>CM076532.1:49085-105839 GCA_038429875.1 Poecile montanus
TCACATTTGGGGTCTCCCAGGCAGATTTGGGGTCCCCAGGTCAGATTTGGGGTCCCCCAGGTCAGATTTGGGGCCCCCCCCAGGTCCGATTTGGGACCCCCCAGGTCAGATTTGGGGTCCCCAGGGCAGATTTGGGGTCCCCCAGGTCAGATTTGGGGCCCCCCCAGGTCCGATTTGGGACCCCCCAGGTCCGATTTGGGGTCCCCAGGTCCGATTTGGGGACCCCCAGGTCAGATTTGGGGACCCCCCAAATTTGGGGAGGGGTCTCTCTGTCTCCCCCCCCCCAAAATCCTGGGGTCCCTCACACCTGGGGGGGTCCCAGGACTGCGCCCCCCCCCCCCCCCAAATCCCAGGGCCTGGGACCCCCCAGAGCCCCCCAGAGCCCCCCGGGCTGGGCAGGGACCCCCCAGAGCCCCCCAGACCCCCCAGGCTGGGCAGGGACCCCCCAGAGCCCCCCCAAATCCCAGGGCTGGGACCCCCCAGAGCCCCCCGGGCTGGGCAGGGACCCCCCAGACCCCCCCAGAGCCCCCCAGGCTGGACTGGGACCCCCCAGAGCCCCCCAGACCCCCCAGACCCCCCAGAGCCCCCCGGGCTGGGCAGGGACCCCCCAGACCCCCCCAGAGCCCCCCAGGCTGGACTGGGACCCCCCCAGAGCCCCCCCAAATCCCAGGGCTGGGACCCCCCAGAGGCCCCCAGACCCCCCAGACCCCCCCGGGCCGGGGAGGGACCCCCCCCCAGAGCCCCCCCAGTTCTGGGAGGGGTCGAGGGGGGGATTTGGGGTGACCCCGGGTTGGGGGCTCCGTTTGATCCCCGTTTTCCTCTGCCCCCCCCCCGTGTCCCGTGTCCCATTCCGTGTCCCTGTCCCATTCCCGTGTCCCATTCCCGTGTCCCATTCCCGTGTCCCTTCCCCCATGTCCATTCCCCTGTCCCCTTCCCGTGTCCCATTCCCCTGTCCCTGTCCCCTTCCCGTGTCTCATTCCCGTGTCCCTGTCCCCATTCCCGTGTCCCATTCCCGTGTCCCATTCCCGTGTCCCTGTCCCATTCCCGTGTCCCTTCCCCCATGTCCCATTCCCGTGTCCCTGTGTCCCTGTCCCTGTGTCCCTGTCCCATTCCCGTGTCCCATTCCCGTGTCCCATTCCCGTGTCCCTGTCCCATTCCCGTGTCCCATTCCCGTGTCCCTGTCCCATTCCCGTGTCCCTTCCCCCATGTCCATTCCCGTGTCCCTGTGTCCCTGTCCCTGTGTCCCTGTCCCATTCCCGTGTCCCTGTGTCCCTGTCCCATTCCCGTGTCCCATTCCCGTGTCCCATTCCCGTGTCCCTGTCCCATTCCCGTGTCCCTTCCCCCATGTCCCATTCCCTGTCCCCTTCCCGTGTCCCATTCCCCTGTCCCTGTCCCTTCCCGTGTCTCATTCCCGTGTCCCTGTCCCCTTCCCGTGTCCCCTTCCCTGTGTCCCTGTCCCCTTCCCGTGTCCCATTCCCGTGTCCCTGTCCCATTCCTGTGTCCCATTCCCCTGTCCCATGTCCCATTCCTGTGTCCCTGTGTCCCTGTCCCATTCCCGTGTCCCATTCCCGTGTCCCTGTGTCCCTGTCCCATTCCCATGTCCCCGTGTCCCTGTCCCTGTGTCCCTGTCCCATTCCCGTGTCCCCGTGTCCCTGTCCCTGTCCCCATTCCCGGTGTCCCTGTCCCGGTGTCCCTGTCCCGGTGTCCCTGTCCCGTGTCCCTGTCCCATTCCTGTGTCCCATTCCCGTGTCCCTTCCCCCATGTCCCATTCCCGTGTCCCTGTCCCTGTGTCCCTGTCCCGTGTCCCTGTCCCATTCCCGTGTCCCATTCCCATGTCCCATTCCCGTGTCCCATTCCCGTGTCCCTGTCCCATTCCCGTGTCCCTGTCCCGGTGTCCCTGTCCTGTGTCCCATTCCCATGTCCATTCCCATGTCCCATTCCCATGTCCCATTCCTGTGTCCCATTCCTGTGTCCTATTCCTGTGTCCCATTCCCGTGTCCCTCTGTGTCCATCCCCACCTTCCTGATGCCCAAAACCCTGTCCCTGTGTGTCCCCTGTCCCTGTGTGTCCCCTGTCCCTGTGTGTCCCTGTGTGTCCCCATGTCCTGCACCCCTGTCCCTGTGTGTCCCCTGTCCCTGTGTGTCCCCTGTCCCCGTGTGTCCCCATGTCCTGCACCCCTGTCCCTGTGGTCCCCTGTCCCCGTGTGTCCCCATGTCCTGCACCCCTGTCCCTGTGTGTCCCCTGTCCCCGTGTGTCCCCATGTCCTGCACCCCTGTCCCTGTGTGTCCCCTGTCCCCGTGTGTCCCCTGTCCCCGTGTGTCCCCATGTCCTGCACCCCTGTCCCTGTGTGTCCCCTCTCCCCGTGTGTCCCCTGTCCCTGTGTGTCCCCTGTCCCCGTGTGTCCCCTGTCCCTGTGTGTCCCCTGTCCCTGTGTGTCCCCTGTCCCTGTGTGTCCCCTGTCCCCCTGTGTCCCCTGTCCCCGTGTGTCCCCTGTCCCTGTGTGTCCCCATGTCCTGCACCCCTGTCCCCGTGTGTCCCCTGTCCCTGTGTGTCCCCATGTCCTGCACCCCTGTCCCTGTGTGTCCCCTGTCCCTGTGTGTCCCCTGTCCCCGTGTGTCCCCTGTCCCTGTGTGTCCCCTGTCCCTGTGTGTCCCCTGTCCCCCGTGTGTCCCCTGTCCCTGTGTGTCCCCATGTCCTGCACCCCTGTCCCTGTGTGTCCCCTGTCCCTGTGTGTCCCCATGTCCTGCACCCCTGTCCCTGTGTGTCCCCTGTCCCTGTGTGTCCCCATGTCCTGCACCCCTGTCCCTGTGTGTCCCCGACCCCCCAAAATCCTGTCCCTGTGCGTCCCTGTGTGTCCCCATGTCCTGTCCCCATGTCCCCCATCCCCGTGTGTCCCCATGTCCTGTCCCTGTCCCCACGTGTCCCCTGTGTGTCCCCACACCCCAATGTCCCCTTGTCCCCACGTGTCCCCTCTGTGTCCCCATGTCCTGTCCCTGTCCCCATGTCCTGTCCTGTCCCCACATGTCCCCTGTGTGTCCCCCATGTCCTGTCCTGTCCCCACGTGTCCCCTGTGTGTCCCCATGTCCTGTCCCCATGTCCCCACATCCCCCTGTCCCTGTCCCCATGTCCTGTCCTGTCCCCACACGTCCCCCGTGTGTCCCCATGTCCTGTCCCTGTCCCCATGTCCTGTCCCCACACATCCCCCGTGTGTCCCCATGTCCTGTCCCTGTCCCCACATGTCCCCCGTGTGTCCCCATGTCCTGTCCTGTCCCCACACGTCCCCCGTGTGTCCCCATGTCCTGTCCTGTCCCCAATGTCCCCCGTGTGTCCCCACATGTCCCCTGTGTGTCCCCCATATCCTGTCCCATGTCCCCACACGTCCCCCGTGTGTCCCCATGTCCTGTCCTGTCCCCACACGTCCCCCGTGTGTCCCCATGTCCTGTCCCTGTCCCCATGTCCTGTCCCCACACCTCCCCCGTGTGTCCCCATGTCCTGTCCCTGTCCCCACACGTCCCCCCGTGTGTCCCCATGTCCTGTCCTGTCCCCACATGTCCCCTGTGTGTCCCCGCAGGTCCCCCCCGTCCCCCGCCATGGCGCAGACGCTGCAGATGGAGATCCCCAACTTCGGCAACAGCATCCTGGAGTGTCTGAACGAGCAGCGCCTGCAGGGGCTCTTCTGCGACGTCTCGGTGGTGGTCAAGGGCCACGCCTTCAAAGCCCACCGGGCCGTGCTGGCCGCCAGCAGCTCCTACTTCCGAGACCTCTTCCACAGCTCCAAGAGCGCCGTGGTGGAGCTGCCGGCGGCCGTGCAGCCCCAATCCTTCCAGCAGATCCTCAGCTTCTGCTACACCGGCCGCCTCAGCATGAACGTGGGCGACCAGTTCCTGCTGATGTACACGGCGGGCTTCCTGCAGATCCAGGAGATCATGGAGAAAGGCACCGAGTTCTTCCTCAAGGTCAGCTCGCCCAGCTGCGACTCGCAGGGGTTGCACGGCGACGAGACGCCGGGTTCGGAGCCGCAGAGCCCGGTGGCGCAGACGTCGGCGGCGCAGGGTTGGGCGGCGGCGCTGCCGTTGGTGTCGCGGTGTGAAGACGGAGCAGGGCGAGCCCGACGGGGTTCAGTGCACCTTCGTGGTCAAACGCCTGTGGGACGGGGGCCACCAAGGACAGCGGCGGCAACGGGAGCCGCAAAATGGCCAAATTCTCCGAGGCGGCGCCGCGCCCGGTGCCGCAGGCGCCCGGTACCGGTAACGCCGGCGCCGCCCCGGCTCCGGCGCCCGCCCCGGCGCCCGGCGCCGCCGCCGATCAAACCAGCCCCGGTGGCACCTCCAGCGCCTACACCAGCGACAGCCCGGCTCCTTCCACAACGAGGAGGATGAGGAGGAGGATGCGGCAGAGGAAGGCTCGGACGAGCAGTACCGGCAGATCTGTAACATGTACACCATGTACAGCATGATGAACGTGGGGCCCGCAGGTGAGGAGGTGCCACCCGCCCCCGGGGGTGGCGTTTGGGGACAGTTTGGTGGCTCTGGAAAGGGGGAGTGGTGGTGAGAGACCCCGCCCGGTTTGGGGGGTGGGCCAGGATGTGGGGGGCTCTGTGTGTCCACCCCCCCCCCTGGTGTCACCCCAACAGGGGACATCCAGAGATGGGAAAAGGGGGGACCCCCCCTGACCCCTGCAGTGTCCCCGGTGTCCCCTCAGGGGTGGCTCCGAGCCTGGAGAGACCCCCAAAGGAGCCCACCCTCCCCAGGCAGCCCCTCCCCGTGGGGCCCATCCCCGAGACCCCCAAAGGAGCCCACCCTTCACAGGCAGCCCCTCCCCAAATCCCCAGCCCACCTGGGACAGGTGTGGGCCCATCCCCGAGACCCCCAAAGGAGCCCACCCTCCCCTGGAGCCCCCAGCCCACCCGGGGCAGGAGCAGGACCCATCCCCAGGACCCCCCCGTGTCCCCTCAGGGGTGGCTCCAAGCCTGGAGAGACCCCCAAAGGAGCCCACCCTCCCCGGGCAGGCCCCTCCCCAAATCCCCCAGCCCACCTGGGACAGGTGTGGGCCCATCCCTGAGACCCCCAAATGAGGAGACCCTCCCCAGGCAGCCCCTCCCTGTGGGGCCCATCCCCGAGACCCCCAAAGGAGCCCACCCTCCCCAGGCAGCCCCTCCCCACAGCCCCCAGCCCACCCAGGGCAGGAGCAGGGCCCATCCCTGAGACCCCCCCGGTGTCCCCTCAGGGGTGGCTCCAAGCCTGGAGAGACCCCCAAAGGAGCCCACCCTCCCCGGGCAGCCCCTCCCCAAATCCCCCAGCCCACCTGGGACAGGAGCAGAGCCCATCCCTGAGACCCCCAAAGGATCGACCCTCCCCAGGCAGCCCCTCCCCGTGGGGCCCATCCCCGAGACCCCCAAAGGAGCCCACCCTCCCCGGGCAGCCCCTCCCCAAATCCCCCAGCCCACCTGGGGCAGGTGTGGGCCCATCCCTGAGACCCCCAAATGAGGAGACCCTCCCCAGGCAGCCCCTCCGCATGGGGACCATCCCCGAGACCCCCAAAGGAACCAACCCTCCCCACGCAGCCCCCAGCCCACCTGGGGCAGGTGTGGGCCCATCCCTGAGACCCCCAAATGAGGAGGACCCTCCCCAGGCAGCCCTCCGCATGGGGACCATCCCCGAGACCCCAAAGGAGCCCACCCTCCCCAGGCAGCCCCTCCCAAATCCCCCAGCCCACCTGGGCAGGAGCAGGGCCCATCCCTGAGACGCCCCAAATGAGGAGACCCTCCCCAGGCAGCCCCTCCCCACATCCCCCAGCCCACCCGGGGCAGGAGCAGGGCCAATCCCCAGGACCCCCCGTGTCCCCCCAGGGGTGGCTCCAAGCCTGAGAGACCCCCAAAGGAGCCGAACCCCCCAGGCAGCCCCTCCCCAAATCCCCCAGCCCACCGGGGTCAGGAGCAGAGCCCATCCCCGAGACCCCCAAAGGAGCCCACCCTCCCCTGGAGCCCCTCCCCACAGCCCCCAGCCCACCCGGGGCAGGAGCAGGACCCCTCCCCACGACCCCCAAAGGAGCCTCAGGGGTGGCTCCAAGCCTGCAGAGACCCCCAAAGGAGCCGACCCTCCCCAGGCAAGCCCCTCCCCACGGCCCCCAGCCCACCTGGGGCAGGACCGGGGCCCCTCCCAAGACCCCCGAAGGAGCCAACCCTCCCCAGGCAGCCCCTCCCTGCAGCCCCCAGCCCACCCGGGCAGGAGCAAAGCCCATCCCCGAGACCCCCGAAGGAGCTGACCCACCCCACAGCCCCCAGCCCACCCGGGGCAGGAGCAGGACCCCCTCCCCACGCCCCCCCGTGTCCCCCCCAGCCGCAGAGAAGGTGGAGGCCCTGCCCGAGCAGCCCCCCCCGGAGCCCCCAGCCCACCCGGGGGAGGAGCAGGACCCATCCCCGAGACCCCCAAAGGAGCCTCAGGGGGGGCTCCAAGCCTCCAGAGACCCCCAAAGGAGCCGACCCTCCCCAGGGAGCCCCTCCCCACAGCCCCGAGACCCCCAAAGGAGCCGACCCTCCCCAGGCAGCCCCTCCCCAAATCCCCCAGCCCACCTGGGACAGGTGTGGGCCCATCCTGAGACCCCCAAATGAGGAGACCCTCCCCAGGCAGCCCCTCCCCGGAGCCCCCAGCCCACCTGGGGCAGGAGCAGGACCCCTCCCCACGCCCCCCCGTGTCCCCCCAGCCGCAGAGAAGGTGGAGGCCCTTCCCGAGCAGCCCCCCCCGGAGCCCCGTGCCCGCGCCCGCCTGCGCCAGGACCTGGCGTCGCTGCCGGCCGAGCTCGTCACCCAGATCGGCAACCGCTGCCACCCCAAGCTCTACGATGAGGGCGACCCCGCCGAGAAGCTGGAGCTGGTCACCGGTACTGGGGGAGATCCCCCGGGGGGTTTTGGGGGGCTCCCCCGGCCCCGCTGAGCCCCTCCCCGCGCCCCCTCCCCAGGTACCAACGTCTACATCACGCGGGCGCAGCTCATGAACTGCCACGTCAGCGCGGGCACGCGGCACAAGGTGCCTGCTGCGCCGCCTCCTCGCCTCCTTCTTCGACAGGTGAGAGCCCCCAGCCCCAAATCGGGCTCTGGAAGGGGTTTGGGGGGTTTATTTTTGGGGGTGGGGGGGTTCAGGCAGGGTTTTGTTCCTTTCTAGGAACACGCTGGCCAACAGCTGCGGGACCGGGATTCGCTCGTCCACCAATGATCCCAGCAGGAAACCGCTGGACAGCCGGGTGCTGCACGCTGTGAAATGTGAGTGGGGGGCTTCGGGGGGGGCTGGGGGGCTCTGGGGGGCTCTGGGGAACTGGGGGGGCTCTGGGGAATCGGGGGGGCTCCCACGGGGGCTGGGGGAGAGGGGACAGCCGGGTGCTGCACGCTGTGAAATGTGAGTGGGGGCTCTGGGGGCTCCCATGGGGGCTGGGGGGACAGCCGGGTGCTGCACAGTGTGAAATGTGAGTGGGGGGCTCTGGGGGGCTCTGGGGAACTGGGGGGGCTCTGGGGAACCTGGGGGGGCTCCCACGGGGGCTGGGGGAACAGCCGGGTGCTGCACGCTGTGAAATGTGAGTGGGGGGCTCTGGGGGGCTCTGGGGGGACAGCCGGGTGCTGCACGCTGTGAAATGTGAGTGGGGGCTCTGGGGGGCTCTGGGGAACTGGGGGGGCTCTGGGGAACCTGGGGGGGCTCCCACAGGGGTGAGGGGACAGCTGGGTGCTGCACGCTGTGAAATGTGAGTGGGGGGCTTCAGGGGGGCTCCCATGGGGGTGAGGGGACAGCCGGGTGCTGCACGCTGTGAAATGTGAGTGGGGGGCCTTTGGGGGGCTCTGGGGGGCTCTGGGGAACCTGGGGGGGCTCCCACAGGGGCTGGGGGGAGAGGGGACACTGGGGACAAAGGGAGACCCCAAAGAGGGGACAAGGAGCGACCTCAGCGAGGGGATGAGGAACACCAGAGGGGATGAGGAACACCAGAGGGGATGAGGAACACCAGAGGGGACAGGGAACAGCAGAGGGATGAGGAACAGCAGAGGGGATGAGGAACACCAGAGGGGATGAGGAACAGCAGAGAGGATGAGGAACTCCAGAGGGACAGGGAACACCAGAGAGGATGAGGAACTCCAGAGGGGACAGGGAACACCAGAGGGGATGAGGAACACCAGAGGGGACAGGGAGCCCCAGTGGGGACAGGGAGCCCCAGCAGGGACCCCCACCCCGCATTTCCCCCCCAAACCCCCCCTTGGAGCCTCACTGCCGCGCCCCCTCCCCAGTTTACTGCCAGAACTTCGCGCCCCAACTTCAAGGAGAGCGGATGAACGCCATCGCGGCCGACATGTGCACGAACGCGCGGCGCGTGGTGCGCAAGAGCTGGATCCCCAAGCTGAAGCTGCTGATGGCCGAGGGCGACTCCTACACCTCCTTCATCAACGACACCGGCAAGCTGGAGCCCGACATCATGGGCCCCGAGCCCCCCTTCGAGGCTGGGGGGCCCGAGCCGGAGGGGGGTCCCGCGGGGAGGGGCTGCAGTGACCCCCCCCCCCCAATCCCCCCATATCCCCAGATCCCCCCGGAGCCCACCCTGGGGAGCCCCAAGGGCGGGGGGCTGCGCTGGGGAGGGGCTGCAGTGACCCCCCCATATCCCCCGAGCCCCCTGGAGCCCACCCTGGGGAGCCCCAAACCTGGGGGGCTGCGCTGGGGAGGGGCTGCAGTGACCCCCCCACCCTGGGGAGCCCCAAGGCCGGGGGTCCGGGGGGGAGGGGCTGCAGTGACCCCTCCTCACCCCCCGGAGCCCACCCTGGGGAGCCCCAATCCCGGGGGGCTGCGCTGGGGAGGGGCTGCAGTGACCCCCCCACCCACCCTGGGGAGCCCCAAGGCCGGGGGTCCCGGGGGGGAGGGGCTGCAGTGACCCCCCCATATCCCCCCACCCACCCTGGGGAGCCCCAAGGCCGGGGGTCCTGGGGGGGAGGGGCTGCAGTGACCCCCCCCCCAATCCCCCCATATCCCCCCATCCCCCCGGAGCCCACCCTGGGGAGCCCCAAGGGTGGGGGGCCTGCGTTGGGGAGGGGCTGCAGTGACCCCCTCATATCCCCCCACCCACCTTGGGGAGCCCCAACCCCGGGGGGCTGCGTTGGGGAGGGGCTGCAGTGACCCCCACCCACCCCAGAGCCCACCCTGGGGAGCCCCAAACCTGGGGGGCTGCGCTGGGGAGGGGCTGCAGTGACCCCCCCATATCCCCCCACCCACCCTGGGGAGCCCCCAAGGGCGGGGGGGCTGCATTGGGAGGGGCTGCAGTGACCCCCACCCACTCTGGGGAGCCCCAAGGCCGGGGGTCCTGGGGGGGAGGGGCTGCAGTGACCCCTCCTCACCCCCCACCCACCCTGGGGAGCCCCAAACCCCGGGGGGCTGCATTGGGGAGGGGTCTCAACCCTAAACTCGCCCCCCTCCGGGCTCACCGATGCCCCCCCAGGAATTGGGACCCCCCCCCCCCCCCCCAGACCCTCCCCCCTCCCCAAAGTGAGGGTGAAGGGACCCCCCCCGCCGTGTTGGGGGGGGGGGGGTCTCCACAGCGAGGACCCCCTGAGGATGAAGGGGTCACCCCCCCTCCCCCCGCCTTGGGACCCCCCCCCCCAAATACGAGGGGTGGGGTCCCACCAAAAGGGACCCGTGAGGTTTTAGGGACCCCCCCCCCCAACTCCCCACCCCCACAGCGAGACCCCGGTGGGTCCTGGACCCCCCCCCAGGATTTTGGGGGGGGGGTTTTGGGGTGGGGGAGGGGGCGGCAGCGTCACGGCACAAACGCAGCTGCCCCTCCCCCTCCCCCTCCCCCTCCCGGCATTGGGGGGGGGGCCGGAGGGGGAGGGGACCCCCCCCCCCAAATCCCCCCCCCCCCTCATTTCCCTCCAGGCACCCGCATGTGTGTCCCCCTCCCCCCCCCCCGTGTCCCCCCCGCCCCCCCCCCCCCCCAGGGACCCCCATGGCTCTGGGCAGCCCCTCCCCCCCGCATGTGTCCCCCTGGTCCCCTGTGTGTCCCCTCCCCCACCCGGGGGGGGGGCCGGAGTGTCCCCAGGTGACCCCTGCCCCTCCCCCCCCCCCCCAAGGTCACCTGTCCGTGTTGTCCCCAGGTGTGCGTGTCCCCTCCCCCCCCCGAGGTGTCACCTGTGTCCCCTCCCCCCCATGGAGGTGTCACCTGTGTCCCCTCCCCCCCCACAAAAGAGGTGTCACCTGTGTCCCCTCCCCCCCCCCCGAGGTGTCACCTGTGTCCCCTCCCCCACCCAGGAGGTGTCACCTGTGTCCCCTCCCCCCCCCAAAGTGTCACCTGTGTCCCCTCCCCCCCCCCATGGAG
Source organism: Poecile montanus (assembly GCA_038429875.1). Lineage (NCBI taxonomy): Eukaryota > Metazoa > Chordata > Aves > Passeriformes > Paridae > Poecile > Poecile montanus. The sequence continues at coordinate 59,424 of CM076532.1, forward strand.
GTGTCACCTGTGTCCCCTCCCCCCCCCAGGGAGGTGTCACCTGTGTCCCCTCCCCCCCCCCATGGAGGTGTCACCTGTGTCCCCTCCCCCCCAAATTGAGGGGGGGTCCCCCTTATTCCCCCCCCAGCTTTGTCCCTGGGGCGGGGGGGGGGACAGGAACACCCGGGGGGGGCCCAGAGTGGGGGAGGGGACACGGGGACCCCCCCCTCCCCCCTCCTTCACTCCAGAGGGGAAACTGAGGCACGGTTTGGTGACGACGCCCCTGGGACGGCGGGGGGGGGTCACCAGGAGCCTCCCCCCGTCCTGCTCAGTCTGGGGGGGCCGGGGGTGTCCCCAGGTGTCCCCAATGCCCCCCCCAGGTGTCCCCAGTGCCCCCCCCAGGTGTCCCCAATGCCCCCCCCCCCCCCAGGTCTCCTGACGTTTGGTCAAGTGCCTTACCCGCCCCTCCCCCCGGGCTCCCTCCGCGTCTCTCCCCCCCCCCCCCCCGACCCCTCCCCCCCCCCGGCACGGCTGGGGGGGCACAGGGACCTCCCCCTCCCCCCCTTCCCCTCCCTCGCCTGGGTTCCCCCTCCCCCGTGCCTCAGTTTCCCCTTTTCCCCACCAGTTCTGCCGGTCTCACCCCGCCCGAGGGGGGGGGCGGGGGGGGGGTGGGGGTGGGTTGGGGTCCCCCCCCTCCCTCCCCCATCCCCCCCCCTCCCCAAAATCGGGTCCAGCTCATTTCCCCCCCCCCCCCCCTTCTCCTCTCTCTGCTGTACAGAAAAGGGGGGGGGGGGGGGGGCGGCAGCATGGAGACCCCTCCCCACCCCCCACCGTGCTTGCGCTTCCCCGGGGACCCCTCCCCAGTGTCTGTCCTGTGTAATGAAGTGCCAAGACCACCCCCCCACCCCTCCCCCACCCCCGGGACCCCTCCCCACCCCCCGGGACCCCCGAACCCCCCCCGAGGCTGGAGGTTGCACATGAACTGCTGTTGGGCGCGAGGGGAGCGTGTGAATAGTGAAAATAAACACAGAGTTTGTAAACAGCCGCCGCCTCCGCGACCCCCCCCCAAAAAAAATAACCCGGCCCCGGGGGGTGGGAAATGAGGCGGGGGTCTCCGGGGGGGGTTTTCCCGCCTTTTCATGCCCTTATATGGGCATGCGGAAGTGGAATTTCCCGCCCCCGCGCGCGCGGCGCGCGGCGCCACGCCCCCTTCCCGTGACGTCATTGTTGCCTTATATGGGCATGGAAGGGGGAGGGGCCGGGGATCCCCGGGTGAACTGGGGGGGGTGGGGGGGGGCACAGGGACCCCCGCCCAAAACACACGGGGGGGGGCACAGGGACCCCCAAAACACGGGGGGGACACGGGGACCCCCCAAAACTCACGGGGGAGGCACGGGGGGGGTACAGGGACCCCCCAAAACACACGGGGGGGGACACGGGGACCCCCAAACACACGGGGGGGGCACAGGGAACCCCAGAACACACGGGGGGGGGCACAGGGACCCCTCAATATTCGAGGGGGCACAGGGACCCCCCAAAACACACGGGGGGGCACAGGGACCCCAAAACACACGGGGGGGGGGGCACAGGGACCCCCCAAACACGAGGAGGGCACGGGAACCCCCCCAGCCCATGGCGGGGACCCCCTCAAACCGCGGGGGGGCCACACGGAAACCCCCCCAGGTTTTGTGGGGAGGGGGCGCACAGGGAGCCCAAATCATTCCATGGGGGGTGGGGTGGGTGGGGGGTACAGACCCCCCCCAAAAAATTCCTCTGGAATTCCAGACCCCTCCCCAAAAACTCCCCGGGAATTCCAGACCCCCCCCCCCCCCAAAAAACTCCCCGGGAATTCCAGACCCCCCCCCCCAAAAATTCCTCTGGAATTCCAGACCCCCCCCCCCCCAAAAAACTCCCCGGGAATTCCAGACCCCCCCCAAAAACTCCCCGGGAATTCCAGACCCCCCCCCAAAAAACTCCCCGGGAATTCCAGACCCCCCCCCCAAAAAACTCCCCGGAATTCCAGACCCCCCCCAAAATCTCCCCGGAATTCCAGACCCCCCCGTTTGGGCACGGCCCCCCCGTTCCGTCCCCGGCGCCGCCGAGACGCGCGGAGCCGCCCCGGGCCGGATGCGGGGGGGGCACGGGGGGGTCCCGGATGCGGGAGGGGGTCCCGGGGCGGTACCGGATGCGGGGGGGGCACGGGGGGGTCCCGGATGCGGGAGGGGGTGGGGGGCGGCACGGGGGGGTCCCGGATGCGGGGGGGGCACGGGGGGGTCCCGGATGCGGTGGCGGGGGCCGGATGCGGGGGGGATTCGGGGGGGGTTCGGGGGCGGTCCCGCTGGTGGCGGGGGTGGTCCCGGGGCGGTCCCGCTGGTACCGGGGGGTGGTCCCGGGGCGGTCCCGCCGGTGCCGGGGGTGGTCCCGGGGCGGTCCCGCTGGTACCGGGGGTGGTCCCGGGGCAGTCCCGGTGGGTTCGGGGGGGTCCCAGGGGGCGGTCCCGCTGGTACCGGGGGTGGTCCCGGGGGCAGTCCCGGTGGGTTCGGGGGGGTCCCGGGGGCGGTCCCGCTGGTACCGGGGGTGGTCCCGGGGCGGTCCCGGATGCGGTGGCGGTGTCGGGGGTGGTCCCGGGCGGTCCCGCTGGTACCGGGGGTGGTCCCGGGGCGGTCCCGCCGGTGCCGGGGGTGGTCCCGGGGCGGTCCCGGTGGTGGCGAGGGGGGGGTCCCGGGGCGGGTCCCGGTGGGTTGGGGGGGGTCCCGGGGCCGTCCCGCTGGTACCGGGGGTGGTCCCCGGGGCGGTCCCGGATGCGGTGGCGGTGTCGGGGGTGGTCCCGGGCGGTCCCGCTGGTACCGGGGGTGGTCCCGGGGTGGTCCCGGTGGGTTGGGGGGGGTTCGGGGCGGTCCCGCTGGTGCCGGGGGTGGTCCCGGGCGGTCCCGGTGGGTTCGGGGGTGGTCCCCGGGGCGGTCCCGCTGGTACCGGGGGTGGTCCCGGGGCGGTCCCGGATGCGGTGGCGGTGTCGGGGGTGGTCCCGGGCGGTCCCGCTGGTACCGGGGGTGGTCCCGGGGCGGTCCCGCCGGTACCGGGGGTGTCCCGGGGCGGTCCCGCTGGTACCGGGGGCGGTCCCGGGGGCGGTCCCGGATGCGGTGGCGGTGTCGGGGGTGGTCCCGGGGCGGTCCCGCTGTACCGGGGGTGGTCCCGGGGCGGTCCCGCCGGTGCCGGGGGGGCCGGGCCGGTACAAGAAGCGCGGCGGGGCCGTCCCGGCGCACTCGGAGCCGCCATGGAGGAGGGCGCAGCGGCTGCTGACGGTGTCGGTGTGGAAGCTCTACCGGTGCCGGCTGCGCCGCGGGGGCCTCCGCCTGCACCGGAGCCTGCAGCTCTCGCTGCTCGTCCGCGCCGCCCGACACCGGTACCTGAGCGCCCGCGCCGCCGCCCAGAACCTCCCGGTACCGGCGCTGCCCGGGGCCGCGGCGTGCGGAGCGACCCCCGAGCACCTCCCGAGGGACCCCAACAACGCCCGGTGCCCGAACGAACCGAGCGCGGAGCACCCGAACCGGCCGAGCCCCCGGAGCGACCCCGGAGCGACCCCCGGAGCGACCCGAGATGGGGGAACCCCCCAAGGGACTGCACCGGGGACCCCCCGAACTTACCGAGCCCCCGGAGCGACACCCGGAGTGACTCGAGATGGGGGAACCCCCAAGGGACTGCACCGGGGGACCCCCCGAACCGGCCGAGCCCCCGGAGCGACCCCCGGAGCGACCCCCGGAGCGACCCGAGATGGGGGAACCCCCCAAGGGACTGCACCGGGGACCCCCCGAACCGGCCGAGCCCCCGGAGCGACCCGAGATGGGGGAACCCCTCAAGGGACTGCACCGGGGACCCCCCGAGCCTACCGAGCCCCCGGAGCGACCCCCGGAGCGACCCGAGATGGGGGAACCCGCCAAGGGACTGCACCGGGGACCCCCCGAACCTGCCGAGCCCCCGGAGCGACCCCCGGAGTGACCCAGGATGGGGGAACCCCCCAAGGGACTGCTCCGGGGACCCCCCGAACCCCCCCGAACCGCAAGCCCCCCGCGGTGAACGGCAACCGGGGACCCCCCCCAGCGCACCGGGCGAGGGACCCCCCGAGCCCCCCAGCCGGGGACAGCCCACGGACAGCGGACCCCGGTCCCGGCCCGGACCCCCCGAACCCCCCGAGCGCTGCCCCTGGAGCCCCCCGGCCCCCCGGAGCCCCCCGGGCCGGGCAGAAGCGGCTCCGCAGCGGCTCCGCGGGGCCGGTCCGGGGCCCGGTACCGAGCAAACGGGCGCGGCTGGAGGCGGAGGCGCCGCCGCTGCCTCCGGGACCGCCCGGGCGCTGCTCGGGGCCGCCCGCGGCCGCCTTCGGCTTCCTGGTCCGCGCCGTGGGGGCGTGCTGAGCCCTCCGGGACCCGCCCGGACACGCGGAACCGGTTCGGGAACCCCCCGGGACACGGGGAATTTAACGGGGATCCCCCCCGGGACACGCGGAATTTAACGGGGATCCCCCCCGGACACACGGAACTGGAACGGGGATCCCCCCCGGACACACGGAATTTAACGGGGATCCCCCCCGGGGACACACGGAATTTAACGGGGATCCCCCCCGGACTCGCGGAATTTAACGGGGATCCCTCTCGGACACGCGAACCGGTTCGGGAACCCCCCCGGGACACGCGGAATTTAACGGGGATCCCCCGGACACACGGAACCGGTTCGGGACCTCCCGGGACACACGGAACCGGTTCGGGAACCCCCCCGGACACACGGAATTTAACGGGGATCCCCCCGGACACACGGAACCGGTTCGGGACCTCCCGGACACACGGAACCGGTTCGGGAACCCCCCGGACACGCGGAATTTAACGGGGATCCCTCTCGGACCACGCGGAACCGGTTCGGGAACCCCCCCGGGACACACGGAACCGGTTCGGGAAGGCTCCAGACACGCGGAATTTGACGGGGATCCCCCCGGACACACGGAACCGGTTCGGGACCTCCCGGGACACACGGAACCGGTTCGGGAACCCCCCCGGGACACACGGAATTTAACGGGGATCCCCCGGACACACGGAACCGGTTCGGGACCTCCCGGGACACACGGAACCGGTTCGGGAACCCCCCGGGACACGCGGAATTTAACGGGGATCCCCCGGGACACACGGAATTTAACGGGATCCCTCTCGGACACGCGAACTGGAACGGGGACCCCCCGGGACACACGGAATTTAACGGGATCCCCCCCGGACACACGGAATTTAACGGGGATCCCCCCGGACACACGGAACTGGTTCGGGAACCCCCCGGGACACACGGAACCGGTTCGGGAACCCCCCGGGACACGCGGAATTTAACGGGATCCCCCGGACACGCGGAACCGGTTCGGGAACCCCCCCGGGACACGCGGAACTGGAACGGGGACCCCCAAACCGCTGCGGCCCCCGCGATGGAGCTGAGCGGACTCTCGGGGTCCCGGGGGTCGCTCTCCCCTCCCGGGACCACCGAGCTTGGGGGGGCTCCAGGCTGGCCCTGCCCCCCCCTCCCCTTAATTGTGCTTAATTATTATTTTATTAATTAATAAAAGTGGTTTTTTGTGCGGCCGCTGCCTCGGGGGAGTTGGGGGGGGGGTCGTTGTGTCCTGGATTTTGGGGGGAGGGGGGGGACAGAGGGTTGGGGGGTGTTCGGTGGATCCGGTTCCGTTAAACCGATCCCGGTTCCCTTAAACCCCTCCCGGTTCCGTTAACCCCTCCCGGTTCCGTTAAACCGATCCCGGTTCCGTTAAACCCCTCCCGGTTCCGTTAAACCGATCCCGGTTCCTTAACCACTCCGGTTCCTTAAACCACTCCCGGTTCCGTTAACCCCCTCCCGGTTCCGTTAAACCGATCCCGGTTCCATTAAACCCCTCCCGGTTTCCGTTAACCCCCCGGTTCCATTTAACCCCTCCCGGTTCCATTAAACCCCTCCCGGTTCCGTTAAACCCTCCCCGGTTCCGTTAACCCCTCCCTGTTCCGTTAAACCCCTCCCGGTTCCGTTAAACCACTCCCGGTTTCGTTAACCCCTCCCGGTTCCGTTAACCCTCCCGGTTCCGTTAAACCCCTCCCGGTACCGTTAACCCTCCCGGTTCCGTTAAACCCTCCCGGTTCCGTTAAACCCCCCCGGTTCCGTTAAACCCTCCCCGCTTCCGTTAAACCGATCCCGCTTCCGTTAAACCGATCCCGGTTCCGTTAAACCCCTCCCGGTTCCGTTAAACCCCTCCCTGGTTCCGTTAAACCCCCCCGGTTCCGTTAAACCCCTCCCGGTTCCGTTAACCCCCCGGTTCCGTTAAACCCCTCCCGGTTCCGTTAAACCCCTTCCCGGTTCTGTTAAACCCCTCCCGGTTCCGTTAAAACCCCCCCCGGTTCCGTTAAACCGATCCCGGTTCCGTTAAACAGATCCCGGTTCCGTTAAACCCCTCCCGGTTCCGTTAAAACCCTCCCGGTTCCGTTAAACCCTCCCGGTTCCGTTAAACCCTCCCGGTTCCGTAACCCTCCCGGTTCCGTTAAACCCCTCCCGGTTCCGTTAACCCCTCCCGGTTCCGTTAAACCCTCCCCGGTTCCGTTAAACCGATCCCGGGAAGGAGCGAGTCGGGCTCGATCCAAAATTCCTCTTTTTTAATGGTTCCGGTTCGGGATTTTCGGGTTCGGTTTTTTTTTTTGTTCTTTTTTTCTCTTTGATCTTTTTTATTTCTGGTTTCGGTAACTCGGTTCATGCAATGGCGGCGGCCCCGGTTCCGCCGCCTCCGTGCCTCGGCCGGGGGGGGGCCGGTGCCGGTTCCCGTGCCCGTTCCCGGTGCCGGTTCCCGGTGCCGACTCCCGGTGTCAGTTCCGGTACCGGTTCCCGGTTCCCGGTGCCCGTTCCCGGTGCCCGGTGTCAGTTCCGGGTGCCGGTTCCCGGTGCCCGGTGTCAGTTCCCGGTGCCGGTTCCGGAGCCGGCTCCCGGTGCCCGTTCCCGGTGCCGGTTCCCGGTGTCAGTTCCCGGTACCGGTTCCCGGTGCCAGCTCCCGGTACCCGTTCCCGGTTCCCGGTGCCCGGTGTCAGTTCCGGGTGCCGGTTCCCGGTTCCCGGTGTCAGTTCCCGGTTCCCGTTCCCGGTGCCGGCTCCCGGTGCCCGTTCCCGGTGCCGACTCCCGGTGTCAGTTCCCGTTCCCGCCGTTCCGGTTCCGGTTCCCGGTTCCGGTTCCCGGTGTCAGTTCCCGTTCCCGGTGCCGGTTCCCGGTTCCCGGAGCCTCCCGGGCTCCGCTCCCGTCCCGGCGGCTCCTCCCGGCCGGGGGCTCCCTCCGGGCCGCGGGGAGGTTCGGGGGGGTCCCGGGGAGGTTCGGGGGGGTCCCGGGGAGGTTCGGGGGGTCCCGGGGAGGTTCGGGGGGGTCCCGGTGATGCTCGGGGGGGGTCCCGGTGATGCTCGGGGGGGGGGTCCCGGGGCCGCCCCCCCGGTGGCGGCGGCGGCGGCTCCTCCAGATGATAAAACTCATCCATAGCCCCGGGAGCGGGCGGCGACCCCCGCCCCCCCCTGTCGCGATACGCCGGGCACGCGCGAGCCCTGTCGCGATATACCGGGCACGTGCGCGCTCCCTGTCGCGATATACCGGGCACGCGCGCGCTCCCTGTCGCGATATACCGGGCACGTGCGCGCTCCCTGTCGTTATATACCGGGCACGCGCGCGTCCCCTGTCGCGATATGTCGCGGGAGGCGCCGCTAGCAGCAGTCATCGTCCGTCTCGCTGTAGGGGTCGCGGAGGCCGGGCCGGCCCTTGCCGGTACCGGGACCCGGGTAGTAGCCATTGGGCAACCGGCGGCCGGGCCGGGGGGGGGACGGGCCGCCCCCTCCGGGGGTCCCGGTGCCGCGGGGGGCGCGGGGGGCGCGTCCGTCGAGCGGCGGCGGCGCGGCGGCGGCGGCTCCGGGTCTCGGGGGGGTCCTCGGGGGGGCTCGGGCCAGCGGGCGGCGGGGCGGGCGGCGGGGGCGGGGGTCGGCGGGCGGCGGAGGCGGCGGGGGCCGCGGGCGGGGGGCGGCGCGGCGGGCGGGGGGCGGCGGGCGGCGGGCGAGTAGGAGACGTGGGGGCGCGGCGTGGCGGGGGTCGGCGGGAGCTGGCGGCGGGCGCGGCGGGGGGTGCTGGTCCCGGACGTGGAGAGAACCGGGCTGCCGCTGACCGAGCTGCTGCCCTGCAGCGACAGCGACACCGGGGTGGCGGCGGGGGGGACAACGGAGAGGGGGGGACACACCGGGAGGGGGGGGGGGGGACACCGGGGGACACCGAGGGGTCAGGGTGGGACACCGAGGGGTCAGGGGGGTGACACCGGAGGGGGCACCACGGGGTCAGGGGGGGACACCGGGGGACATCGAGGGGTCAGGGAGTTCAGGGGGTGACACCGAGGGGTCAGGGGGTGACACCGGGGAACACCGGAGGGGGGGGACACCGGAGGGGGCACCGGAGGGGTCGGGGGGGACACCGAGGGGTCGGGGGGGGGTCAGGGGGGGGACACCGGGGGACACCGGAGGGGACACCGGAGGGGGGGGACACCGGAGGAGGGGACACCACGGGGTCAGGGGGTGACACCGGGGGACACCGAGGGGTCAGGGGGGGGTCAGGGGGGGACACCGAGGAGGGGGACAGGGAGGGAAGGGGGGGGCCCGGGGGTGTCGCAGCCATGGGGGGAGGTGGACACAGCCACGGGGGGAGGGGGACACAGCGACACCGGGGTGGCGGCGGGCGGGACACCGGAGGGGGGGGACACCGGAGAGGGGGGGGACACCGGAGGGGGACACCACGGGGTCAGGGGGTGACACCGAGGGGTCGGGGGGGGGTCAGGGGGGGTCAGGGGGTGACACCGAGGGGTCGGGGGGGGTCAGGGGGTGACACCGGAGGGGACACCACGGGTCAGGGGGTGACACCGAGGGGTCAGGGGGGGTCAGGGGGTGACACCGGGGGACACCGAGGAGGGGACAGGGAGGGAAAGGGGGGCCGGGGGTGTCGCAGCCATGGGGGGAGGGGGACACAGCAACACCGGGGTGGCGGCGGGGGGGACACCGGGGGGGGAGACACCGAGGAGGGGACACCACGGGGTCAGGGGGGGGACACCGGGGAGCCAGGGGGGGACACCGGAGGGTCGGGGGGGTCAGGGGGTGACACCGGGGGACACCGAGGGGTCAGGGGGGGACAACCGGGGGACATCGAGGGGTCAGGGGGGGTCAGGGGGTGACACCGAGGGGTCAGGGGGGGGGTCAGGGGGTGACACCGGGGGGTCGGGGGGGGTCAGGGGGTGACCACCGAGGGGTCGGGGGTGACACCGGGGACACGAGGGTCGGGGGGGGTCAGGGGGTGACACCGAGGGGTCAGGGGGGGACACCGGGGGACACCGGGGGACACCGAGGGGTCAGGGGGGTCAGGGGGTGACACCGGGGGACACGGAGAAGGGAGAGGGAGGGAAGGGGGGGCCCGGGGGTGTCGCAGCCATGGGGGGAGGGGGACAAAGCCACGGGGGGAGGGGACACAGCCATGGGGGAGGGGACAGAGCCATGGGGGGAGGGGGGACAGAGCCACGGGGGGAGGGGACACAGCCGCGGGGTCCCCCCAAAAGCGCTCGCAAGGCAAAGCTCGGGGGTCGGGGGTCGTGGGGGGCAGCGGGGGGGGGGATTGGGGGGTGCGGGGTCCCCCCAAAAGCGCTCGCAAGGCAAAGCTCGAGGGTCGGGGGTCGTGGGGGGACAGCGGGGGGGGGGGGGATGGGGGGCGCGGGGTCCCCCCAAAAGCGCTCGCAAGGCAAAGCTCGAGGGTCGGGGGTCGTGGGGGGCAGCGGGGGGGGGGGATGGGGGATGGGGGGGCGCGGGGTCCCCCCAAAAGCGCTCGCAAGGCAAAGCTCGGGGTCGGGGGTCGTGGGGGGCAGCGGGGGGGGGGTGGGGGAAGCGGGGGCTGGAGAAGTTTGGAAGAGTCAGCCCCGGGGGGGAACCCTGTACCCCAAATTTGGGGGTCCTGGGGAGAGTGAACCCCCCCCTCATGGAGGGGAGGGGGCTGGGGGTGAACCCAATTGTTCCGTGAGGGGTCCCGGGTCTGGGGGGGGGGGGGGGCTCCGTGACCCCCCTGGGACCCCCCAGTGCCAGGCTGGGGGGGGCTGGGGACTGTCACCCCCAATTCAGGGTCTGGGGGAGCTCCGTGCTCTCTGAATGGGGGTGCTGAGGACCCCAGACCCATCTCAGGGTGTGGGGGTGCTGAAGACCCCAGACCCATCTCAGGGTGTGGGGGGAGCCGTGTACCCCACTCTTGTCAGGCCGGGAGGGGGCCTGTGCACCCCCAAACCTCCCCCAGATTATGGGGAGCCCCCAAACCCAATCGGGGAGGGGGGACTTGAGACCCCTGACCCAGGGGTGCACCCCAAAACAGGGGTGGGGGGGTCCCTGCACCCCAATTTTGGTCTGGGGGAGTTCCGGGGTGAGGGAGGGGGAGGGAAGATCCCCTCGGGATAAAAATGGGGAGATGTGGGGGGCACCCCAAAACATCCCGGGTGGCGAAGCGGCTCCTCCTGGAGCCACCGCCATTTTTTGGGGTTTTTTTTGGGGGGGGTGGGCGTGGGGGGGGGGGGGGGGGGGCAGCTTCATTCCAAACTTTCCAGGGTGGCCGGAGCCTGGGGGGGCCGGAGCAGATTTTGGGGGGCCCCGAGCCGCTTACCTGGGCCACCCCTCGCCGTGACAGCGCAGCCAAAGCAGAGCGATGGGGAAACAGAGAGGTGAATCAAGGCAGGGCCCCCCCAAAAAAGCAGCCGGGGGTGGGGGGGGGGGGGCCCGGGGGGGCCAAGCGAGGGGGGGGGCTCTGTGCGGGTGGGGGGGGGCGAGGGAGGGGCCGAGAGCAGGGAGGGGAGGGGGCGCAGCCGGAGGGGTCGAAGCGTCGCCGCCGCCTCCCCCCCCCCGGCCCCGACACCCCCAGATCGTTGCGGGGGGCGGGGGGGGGTCCCCCCCAAAATCCCACTGGGTGCTGCCCCTCCTGGGGGGCTGGAAGCCCGAGGAAGGGGGGGAGGGACCCCCAAGGAAAGGGGGGGAGGGACCTCCAAGGACGGGGGGGAGGGGACCCCCCAAGGACGGGGGGGGGGCTGGACCCCCAAAGCTCAGGCTGGACCCCCAAGGAAGGGGGGCTGGACCCCCAAGGACAGGGGGGGGAGGGACCCCCAAGGACAGGGGGGAGGGACCCCCAAGGAAAGGGGGGGGAGGGACCCCCAAGGAAAGGGGGGGCTGGACCCCCAAGGACGGGGGGGGCTGGATCCCCAAAGCTCAGACTGGACCCCAAGGACAGGAGGGGAGGGACCCCCAAGGACAGGGGGGGAGGGACCCCAAGGAAAGGGGGGGCTGGACCCCCAAGGACAGGGAGGATGAGCCCCCAAGGAAAGGGGGGCTGGACCCCCAAAGCTCAGGCTGGACCCCCAAGGACAGGGGGGAGGGACCCCCAAGGAAAGGGGGGGAGGGACCCCCAAGGAAAGGGGGGGGCTGGATCCCCAAAGCTCAGGCTGGACCCCCAAGGACAGGGGGGAGGGACCCCCAAGGACAGGGGGGTAGGGACCCCAAGGAAAGGGGGCTGGACCCCCAAAGTCGGAGCTGGACCCCCAAGGAAAGGAGGAGAGGGACCCCCAAGGAAAGGGGAGCTCGACCCCCAAGGAAAGGGGGAGCTGGACCCCCAAGGACAGGGTTATGGACCCCCAAGGACAGGGGGGAGGGACCCCCAAGGAAAGGGAGGAGGGACCCAAGGAAAGGGGGCTGGACCCCCCAAAGTCGGAGCTGGACCCCCAAGGAAAGGAGGGGAGGGACCCCCAAGGAAAGGGGGGGCTGGACCCCCCAAGGAAAGGGGGGGGCTGAATCCCCAAGGACGGGGGGGGCTGGACCCCCAAAGCTCAGGCTGGACCCCCAAAGTTCAGGCTGGACCCCCAAGGAGGAGGGGAGGGACCCCCCGAAGTCGGGGCTGGACCCCCAAGGAAAGGGGGGGGAGGGGACCCCCAAGGAATGGGCGGTTGGACCCCCAAAGTCCGGGCTGGACCCCCAAGGATGGGGGGTCCTGGACCCCCAAGGACGGGGGGGGCTGCACCCCCCTTTTGGAGCGCTGAGGGGGCTCTGCTGGTGTAACTGGGACGACGCCGCCAGTCCCAAACTGGGACAGGCAGAACGGGCGGGGCGGGGGGCGCTGGGGGTCCCCCCTCACCCACACAGACCCTCGGAATGGGGGGGGAGGGGGTCCCACAGCCCCCTCCCCACCCCCCAACCTGAGCAGCACCCATGGGTGAGGGTCCCACAGCCCCCCCAACCTGAGCAGCACCCATGGGTGGGGAGGGGGGTCCCACAGCCCCCAGCCCAACCTGAGCAGCACCCATGGGCGGGGGGTCCCACAGCCCCCAGCCCAACCTGAGCAGCACCCATGGGTGGGGAGGGGTCCCACAGCCCCCAGCCCAACCTGAGCAGCACCCATGGGTGGGAGGGGGTGTCCCACAGCCCCCAGCCCCCAACCTGAGCAGCACCCATGGGTGGGGGTCCCACAGCCCCCAGCCCCCAACCTAAGCAGCACCCATGGGTGGGGGTCCCACAGCCCCCTCCCCTGAGCAGCACCCATGGGTGGGGAGGGGGGGTCCCACAGCCCCCAGCCCCCAACCTAAGCAGCACCCATGGGTGGGGAGGGGGGGGGTCCCACAGCCCCCAGCCCCCAACCTGAGCAGCACCCATGGGTGGGTGGAGGGTCCCACAGCCCCCAGCCCAACCTGAGCAGCACCCATGGGTGGGGGTCCCACAGCCCCCAGCCCAACCTGAGCAGTACCCATGGGTGGGGGGTCCCACAGCCCCCCCCAGCCCAACCTGAGCAGTACCCATGGGTGGGGGTCCCACAGCCCCCAGCCCAACCTGAGCAGTACCCATGGGTGGGGAGGGGGGGTCCCCCAGCCCCCAGCCCCCAACCTGAGCAGCACCCATGGGTGAGGGTCCCACAGCCCCCTCCCCTGAGCAGCACCCATGGGTGGGTGGGGGTACCACAGCCTCCAGCCCCCCCAACCTGAGCGGCACCCATGGATGGGGGTCCCACAGCCTCCAGCCCCCAACCTGAGCAGCACCCATGGGTGGGTGGGGGTCCCACAGCCTCCAGCCCCCCCAACCTGAGTGGCACCCATGGGTGGGGGTCCCACAGCCCCCAACCTAAGCAGCACCCATGGGTGGGGGTCCCACAGCCCCCAGCCCAACCTGAGCAGCACCCATGGGTGGGGGTCCCACAACCCCCAACCTAAGCAGCACCCATGGGTGAGGATCCCACAGCCCCCCCAACCTGAGCAGCACCCATGGGTGGGAGGGGGGGGTCCCACAGCCTCCAGCCCCCCCCAACCTGAGCAGCACCCATGGGTGGGAGGGGGGGGTCCCACAGCCCCCTCCCCTGAGCAGCACCCATGGGTGAGGGTCCCACAGCCCCCTCCCCTGAGCAGCACCCATGGGTGGAGGGGTGGGGGGGGGGGGGGGGGGTCTTTGGTTGAAGACAGCGGGGTGCAGCCCTTGTCCCCCCCGTTTTGGGGGGTGGTCCTAGAGGCGGAGGGGGGGGGGATCGGAGGGGGGCACCCACCTGGCGGGGGGCCGCGTGTTCCCGGCCCTCGCTGGGGGAGCGGGACCAGCGGCGGTCCCGGGAGCGGGGCCGGCCGTAGTCGTGGTGGCGCTCGGGGGGGGGCACGCAGCGCTCGCGGTCCCCCCCGGCGCCCCCCCCGTGGTGGTGGTGGTGATGATGATGATGGTGGTGCCGGTGCCGCCGGTCCTTGGGCCGCCCCCGCTCGGGGTCCCGCTCCTTGGGGGGGGCGTCCCCCGACTGCGTGGTGACACTCAGGTCTGTGCCCAGCCCTGGGGGGGACACCGGGGGGTCAGGGGGACACCGGGGGGTCAGGGGGGGTCAGGGGGACACCGGGGGGTCAGGGGGTGACACCCAGGGGTCAGGGGGGGCGAGGGGGGCACACCGGGGGACACCGAGGGGTCAGGGGGGGCGAGGGGGGCACACCGGGGGACACCGAGGGGTCAGGGGGGGCGTCCCCCGACTGCGTGGTGACACTCAGGTCTGTGCCCAGCCCTGGGGGGGGACACCGGGGGGTCAGGGGGGGACACCGAGGGGTCAGGGGGGGACACCGAGGGGTCGGGGGGGACACCGGGGGGTCAGGGGGTGACACCCAGGGGTCAGGGGGGGCGAGGGGGGCACACCGGGGGACACCGAGGGGTCAGGGGGGGCGTCCCCCGACTGCGTGGTGACACTCAGGTCCGTGCCCAGCCCTGGGGGGGGACACCGGGGGGTCAGGGGGGGACACCGGGGGTGACACCGAGGGGTCGGGGGGGGCGAGGGGTGACACCGGGGGGTCAGGGGGGGTGAGGGGGAGACACCGAGGGGTCAAGGGGTGACACCGGGGGGTCAGGGGGGGACACCGAGGGGTCAGGGGGGGTCAGGGGGTGACACCGGGGGGTCAGGGGGGGCGAGAGGGGGACACCGGGGGGTCAGGGGGGGACACCGGGGGGTCAGGGGGGGACACCGAGGGGTCAGGGGGGGCGAGAGGGGGACACCGGGGGACACCGAGGGGTCAGGGGGGGACACCGAGGGGTCAGGGGGGGACACCGGGGGGTCAGGGGGTGACACCCAGGGGTCAGGGGGGGCGAGGGGGGCACACCGGGGGACACCGAGGGGTCAGGGGGGGCGTCCCCCGACTGCGTGGTGACACTCAGGTCCGTGCCCAGCCCTGGGGGGGGGACACCGGGGGGTCGGGGGGGGCGCGGGGGTGACACCGGGGGACGTTGAAGGAGCGGCCACCTCAGGGGGTGGCCCCGGGGTGTGGGGGTGACCCCGGGGTGTTGGGGGGACCCCGGGGTGTTGGGGGACAGGAGTTGGGGTGACCCGGGGGCAGGAGTTGGGGTGACCCAGGGTGTGGGGGGGACCCCGGGTTTTGGGGGTCCCGCAGGTCCCGGGGGTCGCACAGGTCCCGGGGGTCCCGCTGGTCCCGGGGGTCCCGCAGGTCCCGGGGCTCCCGCTGGTCCCAGGGGTCGCGCGGGTCCCGGGGGTCCCCAGCCAGGGGTTCCGCAGGTCCCGAGGGACGCGCTGGTCCCGGGGGTCGCGCAGGTCAGGGGGTCCCGGGGGTCGCGCAGGTCCCGGGGATCGCACAGGTCCCGGGGGTCCCCAGCCAGGGGTCCCGGGGGTCGCTCTGCTCCCGGGGGTCGCGCTGCTCCCGGGGGTCCCGGGGGTCTCACCTGTGTCGCCGTCCGTGTAGCGGCTGAGGGAGCGCTCGGAGGCGCGGTGGCCGCGGTGGCCCCGGCGGGGGTGGTGGCGCTGGCCCTCCTCGGCCGGGGGGACCCGCTCCAGGGAGAAATCGTCCAGGCGGACCCCGCGGGCTCGGGAGTGACCGAGCAGCGACGCCGAGCGCTTCATGGGGCTCGAGTCCGCGATGGTCTGCGGGACACGGCCGGGGGCGTCACCGCACACCGGGAGGGGCTCCTGAGCCGGGGGGCTCACCTGGGGAGGGGCTGGGGGGCTCCAGAGGGAGGGGGGATGGCCAGGGGGGGGTTACCTGAGCGGGGCGGGGTCACCTGTGCGCCTCGAGCCCTTCGGAGCTGCGGCCGCTCCGGGTCCCTCCCGTCCGCCCCTTGTCCCCCCCTCGGTTCTCCCCTTCCTTCCCCATCGCTCCTCTGGACACGGCACTGACCGCTGTCCCCTCCCGGCTGTCCCCTCAGGGCTGTCCCCTCCCGGCTGTCCCCTCAGGGCTGTCCCCTCCTGGCTGTCCCCTCCCCGCT
Organism: Poecile montanus; assembly: GCA_038429875.1. Classification (NCBI taxonomy): domain Eukaryota; kingdom Metazoa; phylum Chordata; class Aves; order Passeriformes; family Paridae; genus Poecile; species Poecile montanus. The sequence continues at coordinate 75,203 of CM076532.1, forward strand.
GTCCCCTCCCAGCTGTCCCCTCCCCGCTGTCCCCTCAGGACTGTCCCCTCCCGTGCTGTCCCCTCAGGGCTGTCCCCACCCGGACTGTCCCCTCCCCGCTGTCCCTTCAGGGCTGTCCCCACCCGGACTGTCCCCTCCCCGCTGTCCCCTCCCGGCTGTCCCCTCCCGGCTGTCCCCTCCCCGCTGTCCCTTCAGGGCTGTCCCCTCCAGGCTGTCCCTTCAGGGCTGTCCCCACCCGGACTGTCCCCTCCCCGCTGTCCCCTCCCCGCTGTCCCCTCCCGGCTGTCCCCTCCCGTGCTGTCCCCTCAGGACTGTCCCCTCCCCGCTGTCCCTTCAGGGCTGTCCCCTCCCCGCTGTCCCCTCAGGACTGTCCCCTCCCGGCTGTCCCCTCCCGGCTGTCCCCTCCCCGCTGTCCCCTCCCAGCTGTCCCCACCCGGCTGTCCCCTCAGGACTGTCCCCTCCAGGCTGTCCCCTCCCGACTGTCCCCTCCCGGCTGTCCCCACCCGGACTGTCCCCTCAGGGCTGTCCCCTCCCGGCTGTCCCCTCCCGGCTGTCCCCTCAGGGCTGTCCCCTCCCGGCTGTCCCCTCCCGGCTGTCCCCACCCGGACTGTCCCCTCCAGGCTGTCCCCTCAGGACTGTCCCCTCAGGGCTGTCCCCTCCCGGCTGTCCTCTCAGGGCTGTCCCCACCCGGACTGTCCCCTCCCCGCTGTCCCTTCTGGGCTGTCCCCTCCCGTGCTGTCCCCTCCAGGCTGTCCCCACCCCGCTGTCCCCTCCCGGCTGTCCCCTCCGGGCTGTCCCCTCCCGTGCTGTCCCCTCCCGGCTGTCCCCTCAGGGCTGTCCCCTCCCGGCTGTCCCCTCCCCGCTGTCCCCACCCCGCTGTCCCCACCCGGCTGTCCCCTCCTGGATGTCCCCTCCAGGCTGTCCCCTCCTGGCTGTCCCCTCCCCGCTGTCCCTTCAGGACTGTCCCCTCCCCGCTGTCCCCTCAGGGCTGTCCCCTCAGGACTGTCCCCACCCGGACTGTCCCCTCCCGGCTGTCCCCACCCGGCTGTCCCCAGGACTGTCCCCTCCCGTGCTGTCCCCTCTTGGGGTGTCCCTTCCAGGGCTGTCCCCTCCAAGTTGTCCCCTCCCCGCTGTCACCTCAGGGCTGTCCCCTCCTGGCTGTCCCTTCAGGGCTGTCCCCTCCCCGCTGTCCCCTCAGGGCTGTCCCCTCCAAGTTGTCCCCTCCTGGGCTGTCCCCACGCCCCCACCCCCGCTGGGTGCCGACCCACCGCACTCCGTGTCCCGCTGCTGGCCTGGGAGGGACACGGTGTCCCCGTTGTCACCGTGTTCCCACCGCCACCGTGTCACCATGTCCCCACTGTCACCGTGTCACCGTGTCCCCGTTGTCACCGTGTCCCCACTGTCACCATGTCCCCACTGTCACCGTGTCCCCACTGTCACCGTGTCCCCACCCCCACAGTGTCCCCACCGCCACCGTGTCACCATGTCCCCACTGTCACCGTGTCCCCACTGTCACCGTGTCCCGTTGTCACCGTGTCCCCACTGTCACCATGTCCCCACTGTCACCGTGTCCCCACTGTCACCGTGTCCCCGTTGTCACCGTGTCCCCGTTGTCACCATGTCCCCACTGTCACCGTGTCCCCACTGTCAGCGTGTCTCCGTTGTCACCGTGTCCCCACTGTCAGCGTGTCTCCGTTGTCACCGTGTCCCCACCACCACCGTGTCACCGTGTCTCCGTTGTCACCGTGTCCCCACTGTCACCGTGTCCCCACTGTCACCGTGTCACCGTTGTCACCGTGTCCCCACCGTCACCGTGTCCCCGTTGTCACCGTGTCCCCGTTGTCACCATGTCCCCACTGTCACCGTGTCCCCATTGTCACCGTGTCCCCGTTGTCACCGTGTCCCCACCGTCACCGTGTCCCCGTTGTCACCGTGTCCCCACTGTCACCGTGTCTGACCCCCCCCCCCGCTGCTCTCAGCATTGAGCTGCTGCTGCCGGGGACCCCTGAGCGGGACCGGGGGGACAGAGGGACAGGGGACAGGGGACAGGGGCTGGGGACAGGGGACAGGGGCTGGGGACAGGGGCTGGGGACATGGGACAGGGGGACAGGGGACAGGGGGACAGGGGGACAGGGGGACAGAGGGACAGGGGACAGGGGGACAGGGGGACAGGGGACAGGGGCTGGGGACAGGGCGTGGGGACAGGGGGACAGGGGGACGGGGGGTGGGCACACGGGGACAGGGGGACAGGACAGGGGGACGGGACAGTGGGACAGGGGGACAGAGGGACAGGGGACAGGGGGACAGGGGGACAGAGGGTGGGGACAGGGGACGGGAACAGAGGGACAGGGGGACAAGGGGACAGGGGGACAGGGGGACAGGGGGACAGGGGCAGGGCACAGGGGGACAGGGGACAGAGGGACAGGGGGACAGAGGGTGGGGACGGGACGGGAACAGAGGGACAGGGGACAGGGGGACAGGGGGACAGGGGACAGGGGCAGGGCACAGGGGGACAGGGGACAGAGGGACAGGGGCTGGGGACAGAGGGGACAGGGGGACGGGGGACAGGGGCTGGGGACAGGGGGACAAGGGCTGGGGACAGAGGGGCAGGGGACAGAGGGTGGGGACAGTGGCGCTGCTCCTCGCTGACGGGAGGTGTCGGGAGGTGGTGCGGGGGGTGACAGAGGGGACAAGGTGTGCGGGGGGGTGACACAGAGGGGACAAAGTGTGCGGGGGGTGACAGAGGGGACAAGGTGTGCGGGGGGTGACAGAGGGGACAAGGTGTGGGGGGGGTGACACAGGGACAGGCGCTGGGGACAGTGGAGGGGGCCAGTGGGGTGGGGGCTTTGCGGGAGGTGCCTGTGGGGGTCCCGGGGGTGTCAGGAAAGGGGCTCAGGAGGGGAGTGGGGGGATCCGGGATCTGTGGGGTCCGAGGGTTGGGGGGCTCTGGAGGGGAGTGGGGGGATCCGGGGGAGGCTGTGGGGACTCGGGGGTGGGGTCTGAGGGTTGGGGGGCTCTGGAGGGCAGTGGGGGGATCTGGGATCTGTGGGGGCCGGGGGTGGGGTCTGAGGGTTGGGGGGCTCTGGAGGGGAGTGGGGGGATCCGGGATCTGTGGGGTTCGAGGGTTGGGGGGCTCTGCCGGGGGTCTCGGGGGTGTCAGGAAAGGGGCTCTGGAGGGGAGTGGGGGGATCTGGGGGAGGCTGTGAGGGCTCGGGGGTGGGGTCCGAGGGTTGGGGGGCTCTGGAGGGCAGTGGGGGGATCTGGGATCTGTGGGGTCTGAGGCTTGGGGGGCTCTGGAGGGGAGTGGGGGGATCCGGGGGAGGCTGTGGAGGCCGGGATCTGTGGGGTCCGAGGGTTGGGGGGCTGTGGGGGGATCCGGGGGAGGTTGTGGGGGCTCGGGGGTGGGGTCCGAGGGTTGGGGGGCTCTGGAGGGGAGTGGGGGAATCCGGGGGAGGCTGTGGGGGCTGGGTGTGGGGTCCGAGGGTTGGGGGCTCTGGCGGGGGGGCTCGGGGGGTGTCAGGAAAGGGGCTCTGGAGGGGAGTGGGGGATCCGGGGGAGGTTGTGGGGGCCGGGATCTGTGGGGTCTGAGGGTTGGGGGGCTCTGGAGGGGAGTGGAGGGATCCGGGGGAGGCTGTGGGGGCCGGGATCTGTGGGGTCGAGGGTTGGGGGGCTCTGGAGGGGAGTGGGGGGATCCGGGGAGGCTGTGAGGGCTCGGGGGTGGGGGTCCGAGGGTTGGGGGGCTCTGGAGGGGAGTGGGGGGATCCGGAGGAGGCTGTGAGGGCTCGGGGTGGGGTCCGAGGGTTGGGGGGCTCTGAGAGGGGAGTGGGGGGATCCGGGGAGGCTGTGGGGGCCGGGGGTGGGGTCCGAGGGTTGGGGGGCTCTGGCGGGGGGGCTCGGGGGCCCCGCGGTACCTACACTGAGGTTATTGCCTCGGGGTCGGACCTTCCTCCGCTGCCAGAGCCGGCCCAGGCGGTGCCCGCGGAGCCGGAGGAGAGACAGAGACCGCCGTGAACCCCGAGCGGGGCTCCGGGGGTCCCGGGGGGTCCGGGGGGCGCGGGGAGGGGGCGGGCAGGGCGGGGGGGGAGCGGAGCAGCCAAGCAGCGGCCGGGGGAGCAGCAGCAATGAGCAGAGCAGCACAGCGTCCCTGTCCCCGTCGCTGTCCCCAAGCCGGACATGCTGAGGCGCGGGGACACCCCCAAAGCCCCCCCGGAGCCCCGATTTGGGCTGGAACCGAGCGGCCCCAGGCGGGGAGCGGTGGCCACCGGGCCACCCCCCAAGTGTAGCCCCCCACAAAAGCCCCCTCTGCTGCCATGCTCATGCCCCCCTTGGAGACCCCAGCCCAGCGCTGCAGCCCTCGCGGGGGGACACAGGGTGACACTGCCGGCTGACACAGGGTGACACTGCCGGGTGACACAGGACACACTGCCGGGTGACACCGCAGCTCTCCCGGCCCCCCCCAAAGCGCCCCCTCCCACCATTAAAGCCGCGGGGGTGTCGAGGGGGCCGTGCTGCCAGCCCGGGGGGAGGGGGGGTGACAGAGCGGGTGACAACCGCGGCTGTCCCCTCACCTGGGTGTCCGCGGGGCAGCCGGGGCATGGAGGCGGCGCGGCCGTGCCCCTCCATGGGCAGGTAGTCACTGTCCGAGGGGCCGTCCTTGGGCATCTCCCGCATCTCCACCAGCTGCGGCACCGGGGAAACTGAGGCAGCGCCGCCACAACCCCCCCCGCCGGGCACAGGGGACCCGTGGGGACACACAGGGACAGGCCAGGGGGGTGGCACAAGCCTCACCTGGGAGTTGGGGCGGCTGTTGGGGACATCGTCGGGGTGTCCCCGCTCGGGGCTCCAGGTGCCCGTGCGCTGGAACATCTCCTGGGCTCGCTGCGTCACCCAGGACTGGCTCTCCTTCATGTCCCCGTCCCGCGCGGACCTGCGGGACAGCGGCGGCCTCAGAGCACCGGGAGTACCGGGGAGCACCGGGAGCACCGGGAGCATCGGGGGAGCACCGGGGAAACCGGGGACAGCGGGGAAACCGGGGACACTGGGGAAACCGGGACAGCGGGAGCACCGGGAGCACCGGGGGAGCACCGGGGAAACCGGGGACACTGGGGAAACCGGGGACAGCGGGAGCACCGGAGCATCGGGGGAGCACCGGGGAAAACGGGAAACTGGGGACAGCGGGGAAACCGGGGAGAGCGGGGACAACGGGGACACCGGGGAAACCGGGGACAGCGGGGACAGCGGGAGTACCGGGGAAACTGGGAGCACCGGGGACACCGGTGACACCGGGAGCATCGGGGACACCGGGAGCATCGGGGGCAGCGGGGACACCGGGGACACCATGAGCACCCGGGACACCGGGGACAGCGGGAGCACCGGGGACACCGGGAGCATCAGGGACACCGGGGGAGCACCGGGGACACCGGGGACAGCGGGAGCACCGGGAGCACCAGGGACACCGGGAGCACCGGGAGCACCGGGTGGCACTTACGGCTCCGCCGCGGGCGCCGCGTCCGGCCCCGGGGGCCCCTCCTGGGTGGGGGATGGAGGCTCCATGCGCTGGAACATCAGCGGCGTCCGGTTCTGCGGGGACACGGGAGGCTGGACACCGGGACATGGGGACACCGGGACACCGGGACACCGGGATATGGGGACACCGGGACATGGGGACACCGGGACACCGGGACACCAGGACACGGGGACACCGGGACACCGGGACACCGGGACACCGGGACATGGGACATGGGGACACTGGGACACCGGGACACCGGGATATGGGACATGGGGACATGGGGACACCAGGACACCGGGACACCAGGACACGGGGACACCGGGACATGGGACACCGGGATATGAGGACATGGGGACATGGGGACACCAGGACATGGGGACACCGGGACACCGGGACATGGGGACACCGGGACACCGGGATATGGGACATGGGGACACCGGGACACCGGGATATGGGACACGGGGACACGGGGACACCGGGACACCGGGACATGGGGACATGGGGACACCAGGACAAGGGGACACAGGGACACCGGGACATGGGGACACCGGGACATGGGGACACCAGGACACGGGGACACCGGGACATGGGGACACCGGGATGTGGGGACACCGGGACACGGGGACACCGGGACATGGGGACACGGGGACACGGGGACACCGGGACATGGGGACACCGGGACGTGGCTGGGATGCTCAGGGAAGGGATGAGGATATGGGGAGGGGACAGGGTTGGGTTGGGGACACCGGACGTGGCAGAGGAAAGGACAGGGCCGGGCCGGGGGCTGTGGGGACACTGCGGGGACACTGCGGGGACACTGCAGGGTGGCAGGGAGGGGACCCCAGGGGACAGTGGCCGTGTCCCACCTGCTCCTCGCGCATGGCCTGCAGCTTCTTGGCCTTGCTCTGCCGGTAATACTCCATGATCATCATCGCCGCGTAGATCTTCCCCACCGTCAGGTCGGTGGCTGCGGGGACACGGGACAGTGGGGACAGTGCGGGGACAGTGGGGACAGTGCGGGGACAGCAGGGACACGGGACAGTGAGGACAGTGCGGGGACACGGGACAGTGAGGGGACAGTGGGGACAGTGCGGGGACAGCAGGGACAGTGCGGGGACAGCAGGGACACGGGACAGTGGGGACAGTGAGGGGACAGCAGGGATAGCGGGGGCACGGGACAGTGAGGGGACAGCGGGGACAGTGCAGGGACAGTGGGGACACGGGACAGCAGGGACAGTGCGGGGACAGTGGGGACACGGGACAGCAGGGACAGTGCGGGGACACGGGACAGTGGGGACAGTGCGGGGACAGCGGGGACACGGGACAGTGGGGACAGCGGAGACAGCTCAGGGACAGTGTGGGGACAGCGGGGACAGTGAGGGGACAGTGGGGACAGTGCGGGGACAGCAGGGACACGGGACAGTGGGGACAGTGAGGGGACAGTGGGGACAGTGCGGGGACAGTGGGGACACGGGACAGCAGGGACAGTGCGGGGACACGGGACAGTGGGGACAGTGCGGGGACAGTGGGGACAGTGAGGGGACAGCAGGGACAGTGCGGGGACACGGGACAGTGGGGACAGTGAGGGGACAGCAGGGATAGCGGGGGCACGGGACAGCGAGGGGACAGCGGGGACAGTGCAGGGACAGTGGGGACACGGGACAGCGGGGACAGCGCGGGGACAGCGGAGACAGCTCAGGGACAGTGTGGGGACAGCGGGGACAGTGCGGGGACAGCACAGGGACAGTGTGGGAACAGCGTAGGGACAGTGTGGGGACAGCGTAGGGACAGTGTGGGGACAGCACAGGGACAGTGTGGGGACAGCGGGGACAGTGCGGGGACAGCGGGGACACTGCGGGGACAGCGTAGGGACAGTGCAGGGACAGCACAGGGACAGCGGGGACAGTGTGGGGACACGGGACAGCGGGGACAGCGCAGGGACAGCACAGGGACAGCGGGGACAGTGTGGGGACAGCACAGGGACAGCACAGGGACAGCGGGGACAGCACGGGGACAGCACAGGGACAGTGCGGGGACAGCGGGGACAACACAGGGACAGCGGGGACAGCGGGGACAGTGTGGGGACACGGGACAGAGGGGACAGCACAGGGACAGTGCGGGGACAGCGGGGACAGTGCAGGGACAGTGGGGACACGGGACAGTGGGGACAGCGCGGGGACAGCGGAGACAGCTCAGGGACAGTGCGGGGACAGCGGGGACAGTGCAGGGACAGCACAGGGACAGTGCGGGGACAGCGTAGGGACAGTGTGGGGACAGCGTAGGGACAGTGTGGGGACAGCGGGGACAGTGCGGGGACAGCACAGGGACAGCGGGGACAGCGGGGACAGCACGGGGACAGCACGGGGACAGCGGGGACAGCAGAGGGACAGCACGGGGACAGCACAGGAACAGCGGGGACAGGGGGGACAGCGGGGACACGGGACAGTGCGGGGACAGCACGGGGACAGCGGGGACAGCACGGGGACAGCGGGGACAGCGGGGACAGTGTGGGGACAGCACGGGGACAGCGGGGACAGCGCAGCCCCTTACACTTGTGGGGGGTGACGAGCAGGTCCAGGTTTTTTGGGGACAGGTTGGGCCAGATCGCGATCATCTCCTTGCGCAGCTCCGCGTCCATCTGCTGCTTGTCGGCCCCGCCTGCGGGGACATGCGGGTGACACGGGGGACACGGGTGACACGGGTGGCTCTGCGTGTCCTCCAGGTCACCCCAACCCCGGCGGGACACGCGGGTGGGTGACACGGGTGACACGGGTGGCTCTGCGTGTCCTCTGGGCCACCCCAACCCCCGCGGGTGACACGGGTGACACGGGCGGCTCTGCGTGTCCTCTGGGCCACCCCAACCCCCGCGGGTGACACGGGTGACACGGGTGACACGGGTGGCTCTGCGTGTCCTCCAGGTCACCCCAACCCGCGCTCCCCTAAGCCCCCGTGTCCCCCCACACCCTCCGTGTCCCCCCCGTGTCCCCCCGTGTCCCCCCATGTCCCCTTGTCCTCCCATGTCCCTCCATGTCCCCGTGTCCCTCGGTGTCCCCCCGTGTCCCTCCATGTCCCCGTGTCCCTATGGCCCTGTGTCCATATCTCGTCACGTCCCCCGTGTCCCCACATCCCCGCTGTCCCCGTGTCCCCCCACTGTCCCCCCGTGTCTCCGCTCTCCCCCCTGTCCTCCCGCTGTCCCCGTGTCCCCGCGGTGTCCCCCCGTGTCCCCACATTCCCCCGTGCCCCGCGGTGTCCCCACTGTCCCCCCGTGTCACCCCACAACCCCCGTGTCCTCCCGTGTCCCCTCGCTGTCCCCTCTTGTCCCCGCTGTCCCCCCGTGTCCCCGCTGTCCCCCCGTGTCCCCCCATCCCCCGTGTCCCCGGTGTCCCCCCGTGTCCCCCCGCTGTCCCCCCATGTCCCGCTGTCCCCGCGCTGTCCCCCCACATCCCCCGTGTCCCCGCGGTGTCCCCCCGCTGTCCCCGCTCTCCCCCCTTGTCCCCGCAGTGTCCCCCCATGTCCCCACTGTCCCCGCGCTGTCCCCACTATCCCCGCTGTCCCCGCGGTGTCCCCGCGCTGTCCCTGCTGTCCCCACATCCCCCGTGTCCCCCCATGTCCCCACTGTCCCCGCTGTCCCCGCGGTGTCCCCGCGGTGTCCCCGCAGTGTCCCCGCGGTGTCCCCGCGGTGTCCCCGTGTCCCCGCGCTGTCCCCGCTCTCCCCCCGTGTCCCCGCGGTGTCCCCCCGCTGTCCCCACTGTCCCCGCAGTGTCCCCGCGGTGTCCCCCTTCTCCCCACTGTCCCCCCGCCTGTCCCCCCATGTCCCCGCTGTCCCCCCGTGTCCCCCCTTGTCCCCGCGGTGTCCCCGCGGTGTCCCCGCGGTGTCCCTGCTGTCCCCACTGTCCCCCCGCTGTCCCCTGCGCTGTCCCCGCTGTCCCCGCGGTGTCCCCCCATGTCCCCCCATGTCCCTGCAGCGTCCCCGCGGTGTCCCCGCGCTGTCCCTGCTGTCCCCACATCCCCCGCTGTCCCCCCATGTCCCCGCTGTCCCCGCTGTCCCCGCAGTGTCCCCCTTGTCCCCACTGTCCCCGCGGTGTCCCCACTATCCCCACATCCCCCCGTGTCCCCGCTATTCCCGCTGTCCCCGCGCTGTCCCCCCGCATCCCCCATGTCCCCAATGTCCCCGCGGTGTCCCCGCGGTGTCCCCCCGCATCCCCCGTGTCCCCCCATGTCCCCACTGTCCCCCAATGTCCCCGCGGTGTCCCCGCGGTGTCCCCGCGGTGTCCCCGCCGTGCCTTTGGCGATTTTGATGTCGAGCGCGGTGCGGATCAGCGCCATCAGGGTGGAGTTGAAGTGCACCGTGTTGTCATCGGCCACCGGCAGGTCCATGCGGAGCAGCCGCTGCGGGGGTCGCAGGGGGTGGGGGGGGGTCAGCCGGCACCCCCAGCCCCCCATCCCGGGGGGGGGTGGGGTGGGGGAGGGGCTGGCGAGAAGGCGGGGGCCCCCCCCCTCCCCGCGCGCGCGCGCGCGCTGCGGGCGGGGAAACTGAGGCACGACCCCCCCCCCCTCCCCCCCCCCTCGGCCTCCCGCCTTCTCCCCGCGGAATTCCCATGCGGGGGTGGGGGTGGGGGGGGTGGGGAGGGGGCGCACGGCCAAGCGGGACCCCCAAAATCTTTATTTTGGGGGGGGTGGGGGCGGCGCATGCGGCTCATGCAGCGGGAATTGGGGGAGGGGGCTCATTCCCAGTCCCATTCCAGAGGAGATTTTGGGGGGTGGGGTTTTTTTTTTTTTGGGGGGGGGGGGGGAGGGGTTGCAATCCGGCATCCTGGGGGGGGTTTTGGGGGTGCGGGGGGGGTGGGGGGGACACAGGCACGTGCGGGGGGGCAGCGATGAGTTTGCCAAAGCTCAGCCCCGCGCCCCCTCCCCTCTCCAGGTACCCCCCCCCAAAAATGAGGGGGGAGGGGCTCCCCAGCCCCCCCCATGCAGCCCCGAGGGGGGGGGGGGGGGGTGCAGAGCGGAGGGTGGAGCGAGCGATGCCAGGGTGGGGAAACTGAGGCACGGAGCCCACTGTGCCCGACCCCCCCTCCACACGATGCGGGACCCCCGCCCCACCCCCACCCCGCGATGCAGCTCCGGAGCCCCCGCGGTTGGGGGGGGGGGGGGGAGGGGCGGGGGTCGTGCAGCAGCCGGGAGGGGCCGGGGGGGGCTCATTGGGGGTAAAGAGGGGGGGGCTGAGATGGGAGGGGTCCCTAAAAATGGGGTGCGCTGGGGGACCCCCGGTATGAGGATCATGGGGAGACCCCCAAAAGGAGATTTTTGGGGGGGGCCTGAAATGGGGGCTGGGGGGGGCGCTGAGCCCCACAAGGGACCCCAAAGGGGGGCTGGGGAGGGGGGACCCCAGTTTGGGGCTTTTAGGGCACCCCAAAGAGGGGGTGGGGGGTGATGAGTCCCGTGAGGAACCCCAGGAGATCCTTGGGGGGACCCCAAATGGGTCTGGGGGTGTCTTGATGGTCTCTTCATGGAGACCCCAAATGGGTCTGGGGGAGTCTCGGTGGTCCCTTCAAGGGGACCCCAAAATCGTCTGGGGGAGTCTCGGTGGTCCCTTCATGGAGACCCCAAAAGGAAAACTCGGGGAGACCCCAAATGGGTCTGGGGGAGTCTCGGTGGTCCCTTCATGGAGACCCCAAAAGGAGAACTCGGGGGGACCCCAAATGGGTCTGGGGGAGTCTCGGTGGTCCCTTGGAGGGGATCCCAAATGGGTCTGGGGGAGTCTTGGTGGTCCCTTCATGGGAACCCCAAAAGGAGAACTCGGGGAGACCCCAAATGGGTCTGGGGGAGTCTCTGTGGTCTCTTCATGGAGACCCCAAGAGGAAATCTCAGGGGGACCCCAAATGGGTCTGGGGGAGTCTCGGTGGTCTCTTCATGGAGACCCCAAATGGGTCTGGGGGAGTCTCGGTGGTCCCTTCATGGAGACCCCAAAAGGAGAACTCGGGGAGACCCCAAATGGGTCTGGGGGAGTCTCGGTGGTCCCTTCATGGAGACCCCAAATGGGTCTGGGGGTGTCTCGGTGGTCCCTTCATGGAGACCCCAAAAGGAGAACTCGGGGGGACCCCAAATGGGTCTGGGGGAGTCTCGGTGGTCCCTTCATGGAGACCCCAAATGGGTCTGGGGGAGTCTCGGTGGTCCCTTCAAGGGGACCCCAAATGGGTCTGGGGGAGTCTCGGTGGTCCCTTCAAGGGGACCCCAAATGGGTCTGGGGGACTCTCTGTGGTCTCTTCTTGGGAACCCCAAAAGGAGAACTCGGGGAGACCCCAAATGGGTCTGGGGGAGTCTCGGTGGTCCCTTCATGGAGACCCCAAATGGGTCTGGGGGAGTCTCGGTGGTCCCTTCAAGGGGACCCCAAAAGGAGAACTCGGGGGGACCCCAAATGGGTCTGGGGGAGTCTCGGTGGTCCCTTCAAGGGGACCCCAAATGGGTCTGGGGGAGTCTCGGTGGTCCCTTTATGGAGACCCCAAAATGAGAACTCGGGGGGACCCCAAATGGGTCTGGGGGAGTCTCGGTGGTCCCTTCATGGAGACCCCAAATGGGTCTGGGGGAGTCTCGGTGGTCTCTTCATGGAGACCCCAAATGGGTCTGGGGGAGACCCCAAATGGGTCTGGGGGTGTCTCGGTGGTCCCTTCAAGGGGACCCCAAATGGGTCTGGGGGTGTCTCGGTGGTCCCTTGGAGGAGACCCCAAAAGGAGAACTCGGGGAGACCCCAAATGGGTCTGGGGGAGTCTTTGTGGTCCCTTCATGGAGACCCCAAAAGGAAAACTCGGGGAGACCCCAAATGGGTCTGGGGGAGTCTCGGTGGTCCCTTCAAGGGGACCCCAAAAGGAGAACTCGGGGAGACCCCAAATGGGTCTGGGGGAGTCTCTGTGGTCCCTTCATGGAGACCCCAAATGGGTCTGGGGGAGTCTCGGTGGTCCCTTCATGGAGACCCCAAAAGGAGAACTCGGGGGGACCCCAAATGGGTCTGGGGGAGTCTCTGTGGTCCCTTCAAGGGGACCCCAAATGGGTCTGGGGGAGTCTCGGTGGTCCCTTCATGGAGACCCCAAATGGGTCTGGGGGAGTCTCTGTGGTCCCTTCATGGTGACCCCAAAAGGAGAACTCGGGGAGACCCCAAATGGGTCTGGGGGAGTCTCGGTGGTCCCTTCAAGGGGACCCCAAATGGGTCTGGGGGTGTCTCAGTGGTCCCTTCATGGAGACCCCAAAAGGAGAACTCGGGGGGACCCCAAATGGGTCTGGGGGAGTCTCGGTGGTCCCTTCATGGAGACCCCAAAAGGAGAACTCGGGGAGACCCCAAATGGGTCTGGGGGAGTCTTGGTGGTCCCTTCATGGAGACCCCAAATGGGTCTGGGGGAGACCCCAAATGGGTCTGGGGGTGTCTCGGTGGTCCCTTCAAGGGGACCCCAAATGGGTCTGGGGGTGTCTCGGTGGTCCCTTCATGGAGACCCCAAATGGGTCTGGGGGAGTCTCGGTGGTCCCTTCAAGGGGACCCCAAATGGGTCTGGGGGAGTCTCGGTGGTCTCTTCATGGAGACCCCAAATGGGTCTGGGGGAGTCTTTGTGGTCCCTTCATGGAGACCCCAAAAGGAAAACTCGGGGAGACCCCAAATGGGTCTGGGGGTGTCTCGATGGTCTCTTCATGGAGACCCCAAATGGGTCTGGGGGTGTCTCGATGGTCCCTTGGAGGAGACCCCAAAAAGAGAACTTGGGGGGGACCCCAAATGGGTCTGGGGGAGTCTCGGTGGTCCCTTCATGGAGACCCCAAATGGGTCTGGGGGAGTCTCGGTGGTCGCTTCATGGAGACCCCAAATGGGTCTGGGGGTGTCTCGGTGGTCGCTTCATGGAGACCCCAAATGGAGAACTCGGGGGGATCTCAGGGGGGTCCAGCCGAGCCCCAGGGGGACCCCAACCCCCCTTTTGGGTGGTCAGCGGGGGGGGAGGGGGGGGTGTCCCCGTTTATTTTGGGGTGGGGGTGGTGGTGGGGGAGGGGCGCATCTTACCCATCCCATCCTGGGGGGGCTCAGCAGGGGCCGGCGGCCGCAGGAGGGAAAAAAACCCAAAAAAACAAAACAAAAAAAACCCCAAAATCCCCTAAAACCCCCCCAAAATCAGGCCGGGGGAGGCCGGGGGAGGCCGGGGGAGGCCGGGGGCGGGGGTCGCACGCCCCCCCGGGGGGGTTATTCTACCTTATAGGCCACGCGGGGGGGGCAGCTGGTGCCCAGCCCCAGCGGCGGCGACATGTGCCGCAGCATTTCGTACATGTCGGCGAGGGTCAGGCGGCCCCTGGGGGCGAGAAAGGAAGGGGGGACACACCGGGGGGGGGTTAAACCGAGCAGGGGAAGGGGGGGAAAGCGAATAAGAAGAGATTCTAAAAGAGTGGAAAAAAAAAGCAGCGCGATAAGTGTGGAAATGAAAAAAAACGAAAGGAAATTTGGCGAAAAAAAAAATGAGATTAATAAAAAAATTGATGTGGAGGAAATGATAAAAGGTGAAAATGGGGTTGGGGGTGAGGGATGGGAAGAGTAAAAAGAGGTGGAAAAGAGGATGAGGAAAATAAAAGGGTGGAAAAGGAAAATGAAAGGAGATGGAAGCCAAAAACGTGGGAAAAATTGAATTAAAAGGTGAAAAAAATAAATTAATTTTAAAAATTGGGATGGAGGAAATGATAAAAGGTGAAAATGGGATTGAAGGTGAGGGTTGGGAAGAGTAAAAAGAGGTGGAAAAGAGGATGAGGAAAATAAAAGAGTGGAAAAGAAAAGTGAGGGGGGATGGATGCAAAAAACGTGGGAAAAATCGAATTAAAAAGTGAAATAAACGGTAAAATAAAGGTGATTAAAAAAAGGTGAAAATGAGATTGGGAAGAGTAAAAAGAGGTGGAAAAGAGGATGAGGAAAATAAAAGAGTGGAAAAGGAAAATGAGGGGGAATGGATGCCAAAAACGAGGGAAAATCGAATTAAAAGGTGAAAAAAAAATAAAGTGAATAAAAAAATTGGGATGGAGGAAATGATAAAAGGTGAAAATGGGGTTGGTGGTGAGGGTTGGGAAGAGTAAAAAGAGGTGGAAAAGAGGATGAGGAAAATAAAAGAGTGGAAAAGGAAAATGAGGGGGAAGGGATGCAAAAAAAAGCGGGAAAAATCGAATTAAAAAGTGAAATAAACGGTAAAATAAAGGTGATTAAAAAAAGGTGAAAATGAGATTGGGAAGAGTAAAAGGAGGTGGAAAAGAGGATGAGGAAAATAAAAGGGTGGAAAAGGAAAATGAAAGGGGATGGATGCAAAAAAAAGGGGGAAATATTGAATTAAAAGGTGAAAAAAAAAAAAAGGTTATTTAAAAAATTGGGATAACGGAAATGATAAAAAGTGAAAATGGGATTGGGGGTGAGGGATGGGAAGAGTAAAAAGAGGTGGAAAAGAGGATGAGGAAAATAAAAAGGTGGAAAAGGAAAGTGAGGGGGGAGGGATGCAAAAAATGAGGGAAAATCGAATTAAAAGGTGAAAAAAAAATAAAGTGATTAAAAAAATTGGGATAACGGAAATGATAAAAGATGAAAATGGGATTGGGGGTGAGGGATGGGAAGAGTAAAAAGAGGTGGAAAAGAGGATGAGGAAAAGAAAAGAGTGGAAGAGGAAAATGAGGGGGGAGTGATGCAAAAAAAAAGGGAAAAATCGAATTAAAAGGTGAAAAAAAAATTAATTTAAAAAATTGGGATGGAGGAAATGATAAAAGGTGAAAATGGGATTGGGGGTGAGGGATGGGAAGAGTAAAAAGAGGTGGAAAAGAGGATGAGGAAAATAAAGGAGTGGAAAAGGAAAGTGAGGGGGGAGGGATGCAAAAAAAAGGGGAAAATCGAATTAAAAAGTGAAATAAACGGTAAAATAAAGGTGATTAAAAAAAGGTGAAAATGAGATTGGGAAGAGTAAAAAGAGGTGGAAAAGAGGATGAGGAAAATAAAAGAGTGGAAAAGGAAAATGAAAGGGGAGGGATGCAAAAAATGGGGGAAAAATTGAATTAAAAAGTGAAAAAAAAATATAGTGATTAAAAAAATTGCGGTGGAGAAAATGATAAAAGATGAAAATGGGGTTGGGGGTGAGGGATGGGAAGAGTAAAAAGAGGTGGAAAAGAGGATGAGGAAAATAAAAGAGTGGAAAAGGAAAATGAGGGGGGAGGGATGCAAAAAAAGCGGGAAAATCGAATTAAAAGGTGAAAAAAAAATAAAGTGATTAAAAAAATTGAGATAACGGAAATGATAAAAGATGAAAATGGGATTGGGGGTGAGGGATGAGAAGAGTAAAAAGAGGTGGAAAAGAGGATGAGGAAAATAAAAGGGTGGAAAAGGAAAATGAAAGGGGATGGATGCAAAAAATGAGGGAAAATCGAATTAAAAGGTGAAAAAAAATTAAGTGATTAAAAAAATTGGGATGGAGGAAATGCTAAAAGGTGAAAATGGGATTGGGGGTGAGGGATGGGAAGAGTAAAAAGAGGTGGAAAAGAGGATGAGGAAAATAAAAAGGTGGAAAAGAAAAGTGAGGGGGAATGGAAGCCAAAAATGAGGGAAAATCAAATTAAAAGATGATAAAAATAAAATAAAGTGAATAAAAAAATTGGGATGGAGGAAATGATAAAAGGTGAAAATGGGATTGGGGGTGAGGGATGGGAAGAGTAAAAAGAGGTGGAAAAGAGGATGAGGAAAAGAAAAGCGTGGAAAAGGAAAATGAGGGGGGATGGATGCAAAAATAGTGGGAAAAATTGAATTAAAAGGTGAAAAAAAAATAAGGTGATTAAAAAAATTGGGGTGGAGAAAATGATAAAAGGTGAAAATGGGATTGGGGGTGAGGGATGGGAAGAGTAAAAAGAGGTGGAAAAGAGGATGAGGAAAATAAAAGAGTGGAAAAGGAAAATGAGGGGGGATGGATGCAAAAAATGAGGGAAAAATTGAATTAAAAAGTGAAAAAAACGGTAAAAAAAAAATGGAAATGAAGGAAATGAAAAAGAGGAAAAAGTTTGGAAAGGAGAAAAATTAAGGAGGGGAAATGGAAAGAAATTGAAATTAAATTATAGACATAATAAATGATAAATAAAAATAATAAAAGGTAAAAAGAACGAGAATAAAAAATGAAAATAATAAAAAGTAATGATAATAATGGCAATAAAAATAATTATTATTATATATTTTTATATATATTTATATTTTTATATATTTATATATTTTTATATATTTATATATTATATTATTATATAAATTATATATTATATATTTTTATATATAATTATATAAATTATATATAATATATTTTTATATAATTATATAAATTATATAACATAATTATTATTATATAATAATTATTAATATTATAATTATATAAAATATATTAGAATAATTATTATTTTTATTGCTGTTATTTTTTTTACTTTTTATCATTTTATATTTTATTTCTCTTGTTCTGTTCACTTTTTATTATTTTTATTGGTGGAAAGGAAATGAAAATGGAGAAAAATTAAAATAATAAAAAAATCTGATTAATAATAAAAATTAAATTTTAAATAATTTGTGAAATAAAAAAAATCGGTTGAGTCATGAAAAGAAATAAAAACAGGAGAATAAAATAATTTAAAATTAATGGAATGAAAATAAAGGAATAAAAAATAAAACGATGATTTTATAATTGAAATTGATGAAAAATAATTGAAATTAATAAAAACAATTAAGTGATAATAATAAATTAAATAATAAACCAAATAATTTATTAAACCAATAAAATAATGGGAATTTTGTGAAAAATGGCAATAATTAAGTGATTAAAAATAATTTAAATAACAAAATAATTTTTTAAAATTTATTTAATTATTTCAATTCATTAAATGAAATAAAATAAATAAATGAAATGAAATGAAATGAATTAAATAAATAAAATAGAAATAAATAAAATAAAATAAAATAAAATAAAATAAAATAAAATAAAATAAAATAAAATAAAATAAATGAAATAAAAAATGAAATGAAATGAAATGAAATGAAACGTATTGAAATGAAATTAATAAATAAAATAAAATAAAATAAAATAAAATAAAATAAAATAAAATTACTGAAATAAAATAAAAATTAAATTAAATTAAATTAAATTAAATTAAATTAAATTAAATTAATAAAATAAATAAACATAAATAAATAAAATATTAAATTAAATTAAATTAAATTAAATTAAATTAAATTAAATTAAATTAAATTAAATTAAAATATTTTTAGCAGTGAGAAGGAAAAAGGTAAGAAAACAAAAGGGTGAGAAAAATAAAAAATAAAAATATTTAAGTAATAAAAAATAATGAAGAAGATGAAAAGAATGAAGGAACAAAGGGAAATAAGGGAAATAGGAACGCAAATAATTAGATAATGAAAATAATTAAGTAATAGAAGTAATTAAATAATGACAATAATTAAATAATGAAAAAAAATCAAATGATGGAATAATGAAAACTTTAATTGAATAATGAACAAATGGAAAACATTAATTAAGATTAAACAATTAAATAATCAAATAATCAAATAATTAAATAATATAATAATTAATATTCAAATAATTAAACATTCAAATAATTAAACATTCAAATAATTAAATAATCAAATAATTAAATAATATAATAATTAAATAATCAAATAATTAAACATTCAAATAATTAAATAATCAAATAATTAAATAATCAAATAATTAAACATTCAAATAATTAAATAATCAAATAATTAATCAAATAATCGAATCTTTAAATAATTAAATAAGAAAAGAATGACAAATTATTAAATTAAATAATGAAATAATGAATAATGGAAAAGAGATATTTAATAGTTAAATAATAAAAATTAATAAACGAATAAATATTAAATAATTTTAAAAAATAAAAAAATGAAATAATGAAATAAAAAATAAAATTTTCAAAGAAGGAAATAAATATTTAAATAATAAAAAATAATTGAAAATAATAATAAAAAATAAAATATTGAAAATTAAATATTTAATTAATTAAGTAATAAAAAATAAAATAATCAAATAATTGAGCAGTGAAATAATTAAATAATGAAAAAATTCGATAATGGAAAAATTTCATCAGGAAAATAATTAATAAATTAATAAATAATTTAATAATGAGAAATTTTAATTATGGAAAAAATAATAAAATAATTGAATATCGCAAAAAAAAATTGAATGTTGAAAAAATCGAATAATGAAAAAATTGAATAATGAAAAATTGAATAATGGAAAAATTGAAGAATTAAAAAATTAAATAATAAAAATATTAAATAATGGAAAAATTTAATTATGAAAAAATTGAATAATGGAAAAATTAAATAATGAAAATATTTAATAATGGAAAAATTGAAGAATTAAAAAAATAAATAATGAAAAAATTAAATAATGGAAAAATTGAATTATGAAAATTGAATAATTAAATTGAATAATAATGAAAAAATTGAATAATTATAAAATTAATGAAAAAATTAATGAAAAAATTGAATAATGAAAAAATTGAATAATGAAAAAATTGAATAATGGAAAAATTTATTAATGGAAAAATTGAAGAATTAAAAAATTAAATAATGAAAAAATTAAATTATGGAAAAATTGAATGATGAAAAAATTCAATAATTAAAAATTGAATAATGAAAAAATTTAATAATGGAAAAATTTAATTATGAAAAAATTGAATAATGGAAAAAAAAATAATGAAAAAAATGGAAAATGGAAAAATTAAATAATGGAAAAATTAAATAATGGAAAAATTAAATAATGGAAAAATGGAATAATGGAAAAATTGAATAATGAAAAAAAATGGAACAATTAAAAAATTAAATAATGAAAAAATAAATGAATAACGCAAATAAAAACCTGAATAATGCAAATAAAAACCAGAATAATGCAAATAAAAACCAGAATAATGCAAATAAAAACCAGAATAATGTAAATAAAAACCTGAATAATGCAAATAAAATCCTGAATAATGCAAATAAAATCCTGAATAATGCCAATAAAAACCTGAATAATGCAAATAAAAACCTGAATAATGCCAATAAAAACCTGAATAATGCAAATAAAATCCTGAATAATGCAAATAAAAACCAGAATAATGCAAATAAAAATCAGAATAACGATTCCAAAACCGAAAATAATTTCACAACAAAAATTAAAATCCCCGAAAACGAAAATGCAGCGAGGAACCGAACCCCAAAAATGAACAAAACCAGAACCCAAAGCGAGGCCGGAAATTCCCATCTCGGGGGGGTCCCCAAATTTGGGGTGACCCAATGGGGAGGGTCCCAAATTTGGGGGTGACCCATGGCAGGGGGGTCCCCAGTTTGGGGTGACCCAATGGGGAGGGGTCCCCAAATTTGGGGTTCCCCAGTTTGGGGTGTCCCAGTGGGGAGGGGTCCCAAATTTGGGGTGACCCAATGGGGAGGGGTCCCAAATTTGGGGTTCCCCAGTTTGGGGTGTCCCAGTGGGGAGGGGTCCCAAATTTGGGGTGACCCAATGGGGAGGGGTCCCAAATTTGGGGTTCCCCAGTTTGGGGTGTCCCAGTGGGGAGGGGTCCCCAATTTGGGGGTGACCCATAGCAGGGGATTCCTCAATTTGGGGTTCCCCAATTTGGGGTTCCCCAGTTTGGGGGTCCCCAATTTGGGGTTCCTCAATTTGGGGGTCCCCAGTTTGGGGTTGCTCAATTTGGGGGTCCCCAATTTGGGGTTCCTCAATTTGGGGTTCCCCAGTTTGGGGGTCCCCAGTTTGGGGTTGCTCAATTTGGGGGTCCCCAGCTTGGAGGTCCCCAATTTGGGAGACCCCAATGGGGGGTTTCCCATTCCCGGGGGGGTTCCCCAGTTTGGGGGTCCCCAATTTGGGGTTCCTCAGTTTCGGGGTCCCCAGTGGGGGTCCCCCAATTTGGGGTTCCCCATTGGGTGTCCCCCATACCGGGGGGGTTCCCCAATTTGGGGTTCCCCATTGGGGGTCCCCCATACCGGGGGGGTTCCCCAATAGGGAATTCCCCATTCTGGGGGTTCCCCAATTTGGGATTCCCCATGGGGGGGTTCCCCATTCCGGGGGAGCTCCCCAATTTGGGGGTTCCCCATGAGGGGGTTCCCCATACCGGGGGGGTTCCCCAATGGGGGGGTTCCCCGTGCCTGAGGGTTCCCCAGTTTGGGCTTCCCCCATACCGGGGGGGTTCCCCAGTCTGGGATTCCCCAGTGGGGGGGTTCCCCAATTTAGGGCTCCCCAATGTGGGGGTTCCCCATACCGGGGGGGGGTCCCCAATAGGGAATTCCCCATTCTGGGGGTTCCCCAGTTTGGGATTCCCCAATGTGGGTGTTCCCCATGCCAGGGGGGTTCCCCAGTTTGGGATTCCCCAATGGGGGGGTTCCCCAATTTAGGGCTCCCCAATGTGGGGGTTCCCCATGTCAGGGGGGGTTCCCCAATTTAGGGCTCCCCAATGTGGGGGTTCCCCATGCCGGGGGGGTTCCCCAATTTAGATCTCCCCAATCTGGGGGTTCCCCATACCAGAGGGTCGCGCAGTGCAGGGTTTGGGGGGTCGCTTTCCCCATGCCGGGGGGGGGGGGTTCCCCATGCCGGGGGGGGTTTCCCCATGCCGGGGGGGTCGCGCAGGGGGGTCGGGGCGGGTCGGGGCGGGGCGGGGCGGGGCGGGGGGGGCTCCATGCCGGGGGTATATAGATATACGGCACGTATATGTATATACGGCACCGGGAAGCGCATTCCAGCCCCGGGCGGGGGGCGCGGGGGGGGGGGGCGAACCTTGCAGGCCACCCTATGGGGGCATTTCTTGCCCAGCCCCAGGGGGGGGGAGATCACGCGCAACAAACTGTACATGTCCCGGTAGTGGATGCGCCCGCTGCAAGAGACACACGTTAGTGGGGGGCGGGACCCCCCGGGACCCCCACCCGGGACACCCCGGGATCCCCCCGGGACCCCCCGGAACCCCCCCGGGCCGGGAGGGGCATCGTAGTGGGGGATGGGGAGGTTTGGGAATGGGAGACCCCCGCCCCGGAGCCCCCCCAGGACCCCCCGGGACCCCCCGGGTCGGGAGAGGCACCTTAGTGGGGGATGGGGAAGTTTGGGAATGGGAGACCCCCGCCCCGGAACCCCCCCAGGACCCCCCGGGACCCCCCCGGGCCGGGAGGGGAGGTTTGGGGATCGGAGACCCCCGCCCCGAAACCCCCCCGGGCCGGGAGGGGAGGTTTGGGAATGGGAGACCCCCGCCCCGGGACCCCCCGGGATCCCCCCGGGACCCCCCGGGATCCCCCCGGGCCGGGAGAGGCACCTTAGTGGGGGATGGGGATCGGAGACCCCCGCCCCAAAACCCTCCCGGTCTTGAGGGGCACCTTAGGGGAGGTTTGGGAATGGGAGACCCCCGCCCCGGGACCCCCCGGGATCCCCCCGGGACCCCCCGGGATCCCCCCGGGCCGGGAGAGGCACCTTAGTGGGGGATGGGGATCGGAGACCCCCGCCCCAAAACCCTCCCGGTCTTGAGGGGCACCTTAGGGGAGGTTTGGGAATGGGAGACCCCCGCCCCGGAGCCCCCCCGGGACCCCCCGGGACCCCCCGGCCCGGGAGGGGCACCTTAGTGGGGGATGGGGAGGTTTGGGGATCGGAGACCCCCGCCCCAAAACCCCCCCCGGGCTTTAGGGGAGGTTTGGGAATCGGAGACCCCCGCCCCGAAACCCCCCCGGGCTTTAGGGGAGGTTTGGGAATCAGAGACCCCCGCCCCGGAGCCCCCCCGGGATGGGGAGGGGGCCACAGAAACCCCCAGGACCCCCCCGGGGTGATTCGGGCCCCCCACCCCCCTCCCCCGGGGGCTCCAGGGACCACTCGGGACCCCCAAAGGATCCCTTCAGCTGCTGGGGAGGGGGCGTGGGAGCCCCTGCTGGGGAGGGGGGACACACCGGGGGGGGACACACCGGGGGGGGACACACCGGGGGGGACACACCGGGGGGGGCTCGGGCGCCGTTTCAGCCCCCGCCCCACGGAGACCCCGCGGGGACCGGGACGCGACCCCCCCGTGTCCCCGGGGAGGGTCCGGGGGTGTCCCCGGGGAGGGGTCTGGGGGTCTGGGGGTGTCCCCGGTGCTGGGGAGGGGTCCGGGGGTGTCCCCGGGGAGGGTCCGGGGGTCCGGGGATGTCCCCGGTGCTGGGGAGGGGTCCGGGGGTGTCCCCGGGGAGGGTCCGGGGGTGTCCCCGGGGAGGGGTCTGGGGGTCTGGGGGTGTCCCCGGGATCCGGGGGTGTCCCCTGAGCTGGGGAAGGGTCCGGGGGTGTCCCCGGGGTCCGGGAGTGTCCCCGGTGCTGGGGAGGGGTCCGGGGGTGTCCCCTGGCAGGGGTCCGGGGGTCTGGGGGTGTCCCCGGTGCTGGGGAGGGGTCCGGGCGTGTCCCCGGTGCTGGGGAGGGGTCTGGGGGTGTCCCCGGGGAGGGGTCCGCAGGGTCCGGGGGTATCCCCGGGGAGGGTCCGGGGGGTCCGGGGGTGTCCCTGAGCTGGGGAGGGGTCCGGGGGTGTCCCCTGGGAGGGGTCCGCAGGGTCCGGGGGGTGTCCCCTGAGCTGGGGAAGGGTCCGGGGGTGTCCCCGGGGTCCGGGAGTGTCCCCTGAGCTGGGGAGGGGTCCGGGGGTGTCCCCTGGGAGGGTCCGGGGGGTCCGGGGGTGTCCCCGCTGCTGGGGAGGGGTTCGGGGGGGGGGTCCGGGGGTGTCCCCGGGATCCGGGGGTGTCCCCGGAGCTGGGGAGGGGTCCGGGGTTGTCCCCGGGGAGGGGTCCGGGGGTCTGGGGGTGTCCCCGGGGTCCGGGGGTGTCCCCTGAGCTGGGGAAGGGTCCGGGGTTGTCCCCGGGGAGGGTCCGGGGGGTTCGGGGGTGTCCCCGGTGCTGGGGAAGGGTCCGGGGGTGTCCCCTGAGCTGGGGAGGGGTCCGGGGGTGTCCCCTGGGAGGGGTCTGGGGGTCTGTGGGTGTCCCCTGAGCTGGGGAAGGGTCCGGGGGTGTCCCCGGGGTCCGGGAGTGTCCCCGGTGCTGGGGAGGGGTCCGGGGGTGTCCCCGGGGAGGGTCCGGGGGTCCGGGGGTGTCCCTGAGCTGGGGAGGGGTCTTCGGGGTCCGGGGGTGCTCCCGGTGCTGGGGAGGGGTCCGGGAGTGTCCCCTGGGAGGGGTCCGGGGGTCTCGGGGTGTCCCCGGGGAGGGTCCGGGGGTCCGGGGGTGTCCCCGGGGAGGGTCCGGGGGTCCGGGGGTGTCCCTTGGGAGGGGTCCCCGGGGTCCGGGGGCGTCCCCGGTGCTGGGGAGGGGTCCGGGGGTGTCCCCTGGGAGGGGTCCGGGGGTCTGGGGGTGTCCCCGGTGCTGGGGAGGGGTCCGGGGGTGTCCCCTGGGAGGGTCCGGGGGTCCGGGGGTGTCTCTGGGGAGGGGTCTGCGGGGTCCGGGGGTGTCCCCTGAGCTGGGGAAGGGTCCGGGGGTGTCCCCGGGGAGGGCTCCGGGGGTCCGGGGGTGTCCCCGGGGTCCGGGGGTGTCCCGGGGAGGGGTCCCCGGGCTCCGGGGGTGTCCCGAGCCCCCCCCGCGCCCCCCGGGGGTCCTTACCAGGCTGCGGGGTCGTACTCGGCCCAGACCCGCACGTACTCGTCCAGGTGATGCGGGCCCAGGATGGACGAGTCCCGGGTCAGGTACTCGAAATTGTCCATGATGACAGCGACGAACAGGTTCAGCATCTGCGGGGCGTGGGGAGGGGGCTCAGGGCGAGGGGAGGGGGCTCAGGGGGCTCAGGACGTGGGGAGGGGGCTCAGGGCGAGGGGAGGGGGCTCAGGGCGTGGGGAGGGGGCTCAGGGCGAGGGGAGGGGGCTCAGGGGGTGGGGAGGGGGCTCAGGGCGAGGGGAGGGGGCTCAGGGCGAGGGGAGGGGGCTCAGAGCACGGGGAGGGGGCTCAGGGGGCGGGGAGGGGGCTCAGAGCGAGGGGAGGGGGCTCGGGGGGGCTCGGGGGCTCAGAGCACGGGGAGGGGGCTCAGGGGGCTCAGGGAGAGGGGAGGGGGCTCAGGGGGGGAAGGGGGCGCGGGGAGGGGGCTCAGGGGGAGGGGAGGGGGCTCAGGGGGGGAAGGGGGCGAGGGGAGGGGGCTCAGGGCGAGGGGAAGGGGCTCAGGGGGCTCGGGGAGGGGGCTCGGGGGGGCTCGGGGGCTCAGAGCGCGGGGACGGGGCTCAGGGCGAGGGGAGGGGGCTCAGGGGGGGGTGGGGAGGGGGCTCAGGGGGCGGGGAGGGGGCTCAGGGCGTGGGGAGGGGGCTCAGGGGGTCCAGGGGGCGCGGGGAGGGGGCTCAGGGGGGTGGGGAGGGTGCTCAGGGGGTGCAGGGGGCGCGGGGAGGGTGTCAGGGGTCGGGGAGGGGGCTCAGGGGGCGCGGGGAGGGGGCTCAGGGGGTGCAGGGGGTGGGGAGGGGGCTCAGGGGGGTGGGGAGGGGGCTCAGGGGGCTCAGGGGGGCGTGGGGAGGGGGCTCAGAGGGGTGGGGAGGGGGCTCAGGGGGGTAGGGAAGGGGCTCAGGGGGAGGGGAGGGGGTCTGGGGGGGCACGGCTGGGGGGTCTGGGGGCGCTGGGGGCGGTTTTGGGTCTGGGGGCACTGGGGGGGTTTGGGGACCCCCCAGGGCTCACCAGGAAGGAACAGGGTCTGGGGGTACTGGGGGGGTCTGGGGGCACTGGGGGTGTTTTTGGGTCTGGGGGCACTGGGGGGGATTTGGGGGAACTGGGGGGGTCTGGGGGCACTGGAGAGTTTTGGGTCTGGGGGCACAGTGGGGATTTGGGGGGTCCCAGGGGGGGATTTGGGGGGGTCCCAGGGTGGATTTGGGGGTCGCAGAACAGATTTGGGGGTCCCAGGGGAGGATTTGGGGGTCCCAGGGGGTATTTGGGGGGTCCCAGAGGAGGATTTGGGGGTCCCAGAACAGATTTGGGGGTCCCAGGGGAGGATTTGGGGGTCCCAGGGGGTATTTGGGGGGTCCCAGGGGGGATTTAGGGGGCACAAAGGGAGGATTTGGGGGGTCCCAGGGGGGATTTGGGGGTCCCAGGGTGGATTTGGGGGTCCCAGGGGGTATTTGGGGGGTCCCAGGTGGGATTTGGGGGTCCCAGGGAGGATTTGGGGGGTCCCAGGGTGGATTTGGGGGTCCCGGGAGGATTTGGGGGTCCCAGGGTGGATTTGGGGGGTCCCAGGGGGGATTTGGGGGTCCCAGGTGGGATTTGGGGGTCCCAGGGGGGATTTGGGGGTCCCAGAGGAGATTTGGGGGTCCCAGGGTGGATTTGGGGGGTCCCAGGGGAGGATTTGGGGGTCCCAGGGGAGGATTTGGGGGTCCCAGGGGAGGATTTGGGGATCCCAGGGTGGATTTGGGGGTCCCAGGGTGGATTTGGGGGTCCCAGGGTGGATTTGCGGTGATTTGGGGGTCCCAGGGGGAATTTGGGGGTCCCAGGGTGGATTTGGGGGGATTTGGGGGTCCCAGGGGGTATTTGGGGGTCCCGGGGTGGATTTGGGGGGTCCCAGGACAGGATTTGGGGGGATTTGGGGGTCCCAGGGTGGATTTGGGGGGTCCCAGGGTGGGATTTGGGGGTCCCAGGGGTGGATTTGGGGGTCCCAGGGTGGATTTGGGGGGTCCCAGGGGAGGATTTGGGGGGTCCCAGGGTGAATTTGGGGGTCCCAGAGGGGATTTGGGGGTCCCAGGGGGAAGATTTGGGTGGATTTGGGGGTCCCAGGGGAGGATTTGGGGGTCCCAGATGAGATTTGGGGGTCCCAGGGTGGATTTGGGGGTCCCAGGGGGGATTTGGGGGTCCCAGGGTGGATTTGGGGGGTCCCAGGGGGGATTTGGGGGATCCCAGGGGGTATTTGGGGGGTCCCAGGGTGGGATTTGGGGATCCCAGGGGGGGATTTGGGGATCCCAGGGGGGGATTTGGGGGGATTTGGGGGTCCCAGGGTGGATTTGGGGGTCCCAGGGGGGGATTTGGGGGTCCCAGGGGGATTTGGGGGTCCCAGGGTGGATTTGGGGATCCCAGGGTGGATTTGGGGGTCCCAGGGTGGATTTGGGGATCCCAGGGTGGATTTGGGGGTCCCAGGGTGGGATTTGGGGGGATTTGGGGGGTCCCAGGGAGGATTTGGGGGGTCCCAGGGGGGGATTTGGGGGTCCCAGGGGGATTTGGGGGGATTTGGGGGTCCCAGGGTGGATTTGGGGGTCCCAGGGGGGAATTTGGGGGTCCCAGGGTGGGATTTGGGGGTCCCAGGGGTGGATTTGGGGGTCCCAGGGTGGATTTGGGGGGGTCCCAGGGTGGATTTGGGGGTCCCAGGGGGGGATTTGGGGCCCCCCCAGCGCTGACCAGGAAGGAGCAGAGGAAGATGAAGGAGACGAAGTAGAAATAGGCGAATTCGTTGCCGCACTCGTCCTCCTTGATCCCCGAATTCTCGTCACACGGCTTCCCGCTCAGGCACGACAGCATGATCTCGTGCCAGGCTTCACCTGTGGCACTCCTGGGACATGTGACATGTGACATGTGACACACGTGTGACATGTGACACAGCATGATCTCGTGCCACGCCTCGCCCGTGGCACTCCTGTGACATGTGACATGTGACACAGCATGATCTCGTGCCAGGCTTCACCTGTGGCACTCCTGGGACACACGTGTGACATGTGACACACAACATGTGACATGTGACATGTGACATGTGACACAGCATGATCTCGTGCCACGCCTCGCCCGTGGCACTCCTGGGACATGTGACATGTGACATGTGACATGTGACATGTGACACACAACATGTGACATGTGACACAGCATGATCTCGTGCCAGGCTTCACCTGTGGCACTCCTGGGACATGTGACATGTGACATGTGACATGTGACACACGACAGCATGATCTCGTGCCACGCCTCGCCCGTGGCACTCCTGGGACACATGTGTGACATGTGACATGTGACATGTGACACACAACATGTGACATGTGACACACGTGTGACATGTGACATGTGACATGTGACACAGCATGATCTCGTGCCACGCTTCACCTGTGGCACTCCTGGGACATGTGACATGTGACATGTGACACACGTGTGACATGTGACACAGCATGATCTCATGCCAGGCTTCACCCGTGGCACTCCTGGGACACACGTGTGACATGTGACATGTGACATGTGACACAGCATGATCTCATGCCAGGCTTCACCTGTGGCACTCCTGGGACATGTGACACACAACATGTGACATGTGACATGTGACACAGCATGATCTCGTGCCAGGCCTCGCCCGTGGCACTCCTGGGACATGTGACATGTGACACACAACATGTGACATGTGACACAGCATGATCTCGTGCCAGGCCTCACCTGTGGCACTCCTGGGACACACGTGTGACATGTGACATGTGACATGTGACACACGACATGTGACATGTGACACAGCATGATCTCGTGCCACGCTTCACCCGTGGCACTCCTGGGACATGTGACACACGTGTGACATGTGACACAGAACATGTGACATGTGACACAGCATGAATCTCGTGCCAGGCTTCACCCGTGGCACTCCTGGGACATGTGACATGTGACACACGACATGTGACATGTGACATGTGACATTTGACATATGACATGTGACATGTGACACACGTGGGTACCCGGATGATATCAGGGTGACACAGGGGTGACACTGGGGTGACACTGGTGTGACCCCAGGTGACATCAGGTGACACAGGGTGACACAGGGTGACACAGGGTGACACAGGGTGACGCTGGGGTGACACAGGGTGACACAGGGTGACACTGGGGTGACACTGGGGTGACCCCAGGTGACATCAGGTGACACTGGGGTGACACTGGGTGACAGTGGGGTGACACAGGGTGACACAGGGTGACACAGGGTGACACTGGGGGTGACACTGGGGTGACACTGGGGTGACCCCAGGTGACATCAGGTGACACTGGGGTGACACTGGGTGACAGTGGGGGTGACACAGGGTGACACAGGGTGACACTGGGGTGACACTGGGGTGACACTGGGGTGACACTGGGTGACATCAGGTGACACAGGGTGACACAGGGTGACACTGGGGTGACACTGGGTGACACTGGGTGACACAGGGTGACAGTGGGTGACACAGGGTGACACTGGGTGACACTGGGTGACACTGGGTGACAGTGGGGTGACACTGGGGTGACACTGGGGTGACACAGGGTGACATCAGGTGACACTGGGGTGACACTGGGGTGACACTGGGGTGACCCCAGGTGACATCAGGTGACACTGGGGTGACACTGGGTGACACAGGGGTGACACTGGGTGACACTGGGTGACACTGGGTGACAGTGGGGGTGACACTGGGGTGACACAGGGTGACACCAGGTGACAGTGAGGGTGACACTGGGGTGACAGTGGGGTGACACAGGGTGACACTGGGTGACACTGGGGTGACAGTGGGGGTGACATGGGGTGACCCCAGGTGACACAGGGTGACACAGGGTGACACAGGGTGACAGTGGGATGATAGAGGGTGACAGAGGGTGACACTGGGGTGACACTGGGGTGGCACAGGGTGACACTGGGGTGACACTGGGGTGACACAGGGTGACACTGGGTGACACCAGGTGACAGTGAGGTGACAGTGGGTGACATGGGGTGACACAGGGTGACAGTGGGTGACACTGGGTGACCCCAGGTGACCCCAGGTGACCCCAGGTGATAGCAGGTGACAGTGGGGTGACAGTGGGGTGACACTGGGTGACATGGGGGTGACAGTGGGGTGATATCAGGTGACACTGGGTGACAGTGGGATGACACAGGGTGACAGTGGGGGTGACACTGGGTACCCAGGTGACATCAGGGTGGCACTGGGGTGACACTGGGGTGACACAGGGTGACACAGGGTGACATGGGGTGACACAGGGGTGACGCTGGGTGACACAGGGGTGACACTGGGTGACAGTGGGGTGACAGTGGGGTGACAGTGGGGTGACAGTGGGGTGACACAGGGGTGACACAGGGTGACACTGGGGTGACACTGGGTGACACAGGGTGACACAGGGTGACAGTGGGGTGACACAGGGTGACGCTGGGGTGACACAGGGGGTGACACAGGGTGACACTGGGGTGACACTGGGTGACACAGGGTGACACTGGGTGACACAGGGTGACAGTGGGGTGACACCTGGGTGACACTGGGTGACACTGGGTGACACAGGGTGACAACTGGGGTGACACAGGGTGACATGGGGTGGACAGCAGGTGACATCAGGTGACACTGGGGTGACACTGGGGGTGACCCCAGGTGACATCAGGTGACACTGGGGTGACACAGGGTGACACTGGGTGACATGGGGTGACAGTGGGGTGACACTTGCGGGGTGACACAGGGTGACACCTGGGGTGACACTGGGTGACACAGGGTGACACAGGGTGACACGGGGTGACACTGGGTGACACTGGGGGTGACACAGGGTGACACAGGGTGACAGTGGGGTGACACTGGGTGACACAGGGTGACACTGGGGTGACACTGGGTGACACAGGGTGACACAGGGTGACACTGGGGTGACACAGGGTGACACAGGGTGACACAGGGGTGACACTGGGGTGACAGTGGGTGACACTGGGGTGACACTGGGTGACACAGGGTGACACAGGGGTGACACGGGGTGACACTGGGTGACACTGGGGTGACACAGGGTGACACAGGGTGACACTGGGGTGGACCCCAGGTGACATCAGGTGACAGTGGGGTGACACTGGGTGACATCAGGTGACACAGGGTGACACTGGGTGACACTGGGGTGACAGTGGGGTGACACAGGGTGACACAGGGTGACACAGGGTGGGACACTGGGGTGACACTGGGGTGACACAGGGGTGACACTGGGGTGACACTGGGGTGACACTGGGGTGACACTGGGGTGACACTGGGTGACAGTGGGTGACATGGGGTGATACCGGGTGACACCAGGGTGACACAGGGGTGACACAGGGTGACAGTGGGGTGACACTGTGTGACACAGGGTGACAGTGGGTGACACAGGGTGACAGTGGGGTGACACTGGGGTGACACTGGGGTGACAGTGGGTGACATGGGGTGACACTG
>CM076532.1:106839-235106 GCA_038429875.1 Poecile montanus
TGGCCACCGTGAACCCCCAGATCCCTGTCACACAGCCACGAGCCCGTGGCCACCACGAGCCCCCAGATCCCTGTCACAGAACCACGAGCCCGTGGCCAGCAGTAGCCCGCGGCGGTGCCGTCACGGCCCCCGCGAGCCCCCGTGTCCCCGCCGCAGGGCCACGTGCCGCAGGGCCGGCAGCCGGTGCCGCCAGCGCGGGCGGCAGCTCGGGGCTATTTTAGCCTTTTCCGGCGATGCTGCCGGTGGTGGCTGATGCCAGCGCTGGTCCCAGCCCGGGGCTCGCGGCCACCGGCCAGCACCGGCCCCGCCGTCCCGAGGGGCCCGAGCGGAGGGGGTGCCCGGGTAGCCAAAGGGGGTCCCCGGTGTCCCCCAGGGGTTCGCTGCTGGCCCCGGTGATGCGGAGGGTCCCCCTGTTGCCATGGCAACCGGATGGGGATGCTCATCCGTCACCTCTCCCCATCGCAGCCAGAGCTGGCCCCCCCCGTGACCCCCAGCACCCCCATGTACCCCCATTTATCCACCCCGACACCCCAATTCATTCACCCCCATGTACCCCATTTATCCACCCCGACACCCCAATTTATCCGCCCCGACACCCCAATTCATTCACCCGTCACCCCAATTCATTCACCCCCATGTACCCCCATTTATCCACCCCGACACCCCCATTTATCCACCCCCCGTCACCCCAATTCATTCACCCCCATGTACCCCCATTTATCCACCCCGACACCCCAATTTATCCACCCCGACACCCCAATTCATTCACCCCCATGTACCCCCATTTATCCACCCCGACACCCCAATTCATTCACCCCGACACCCCAATTTATCCACCCCCATGTACCCCAATTAATTCACCCCGACACCCCAATTATCCACCCCGACACCCCAATTCATTCACCCGTCACCCCAATTCATTCACCCCCATGTACCCCCATTTATCCACCCCGACACCCCCATTTATCCACCCCCCGTCACCCCAATTCATTCACCCCCATGTACCCCCATTTATCCACCCGACACCCCAATTTATCCACCCCGACACCCCAATTCATTCACCCCCATGTACCCCCATTTATCCACCCCGACACCCCAATTCATTCACCCCGACACCCCAATTAATTCACCCCATGTACCCCCATTTATCCACCCGACACCCCAATTCATTCACCCCGACACCCCAATTAATTCACCCCCATGTACCCCAATTTATCCACCCCGACACCCCCATTTATCCACCCCCGTCACCCCAATTCATTCACCCCCATGTACCCCCATTTATCCACCCCGACACCCCAATTCATTCACCCCCGTCACCCAATTAATTCACCCCAAACCGCCCCAATTAATTCACCCCCGACCACCCCAATTAATTCACCCCCATCACCCCAATTAATTCACCCCCGTCACCCCAATTAATTCACCCCCGACCACCCCAATTAATTCACCCCCGTCACCCCAATTAATTCACCCCTGACGACCCAATTAATTCACCCCCGACACCCCAATCAATTCACCCCGACACCCCAATTAATTCACCCCCCGTCACCCCAATTAATTCACCCCGACACCCCAATTAATTCACCCCCATCACCCCAATTAATTCACCCCCGACCACCCCAATTAATTCACCCTCGACACCCCAATTAATTCACCCCCACCACCCCAATTAATTCACCCCCATCACCCCAATTAATTCACCCCAAACCGCCCCAATTAATTCACCCCGCGTCACCCCAATTAATTCACCCTCGTCACCCCAATTAATTCACCCCCGTCACCCCAATTAATTCACCCCAAACCGCCCCAATTAATTCACCCTCGTCACCCCAATTAATTCACCCCAAACCGCCCCAATTAATTCACCCCCGTCACCCCAATTAATTCACCCCCGTCACCCCAATTAATTCACCCCCACCACCCCAATTAATTCACCCCCATCACCCCAATTAATTCACCCCCATTACTGGGGGCGAGCAGTGTCTGGAACAGGGGGCGGGGGGCTCCGGGGGCTCAGAGATCTGGGGGGGGCAGAGGAGGGGTCCCCCGATGCCACAGAAGGCGCAGGACAGAACCCCAGAAACCCGTGCCTCAGTTTCCCCTCTGAGGTCTCTGTGACCGGGGGGGTCTCTGTGATTGG
Organism: Poecile montanus; assembly: GCA_038429875.1. Lineage (NCBI taxonomy): Eukaryota > Metazoa > Chordata > Aves > Passeriformes > Paridae > Poecile > Poecile montanus. The sequence continues at coordinate 108,983 of CM076532.1, forward strand.
GGGGGTCTCTGTGATTGGGGGGTCTCTGTGATTGGGGGGGGGTCTCTGTGACCGGGGGGGGGTCTCTGTGATTGGGGGGTCTCTGTGATTGGGGGGGGGTCTCTGTGATTGGGGGATCTCTGTGATTGGGGGGGTCTCTGTGATTGGGGGGGTCTCTGTGACCGGGGGGGGTCTCTGTGATTGGGGGGGCTCTGTGACCGGGAGGGGTCTCTGTGATTGGGGGGGGGTCTCTGTGACCGGGGGGGGTCTCTGTGACCGGGGGGGTCTCTGTGATTGGGGGGGGTCTCTGTGACCGGGGGGGTCTCTGTGACCGGGGGGGGTCTCTGTGATTGGGGGGTCTCTGTGATTGGGGGGGGTCTCTGTGACCGGGGGGGTCTCTGTGACCGGGGGGGGGGTCTCTGTGATTGGGGGGGGGTCTCTGTGGCCGGGGGGGGGTCTCTGTGACCAGAGGGGGGTCTCTGTGACCGGGGGGTCTCTGTGACCGGGGGGGGGGTCTCTGTGATTGGGGGGGTCTCTGGGACCGGGGGGGGTCTCTGTGATTGGGGGGGGTCTCTGTGACCGGGGGGTCTCTGTGATTGGGGGGGGTCTGTGTGATTGGGGGGGTCTCTGTGATTGGGGGGGTCTCTGTGATTGGGGGGGGGTCTCTGTGACCGGGGGGGGGTCTCTGTGATTGGGGGGGGGGTCTCTGCGATTAGGGGGAGGTCTCTGTGATTGGGGGGGGGTCTCTGTGATTGGGGGGGTCTCTGTGATTGGGGGGGGTCTCTGTGACCGGGGGGGTCTCTGTGATTGGGGGGGGTCTCTGTGACTGGGGGGGGTCTCTGTGACCGGGGGGGGTCTCTGTGATTGGGGGGGTCTCTGTGACCGGGGGGGTCTCTGTGATTGGGGGGGGTCTCTGTGATTGGGGGGGGTCTCTGTGGCCGGAGGGGGTCTCTGTGATTGGGGGGGGGGTCTCTGTGATTGGGGGGGGTCTCTGTGACCGGGGGGGATCTCTGTGACCGGGGGGGGTCTCTGTGATTGGGGGGGGGTCTCTGTGATTGGGGGGGTCTCTGTGATTGGGGGTCTCTGTGATTTGGGGGGGTCTCTGTGATTGGGGGGGGTCTCTGTGATTGGGGGGGGTCTCTGTGACCGGGGGGGGTCTCTGTGATGGGGGGGTCTCTGTGATTGGGGGGGGTCTCCGTGATTGGGGGGTCTCTGTGACCGGGGAGATCTCTGTGATTGGGGGGGTCTCTGTGACCGGGGGTCTCTGTGACCGGGGGGGTCTCTGTGATTGGGGGGGGTCTCTGTGACCGGGGGGGGGTCTCTGTGATTGGGGGGGGTCTCTGTGATTGGGGGGGGGGGTCTCTGTGATTGGGGGGGGGGTCTCTGCGATTGAGGGGGGTCTCTGTGGTTGGGGGGGTCTCTGTGATTGGGGGGGTCTCTGTGATTGGGGGGGTCTCTGTGATTGGGGGGGGGGGTCTCTGTGATTGGGGGGGGTCTCTGTGATTGGGGGGGGTCTCTGTGATTGGGGGGGGGGTCTCTGTGATTGGGGGGGTCTCTGTACCGGGGGGGGTCTCTGTGACCGGGGGAGATCTCTGTGATTGGGGGGTCTCTGTGACTGGGGGGTCTCTGTGACCGGGGGGAGTCTCTGTGATTGGGGGGGGTCTCTGTGATTGGGGGGGGGTCTCTGTGACCGGGGGGGTCTCTGTGATTGGGGGGGTCTCTGTGATTGGGGCGGGTCTCTGTGATTGGGGGGGGTCTCTGTGATTGGGGGGGGGTCTCTGTGACCGGGGGGGGGTCTCTGTGACCGGGGGGGGGTCTCTGTGACCGGGGGGGTCTCTGTGACCGGGGGGGGTCTCTGTGATTGGGGGGGGTCTCTGTGATTGGGGGGGGGTCTCTGTGATTGGGGGGGGTCTCTGTGACCGGAGGGGTCTCTGTGATTGGGGGGGGTCTCTGTGACCGGGGGGGGGTCTCTGTGACCGGGGGGGGGTCTCTGTGACCGGGGGGGGTCTCTGTGACCGGGGGGGGGGGTGTCTGTGATTGGGGGGGGGTCTCTGTGATTGGGGGGGGTCTCTGTGATTGGGGGGTCTCTGTGATTGGGGGGGGTCTCTGTGATTGGGGCGGGTCTCTGTGACCGGGGGGGGTCTCTGTGATTGGGGGGGGGGGGTCTCTGTGATTGGGGGGGGTCTCTGTGACCGGGGGGGTCTCTGTGATTGGGGGGGGTCTCTGTGATTGGGGGGGGTCTCTGTGATTGGGGGGGGTCTCTGTGACCGGGGGGGGTCTCTGTGATTGGGGGGGGGTCTCTGTGATTGGGGGGGGTCTCTGTGATTGGGGGGGGGTCTCTGTGACCGGAGGGGGGGTCTCTGTGACCGGGGGGGGGGTCTCTATGACCGGGGGGGGGGGTCTCAGGGGGTGGCGGTGCCAGGGCCGGGGGTGGATTCAGGAGCGGGACACGGAGGAGGTGACAGGAGGGCAGCGGGCTCTGAGTGACACCGCGGGGACAACGTTGTGACAGCGCCGGGAGGGACACGGCGACAGGGACGAGCCGCACACGCGCGGCCACACGTGGGGGGACACAGGTGGGGAGCAGGGAGGGGGGGGGGGGGTCGGTGACACAGATTTGTCCCAAACGGGGGTCGCGGGGGTCCCTCACCCCGTGAGCACCACCACGAAGTCCATCACGTTCCAGCCGTTGCGCAGGTAGGAGCCTTTGTGGAAGGCGAAGCCCAGCGCGATGATCTTGATCCCCGCCTCGAAGCAGAAGATGCCGATGAATACGGCTCCGTGTCGTCCTGGGCGCGGGGACAGGTGTCGGGGACAGGTGCCAGGGGACGCGGCCACCTCCGGACACCCCCTGTCCCCCCCCTCCCCACCCCGGGCTGAGGGGTCAGCGCTGCCCCCCGGCCCCCTCCAGCCCTCCCGGCTGGCCCGGGCGGAGGCGGCGGCGCTCCCGGCGTGGCCCAGATTCCCAGTAAGGAGGAAACTGGGACGCCGGCGGGTCCGGGGGGAACTGGGAATCGTGGCCAGCGTGGGCCAGGTGCGGGCTGGCACCCCCGCCCCCATCCCTGCCCTGCTGCCCACGCTGGAGGGGGGGCAGGGACACGGCAGGGACCCCGCGGGGGGCTGGGGACCCCCAGAAGAGCCCCCAGGGACCCCCAACAAAACTCGTGGGATGCCCGGGAACCTCTGCTGGCACTGCCAGGGTGCCCAGGGAGCCTTGCTGGAGCCCCCAGGGGTGGCAGGGACCCCCAGAAGAGCCCCCAGGGACCCCCAACAAAGCTCGTGGGGTGCCCGGGCACCTCTGCTGGCACTGCCAGGGTGCCCAGGGAGCCTCAGCAGAGCTCCAGCAGCGCCAGGGACCCTCACGGAGCCCCGGGGACCCTCACGGGAGCCCACAGGGACCCTCCCGGAGCCCCAAGGGTGCCGGGGACCCTCCCCAGGAGCCCACCGGTGCCGCCCCCCACTCACCAGCCGCTCCGACATGGGGGTCTTGTCCTCGTCGGCAGGTGCTGCTCCAGCGCCAGGACGATGCAGTTCGCGATGATGGTGGCTAAAATCATGTATTCAAAAGGAGTGGGGGGCGAGTCAAGGAAAAAAACGGGGCCGGGGGACCCGCAAACCGCTCCGGCGGGGGGGAAACTGAGGCAGGAGTGGGGCGGCGGGGGCGGCCAAAGCGGCTCCGAGGCGCTCCCCGTGCCCCGGTGTCGGCGCCCGCCGTGTTCGGCGGCTCATTAATTAATTCCCTCATCAAAGCGGCAGCCGCGGCCTCGGCAGCGCGATCAAAGCGCCCGCGGGGAGCGCGGGATCCGCCGCGACCGACACGGCCCCGGGGGCACCGGGAGCACCGGGAGCACCGGGAGCGCCGGGAGCGCCGGGAGCGCCGGGCACCGGCACCCGCGGGGGGTGCGGGGGACGTGTCCAGGTCCTGTCCCCTGTCCCCGTGTCCTGCCCCACGGCTCTGTCCCCTGCCCCACATCCCGCCCCGGTGGCGGCGGGCCGCAGCGGCACCGGAGGGAACGAGGATGAGGACCGGAGGGAACGAGGATGAGACCGGAGGGAACGAGGCCGGGACAGGGGAGGGCTGCGGGCCCCACGGCCCGGCCCGGGGATCCCGCACGGTTCGGCCCGGCCCGGGGATCCCGCACGGTTCGGTCCGGCCCGGGAATCCTGCACGGTTCGGCCCGGGGATCCCGCACGGTTCTCGGGCCCGGCCCGGGGATCCCGCACGGTTCTCGGTCCCGCAGATCCCTCACGGTTCTCGGGCCCGGGAATCCCGCACGGTTCGGCCCGGCCCGGCCCGGGGATCCCGCACGGTTCTCGGGCCCGGGGATCCCGCACGGTTCTCGGGCCCGGGGTCCGCACGGTTCGGCCCGGCCCGGGGATCCCGAACGGTTCTCGGGCCCGGGAATCCCGCACAGTTCGGCCCGGCCCGGGGATCCCGAACGGTTCTCAGGCCCGGGGATCCGCACGGTTCCGGGCCCGGGGATCCCGAACGGTTCTCAGGCCCGGGGATCCCGCACGGTTCTCGGTCCCGCAGATCCCTCACGGTTCTCGGGCCCGGGGATCCCGCACGGTTCCGGTCCGGGGATCCCGCACGGGTTCCGGGCCCGGGGATCCCGCACGGTTCCGGGCCCGGGGATCCCGCACGGTTCTCGGGCCCGGGAATCCCGCACGGTTCCGGGCCCGGGGATCCCGCACGGTTCTCCGGCCCGGTCCGGGGATCCCGCACGGTTCCGGGCCCGGGAATCCCGCACGGTTCTCGGGCCCGGCCCAGGGATCCGCACGGTCCGGTCCGGGGATCCCGCACGGTTCCGGGCCCGGGAATCCGCACGGTTCTCGGTCCCCCAGCACGGGCCTCGGGCACAGAACACGCGCGGCCCACCCGGGATCCCAGCGTGGAATATCCCAACAGCTCCCTGGCACAGCCCGAACCGGCACCGGCACCGGCACCGGCACAGCACCCGGCCGGCTGACCCAGCCAGAACCACCCAGAACCGGCACCGCACCGGCACAGCCCGGCCTGCTCACTGAGCCAGAACCACCCAGAACCGGCACCGGCACCGGCACAGCCCGGCCTGTTCACCGAGCCAGAACCACCCAGAACCGGCACAGCCCGGCCTGTTCACCGAGCCAGAACCACCCAGAACCGGCACCGGCACCGGCACAGCCCGGCCTGCTCACCGAGCCAGAACCACCAGAACCGGCACAGCCCGGCCTGTTCACCGAGCCAGAACCACCCAGAACCGGCACCGGCACCGGCACAGCCCGGCCTGCTCACCGAGCCAGAACCACCCAGAACCGGCACAGCCCGCCTGTTCACTGAGCCAGAACCACCCAGAACCGGCACCGGCACTGGCACAGCCCGGCCTGTTCACCGAGCCAAGAACCACCCAGAACCGGCACAGCCCGGCCTGTTCACCGAGCCAGAACCACCCAGAACCGGAACCGGCACAGCCCGGCCTGTTCACCGAGCCAGAACCACCCAAGAACCGGCACAGGCCGGCCTGCTCACCGAGCCAGAACCACCAGAACCGGCACCGGCACCGGCACAGCCCGGCCTGTTCACCGAGCCAGAACCACCCAGAAACCGGCACCGGCACTGGCACAGCCCGGCCTGTTCACCGAGCCAGAACCACCCAGAACCGGAACCGGCACAGCCCGGCCTGTTCACGGAGCCAGAACCACCCAGAACCGGCACAGGCCGGCCTGCTCACCGAGCCAGAACCACCCAGAACCGGCACAGCCCGGCCTGTTCACCAAGCCAGAACCACCCAGAACCGGCACCCGGCACAGCCCGGCCTGTTCACCGAGCCAGAACCACCCAGAACCGGCACCGGCACAGCCCGGCCTGTTCACCGAGCCAGAACCACCCAGAACCGGCACAGCCCGGCCTGTTCACTGAGCCAGAACCACCCAGAACCGGCACCGGCACCGGCACAGCCGGCCTGTTCACCGAGCCAGAACCGGCACCAGCACAGCCCGGCCTGTTCACCGAGCCAGAACCACCCAGAAACGGCACAGCCCGGCCTGTTCACCGAGCCAGAACCACCCAGAACCGGCACCGGCACCGGCACAGCCCGGCCTGTTCACTGAGCCAGAACCACCCAGAAACCGGCACCGGCACAGCCCGGCCTGTTCACCGAGCCAGAACCACCCAGAACCGGCACAGCCCGGCCTGTTCACCGAGCCAGAACCACCCCGAACCGGCACCGGCACCGGCACAGCCCGGCCTGTTCACCGAGCCAGAACCACCCAGAACCGGCACAGCCCGGCCTGTTCACTGAGCCAGAACCACCAGAACCGGCACCGGCACAGCCCGGCCTGTTCACCGAGCCAGAACCACCCAGAACCGGCACAGGCCGGCCTGCTCACCGAGCCAAGAACACCCAGAACCGGCACCGGCACCGGCACAGCCCGGCCTGTTCACCGAGCCAGAACCACCAGAACCGGCACAGGCCGGCCTGCTCACCGAGCCAGAACCACCCAGAACCGGCACCGGCACCGGCACAGCCCGGCCTGTTCACCGAGCCAGAACCACCCAGAACCGGCACAGCCCGGCCTGCTCACGGAGCCAGAACCACCCAGAACCGGCACCGGCACAGCCCGGCCTGCTCACTGAGCCAGACCACCCAGAACGGCACAAGCCCGGTCTGCTCACGGAGCAGAACACCCAGAACCGGCACAGCCCGGCCTGTTCACTGAGCCAGAACCACCCAGAACCGGCACAGCCCGGCCTGTTCACGGAGCCAGAACCACCCAGAACGGCACCGGCACAGCCCGGCCTGCTCACTGAGCCAGAACCACCCAGAACCGGCACAGCCCGGCCTGCTCACGGAGCCAGAACCACCCAGAACCGGCCCCACTGCCCCATCCCAACTCTGGCACAGCTCCGGCGCAGCGCTGGCACCTGCACCGGGCACCGGGCACCGGGCACCGGGCACCGGGCACAGCGCTGGCACGGGGAGCCGGTGCTGCTGTCCGGCACGGCTCCGTGGCACGGCACGGTTCTCCGGCACCACTTCCCGGTGCAATATGTCTCCCGGTGCCGGTATCTGGGCCAGCGCGGTTCCCTGGCACGGCACCGTTACCCGGCACGGCTCCCTGGCACAGCCCGGGGATCCAGGAGAGCTCCGGTACCGGGATCCGGCCCGGTGCAGCTCCCTGGCACAGCCCGGGGATCCAGGAGAGCTCCCGGTACCGGGATCCGGCCCGGCACGGCTCCTTGGCATGGCAGAGCTCCCGGTACCGGGATCCGGCTGGCACAGGCCCGGGGGTCCAGGACAGCTGCCGGTACCGGGATCCGGTCCGGCACGGCTCCCTGGCACAGCCCGGGGATCCAGGAGAGCTCCCGGTACCGGGATCCGGCCCCGGTGCAGCTCCCTGGCACAGCCCGGGGATCCAGGAGAGCTCCCGGTACCGGGATCCGGTCCGGCCCGGCTCCTGGCACAGCCCGGGGATCCAGGAGAGCTCCCGGTACCGGGATCCGGTCCGGCACGGCTCCCTGGCATGGCAGAGCTCCCGGTACCGGGATCCGGTCCGGCACGGCTCCCTGGCATGGCAGAGCTCCCGGTACCAGTGATCCGGTCCGGCACGGCTCCCTGGCATGGCAGAGCTCCCGGTACCGGGATCCGGTCCGGCACGGCTCCCTGGCATGGCAGAGCTCCCGGTACCGGGATCCGGTCCGGCACGGCTCCCTGGCATGGCAGAGCTCCGGTACCGGGATCCGGTCCGGCACGGCTCCCTGGCATGGCAGAGCTCCCGGTACCGGGATCCGGTCCGGCACGGCTCCCTGGCATGGCAGAGCTCCCGGTACCGGGATCCGGTCCGGCACGGCTCCCTGGCATGGCAGAGCTCCCGGTACCGGGATCCGGTCCGGCACGGCTCCCTGGCATGGCAGAGCTCCCGGTACCGGGATCCGGTCCGGCACGGCTCCCTGGCATGGCCAGAGCTCCCGGTACCGGGATCCGGTCCGGCACGGTTCCCTGGCATGGCAGAGCTCCCAGAGCCGGGATCCGGCCGCGCTCCTGGCGCAGCCCGGGCATCTGGTGCCGGATTCCGGCCCGGCACGGCTCCTGGCACCGCCCGGGGATCCAGAGAGCTCCCGGTACCGGATTCCGGCCCGGCACGGCTCCTGGCACCGCCCGGCCCGGTTATCCGGGGCAGCGGAGAGCGGCGATGCAGCAGCGCGGATCCAGCGCGGATCCAGCACGGCACAACCTCCCAGCCACGGGCTCTGCGCCCCCAAACCGGGCTCGGGGGTTCCCCTCTGCCCCGCGCCCCTTCCCCCCAGCGGGATCCCCCCCCCAGGACGGATTTTGGGGCTCGGCGGGAGCAGCCCCCGGTTGCCACCGCCCCCGAGCCCCGGGACCGGCGTGGGAGGCTCTGCGTGCCGCAGGATGGGACCCGCAGGGCCGCGCTGGGAGGGGAGGGGGGGGCGATGCACCAACCCCCCCCTTCCCGAGCACCCCGGAGCAACCCCGGAGCACCCCGAGACCCCCAGAGCCCTGCCCGGCCCCGCCGCGACGCCCCCGCCGCGGGGAACCGGCGCTCCCGTCACCGCCCCGGGAACGGCGCTGCCCGGCCCCGCTGCGGCACCGAGCGGTGCGGGCCGCTCCCCCCCGCGCCCCCCCCGCCCTTCGGGGGGCACCCAGCGTGTGCCCGAGGGGGTTCCCGCGACCCCCAACTCCCTCCGCACTCTGGGGGGTCCCCAAAAGCTCGTGGTGGAGCCGGAGACCCCCCCCCCCTCCTCGGCTACGGCTCAAAAAGCGCGTGGGGACCCCCCCGATCCCGCGTGGAGCCCCCGCAGCCGCCAGGAGAGGAGGCAGCGGCTGTTTGGGGGGTGACGGCGGCGGGATGGGGGGCGACAGGGCTGTTTTGGGGGGCTGGGGGTCCTTTTGGGGTGCTGGGAGCATTTTTGGGTGGCTGCTGCCGGCCGAGTGTTTGAGGGGGCAGAAAAAGGGGGAAGGGGCTCGGAGGAACCCCAAGGGCAGCAGGGTGGGGGCTGCACCTCCCCGAAATAGCCCAAAATAGCCCCAAATAGCCCAAAATAGCCCCAAATAGCCCCAAATAGTCCCAAATAGCCCCAAATAGCCCCAAATAGTCCCAAATAGCCCCAAAATAGCCCAAAATAGCCTGAGCCCCCAAACAGCCCTGCTGGGGGGCGGGGGGTGGATTTGGGGACACCTCGAGTCTGCGGGGACCCCCGGAGGGATGGAAATGGGGGGACGGGAGGGTTTTGGGGTGCGGACGCCAGCTCACAACATCCTCCCCAAAAATAGAGCAGGGGGAGGTGCTGGTGCAGTGGGGTCCCCCTTTTCCCCCCCAGGAGGAGCTGGAACCCCCCAATGTGGGGACAGGGCTGGGATTGGGGGGCTCCAGAGACCCCAATGCAGGGGAGAGAAATGGGGGTCCCCAAGGCAGGGAATGGGGACCCCAAAATGGGGTTGGGGACCCCAAAAGGGGGTCACAGGGACGGGGATGTCGGATGAGGACCCGATCAGGGACATGGTGACCCCAAAATGGGTCTGGAGTGGCCGGAGCAGGAAGAGGGGCCGAGGGATGGGAATGAGGACGGGATGGGGGGCGCGGAGTGGGGCTGGGGACCCAGAGCAGGACACGGTGACCCGATACGGGGATGGGAGGTGACCCCCTGACTGGAACAGGGACCCCCCAGAGCAGGACACGGTGACCCCAACACGGGGATGGGGAGGTGACCCCAGAGCAGAACGGGGACCCCAGAGCAGGGACACGGTGACCCCAATACGGGCACGGGGAGGTGACCCCTGACCAGAATGGGGACCCCCCAGAGCAGGACACGGTGACCCCAACACGGGCACGGGGAGGTGACCCCAGAGCAGAACGGGGACCCCCGAGCAGGACACGGTGACCCAACACGGGGATGGGGAGGTGACCCCAGAGCAGAACGGGGACCCCCGAGCAGGACACGGTGACCCCAACACGGGCACGGAGAGGTGACACCGGAGCAGAACGGGGACCCCCAGAGCAGGACATGGTGACCCCAACATGGGCACGGGGAGGTGACCCCAGAGCAGAATGGGGACTCCCCAGAGCAGGACACCGTGACCCCGATACGGGGATGGGGAGGTGACCCCAGAGCAGAACGGGGACCCCCCAGAGCAGGACACGGTGACCCCAATACGGCACGGGGAGGTGACACTGGAGCAGAACGGGGACCCCCCAGAGCAGGACATGGTGACCCCGATACGGGGATGGGGAGGTGACCCTGACTGGAACAGGGACCCCCCAGAGCAGGACACGGTGACCCCGATACGGGCACGGGAGGTGACACTGGAGCAGAACAGGGACCCCAGAGCAAGGACATGGTGACCCCGATACGGGGATGGGGAGGTGACCCCAGAGCAGAACGGGGACCCCCGAGCAGGACACGGTGACCCCAACACGGGATGGGGAGGTGACCCCAGACCGGAACAGGGACCCCCCAGAGCAGGACACGGTGACCCCAACACGGGCACAGGGAGGTGACCCCCGAGCAGGGCAGGAAACGGGGTCCCCGATGGAGGTCAGGGAATGGGGACCCTCATGCAGCTCCAGGGAACCCCAAAGCAGGTCAGGGGACGGAGCCATCGTATCGTGACCCCAATTTGAGGATGAGGATCCCAATACGGGGCTGAGGAGCTCATGCAGGACACGGGGACCCCGATAAGGGACCGGGGACCCCAGAGCAGGACAGGGTGACCCCAGGGAGGGCCAGAGGTCAGGGCTGTGGGCCGGGGGTCCCTGTGGCGGTGCCAGGATCCCAGCAGGGAGCCGGGGGTCGGGCGCGGGGGCGCGGGGGTCCCCCCAGAAAGGATATGGCCATTCGGTGATCTTTTTGGCGTATTTCCTCACCACGTTGTCCTCACTGAAGAGGAAGAGCGAGCGGTTGACGGTGAGGCAGTTCTGCCGCACCGGGATGGGGTTGTACAGGGCCATGGTGCGGGCGCGCTGGGCCATGGACTGCTTGTAGAGCCTCTGCGCCCCGGGGGGGGCCCTGCCGAGGACCCCCCCCCCGCGCCCCGGCCCCCCGCCGCCGCCCGGGGCCGCTCCCGCCGCCGCCGGGCCCGTAGCGGGCCGCCACCTCCTCTCCGAAACGAGCCATCCCGCCGGGGGGGGGTCACGCTGCTGAGGCCGGCACCGTCCAGGAGCTCATCACATCCCATGGGCCCCCCCAAAACGCTCCGGGGGGGGGTCGGGGTCGTCCCGAGCGGGCGCCGGGCGCTCAGGCGGCGGACGAGAGCGGTGCCGGCATCCCGAGCATCCTCCGGTGCGGCGCGCCCCCCCCGCGAGCCGGTGCGGCGGGGGGGGGGGGGACCCCCGGTAGAGGGGGGGGTCCGCGGGATGCGGGGGTCCCTCCGCTGCGGCTCGCGGTGTCCCGGAGGATGGGGGGGGCTCTTCTCTTGCGGTGCCCCCCCCCGCAATCCGGTGCGGAGGGGGTGGGGTCCTCCCCCCCCCCCCGGTTTAAACGGGGGTCTCCGACGCTGCGGCTCCCGGCGCGGGGGGGGGGTCCCGGTGCCCCGGAGGGGGTTGCGGGGGTCCTGGCGCTGCAGCTCGCGGTGCCCCGGTTTCGGGGGTGGTGGTGGTGGAGGAGGGGGGGGTGGTCCCGGTGATTCGGTACCGGAGGGCCGAGCCCCCCCCGCTGCGGCTCCCGGTGCCCCGGTGTGTGTGGCGGGGGGGTCCCTTCGCTGCGGCTCGCGGTTCTGCCCCGGAGCGGGGTGCGGGGGTCCCGGCGCTGCGGCTCCCGTTGCCCCCCCCCCCCGGAGGGGGTTGCGGTAATTTGGGGCGGGGGGAGAGAAGAGGAAGGAGAGAGGAGCGGAAAACCCCGGGGCTCGCTCAGCGCATCCCGGCGCCCCCGGCCCGGAGCATCCGTGAGAAGCGGAGAGGAGGGGAGGGGGGGGGAGAGAGGTTAAAAAAATAATTCCCCCCCCAAAAAAAAAATCCCCAAACGGCCACAAAATCAAAGGGTAGAAAAAAAGGCGAAGGCGGCGGCGGCGCCGGGGGGTGGTGCCCCCCCCCCTCCTCGGGCGGCGGAACCGGGCGGGGGTCGCCGTCAGCCCCCGGTAGCAGCGGGGTGGCGGGGCCCATCGGGCCGGGCTGCGGCAGAGCTCGCGCTGCTGCTGCTGCTGCATCCTCCTCCTCCTCCTCCCCCTCTCCTTTCCCCCCCCCCCCCCCCCCCAATACCCGGGACCTTCCTCCTCCTCCTCCTCCTCCTCCTTCTCCTCCTCCTCCTCTGGTTTCTCCTCCTCCTGCCCCGCAATTCCCGAGACTTTCGGCCTCCTCTTCTCCTCTCCTCCTGCCCCCCGAGTGCCCGGACCTTCCTCTTCTCCCTCCTCTTCCTCCTCCTGCCCCCCCCCAAAGCCTGGGACCTTCCTCTTCTCCCTCCTCCTCCTCCTCCTCCTGCCCCCCCCAAAGCCTGGGACCTTCCTCTTCTCCCTCCTCTTCCTCCTCCTGCCCCCCCCCAAAGCCTGGACCTTCCTCTTCTCCCTCCTCCTCCTCCTCCTCCTGTCCCCCCGAGTGCCCGGGACCTTCCTCTTCTCCCTCCTCTTCCTCCTCCTGCCCCCCCCCAAAGCCTGGGACCTTCCTCTTCTCCCTCCTCCTCCTCCTCCTCCTGCCCCCCCAAAGCCTGGGACCTTCCTCTTCTCCCTCCTCTTCCTCCTCCTGCCCCCCCCCCAAAGCCTGGGACCTTCCTCTTCTCCCTCCTCCTCCTCCTCCTCCTGTCCCCCCGAGTGCCGGGACCTTCCTCTTCTCCCTCTTCCTCCTCCTCCTGTCCCCTGAGTGCCCGGGACCTTCCTCTTCTCCCTCCTCTTCCTCCTCCTCCTGCCCCCCAAAGCCCGGGACCTTCCTCTTCTCCCTCCTCTTCCTCCTCCTCCCCCCCCCAACGCCTGGGACATCCCCCCCCCCCCCTCCTTTAATTACCCCTTAATTACTTAACGAGCTTTAATCACCCCTCCTCTGCCTCAGTTTCCCCGCGCGGTGTCCGCGGTGTCACCCCCCCCCCCTCCCGTGGGTGTCATTCCCGTGGGGTCACAGCGGCCCGTTGTCCCCCCCGTGTCCCTCGGGGTCCCCCCCGGGGTCCCCCCTCCCCGTGACCCCCCCAAATTGTCCCAAGTGGGTCAGCGGTGCCCCCCAGCCCCCGCTGACGTCACGGCCCTTTGTCCCCAGCGCCGCTTTTGTCGCCGGTGTCGCAGCCGCCGCACGTGGCCCTGCGAGTGCCACCCCCGGGGCCAGCGGGACCCGGCGACACCCGGCCGGGAGGGGCTCCGGGGGTGGCACCGGGACCCCGAATCGGGGCTGTCCCCAAAGGGGGGACCCCGAGTGTCACCTGCGAGCTGCGGGGGACCCCAAAGCGCTGAGGGAGCCTCGCTGTCACAAATGTCACAAATGTCACAAGTGTCACAAGTGTCACAAATGTCACAAGTGTCACAAGTGTCACAAGTGTCAACAAGTGTCACAAGTGTCACAAGTGTCCCCTCGCACCGGCTGTGCCAGCCCCGGTGGCCCCGCCGTGTCCCCCGTGTCCCTCTCAGTGTCCCCGTGTCCCCCTCAGTGTCCCCCGTGTCCCCTGCCGTGTCCCCCGCCGTGTCCCCCGTGTCCCCTGCCGTGTCCCCCGCCGTGTCCCCGTGTCCCCCGCCATGTCCCCCGTGTCCCCCACCGTGTCCCCCGTGTCCCCCTCCGTGTCCCCCGTGTCCCCCGCCGTGTCCCCCGTGTCCCCCGCCGTGTCCCCCGTGTCCCCCTCCAGTGTCCCCCTGTCCCCTGCCGTGTCCCCCGCCCTGTCCCCCGCCGTGTCCCCTGCCCTGTCCCCGTGTCTCCTGCCGTGTCCTCCGCCATGTCCCCCGTGTCCTCCGTGTCCCCCGCCGTGTCCCCTGCCCTGTCCCCCGTGTCCTCCGTGTCCCCCGCCGTGTCCTCCGCCATGTCCCCGTGTCCCCCGTGTCCCCCGCTGTGTCCCCGTGCCCCCCGCCATGTCCCCCGTGTCCCCCCCTCAGTGTCCCCCGTGTCCCCGTGTCCCCTGCTCTGTCCCCCGTGTCCCCTGCCGTGTCCCCGTGTCCCCCGCCGTGTCCCCCGTGTCGCCGTGTCCCCCGCAGTGTCCCCCGTGTCCCCCGCAGTGTCCCCCATGTCCCCTGTGTCTCCATGTCCCCCGCAGTGTCCCCCGCCGTGTCCTCCGCCGTGTCCCCGTGTCCTCCGCCGTGTCCCCGTGTCCCCGTGTCCCCCGCCATGTCCCCCGTGTCCCCCGCCGTGTCCCCCGTGTCCCCCTCAGTGTCCCCCGCCATGTCCCCCGCTGTGTCCTTTGCCGTGTCCCCCATGTCCCTCGCCGTGTCCCCCGTGTCCCCTGTGTCCCCGTGTCTCCCATGCCCCCTGTGTCCCCGTGTCCCCCGCCGTGTCCCCTGCCGTGTCCCCCGCGTCCCCGTGTCCCCCGCCGTGTCCCCTGTGTCCCGTGTCCCCGCCGTGTCCCCGTGTCTCCCGCCGTGTCCCCGTGTCCCCCATGTCCCCTGTGTCCCCGTGTCCCCCCCCGTGTCCCCCGTGTCCCCGTGTCCCCCGCCGTGTCCCCCGTGTCCCCCCCATGTCCCCGTGGGTGGCAGCCGGGCAGGGCCGGGGGCAGACGCGGCCGTGGGGACACGGTGGTGGCACCGCGGTGGCTTCGTCAGTGCCACCACCGCAGCGGGGCCCTGCGATGAGGCGGTGGCACCTGCGGGGGCTGATCAGAGGCCACCGTGGTGGCACCTGCGGGGGCTGATCAGAGGCCACCGTGGTGGCACCTGCGAGGGCTGATCAGAGGCCACCGTGGTGGCACCTGCAGGGGCTGATCAGAGGCCACCGTGGTGGCACCTGCTGGGCAGGGGGATGGTGGCAGCTGAGTGACAGCGATGGGGCTGAGGACACCGGCAGCGTGCGGGGGGACACGGGGTGGTGGGGACAGCCGTGGGGACATTGTCACCTCCATGGGGACACGGGGTGATGGGGACAGCCGTGGGGACATTGTCACCTCCATGGGGACACGGGGTGATGGGGACAGCCGTGGGGACATTGTCACCTCCATGGGGAGAGCCGTGGGGACACTGTCACCCCCATGGGGACACGGGGTGATGGGGACAGCAGTGGGGACATTGTCACCCCCATGGGGACATGGGGTAATGGGGACAGCGGTGATGGGGACATTGTCACCCCTATGGGGACAGTGGTGGGGACAGCAGTGGGGACACTGTCACCCCCATGGGGACACGGGGTAATGGGGACAGTGGTGGGGACATTGTCACCCCCATGGGACACTGGGTGGTGGGGACACTGCCACCTCCATGGGGACAGCAGTGGGGACAGCCATGGGGACATTGTCACCCCCATGGGGACACGGGGTGAGTGGTGGGGACAGCAGTGGGGACAGCCATGGGGACACTGGAACATAGGAACACTGGACATAGGAACATGGGGTGATGGGGACAGCACTGGGGACACTGCCACCCCCATGGGGACACGGGGTGATGGGGACACTGCCACCTCTATGGGGACACAGGGTAATGGGGACAGCGGTGATGGGGACACTGCCACCCCCATGGGGACATGAGGTGATGGGGACAGCCATGGGGACACTGTCACCCCTATGGGGACATGGAGTAATGGGGACAGCGGTGATGGGGACACTGCCACCCCCATGGGGACATGAGGTGATGGGGACAGCAGTGGGGACCCTATGGGACACCCCTATGGGGACAGCCATGGGGACATTGTCATCCCCATGGGGGCATGGGGTGAGTGGTGGGGACACTGTCACCCCCATGGGGACACGGGGTGATGGGGACAGCAATGGGGACACTGTCACCCCCATGGGGACATGGGGTGGTGGGGACAGCGGTGATGGGGACATTGTCACCCCCATGGGGACAGCCGTGGGGACACTGCCACCCCCATGGGGACACGGGGTGATGGGGACAGCAATGGGGACACTGTCACCCCCATGGGGACATGGGGTGGTGGGGACAGCGGTGATGGGGACATTGTCACCCCCATGGGGACAGCTGTGGGGACACTGCCACCCCCATGGGGACACGGGGTGATGGGGACAGCAATGGAGACACTGTCACCCACATGGGGACACGGGGTGATGGGGACAGCAATGGGGACATTGTCACATCCATGGGGACAGCCGTGGGGACATTGTCACCCCCATGGGGACATGGCGGGGTCAGCAGTGGGGACACTGCCACCCCCATGGGAACAGGGGGTAATGGGGACAGCCATGTGGACACTGTCACCCCCATGGGGACAGCCATGTGGACACTGTCACCCCCATGGGGACAGCCATGGGGACACTGCCACCCCAATGGGGACACGGGGTGAGTGGTGGGGACACTGTCACCCCCATGGGGACACGGGGTGATGGGGACAGCAATGGGGACACTGTCACCCCCATGGGGACACGGGGTGAGTGGTGGGGACACTGTCACCCCCATGGGGACACAGGGTGATGGGGACAGCAATGGGGACATTGTCACATCCATGGGGACAGCCGTGGGGACATTGTCACATCCATGGGGACAGCCGTGGGGACATTGTCACCCCCATGGGGACATGGCGGGGTCAGCAGTGGGGACACTGCCACCCCCATGGGAACAGGGGGTAATGGGGACAGCCATGGGGACACTGCCACCCCCATGGGGACAGCCATGGGGACACTGCCACCCCCATGGGGACAGCCATGGGGACACTGTCACCCCCATGGGGACACGGGGTGAGTGGAGGGGACACTGCCACCTCCATGGGGACATCAGTGGGGACACTGTCACCTCCATGGGAAAACGGGGTGATGGGGGCACTGTCACCCCCATGGGGACAGTGGTGGGGACAGTGGTGGGGACACTGCCACCCCTATGGGGACATGGGGTGATGGGGACAGTCACGGGGTCACTGTCACCCCCATGGGGACATGGGGTGGTGGGGACAGCGGTGATGGGGACACTGCCACCCCCATGGGGACATGGGGTGGTGGGGACAGCGGTGATGGGGACATTGTCACCCCTATGGGGACAGCAGTGGGGACACTGCCACCCCCATGGGGACACAGGGTGATGGGGACAGCCATGGGGACACTGCCACCTCCATAGGGACACGGGGTGATGGGGACAGTGGTGATGGGGACATTGTCACCCCTATGGGGACAGCAGTGGGGACAGCAGTGGGGACACTGCCACCCCCATGGGACATGGGGTGATGGGGACACCAGTGGGGACACTGTCACCCCTATGGGGACAGCCATGGGGACACTGTCACCCCCATGGGGACACAGGATGATGGTGACACCAGTGGGGACACTGTCACCCCTATGGGGACACGGGGTGATGGGGACACCAGTGGGGACACAGGGTGAGTGGTGTCGACCATGGGGGGGGTGAGGGTTAGGGGAACAGCCGGTTGCTATGGAGTCCCGTTGCTATGGAGTCCCGTTGCTATGGAGTCCCGTTGCTATGGAGTCCCATTGCTATGGAGTCTCATTGCTATGGAGTCCCGTTGCTATGGAGTCCCGTTGCCATGGAGTCCGTTGCTATGGAGCCCCGTTGCTATGGAGTCCGTTGCTATAGAGTCCGTTGCCATGGAGTCCGTTGCTATGGACTCCGTCACTATGGAGTCCCGTTGCTATGAGTCCCGTTGCTATGGAGTCCCGTTGCTATGGAATCCCGTCGCTATGGAGTCCGTTGCTATGGAATCCCGTTGCTATGGAGTCCGTTGCTATGGAGTCCGTTGCTATGGAATCCCGTTACTATGGAGTCCGTTGCTATGGAGTCCCGTTGCTATGGAGCCCCGTTGCTATGGAGCCCCGTTGCTATGGAATCCTGTCGCTATGGAGTCCATTGCTATGGAATCCCGTTGCTATGGAGTCCGTTGCTATGGAATCCGTTGCTATGGAATCCCGTTGCTACCGACCGCCGTCACCATGAGCCCCCCGTCGCTATGGACCCCGTTGGTTTGAATCCCGTTGCCATGGAGACGGACGCGATGAACGCTGTTGCCATGGAGACCATCGCTATGGGGCACCCCGATGCTGTGGACCCCGTTGCTATGGAAACGCGTTGCTCCGGACCCCCCGTTGCTATGGAGCTCCCGTTGCTATGGGCCGCCGTAAGTCATGGCGCTGCGGCGCCGCCAGAGGTCGCGAAGGCTCCGCCCCCTCGCCGCGGCTCGACCAATCAGCTCGCGGTGACGACCGGAAGAGGCGGGGCCTGACGAGCGCAGCCGGAAAAGGTCGGTGGGGACCGGGGGGCGCGCGCGGGGACGATCCCGGTAGAGGCCGGTACAGGCCCGGGTACAGCCCGGTACAGGCCCGGGTACAGCCCGGTACAGCCCGTCCGGTACAACCTGTCCGGTACAGGCCCGGGTACAGCCCGGTACAGGCCAGGGTACAGCCCGGTACAGGCCAGGGTACAGCCTGTCCGGTACAGGCCGGGGTACAGCCCGGTACAGGCCCGGGTACAGCCCGGTACATCCCGTCCGGTACAACCTGTCCGGTACAGGCCCGGGTACAGCCCGGTACAGGCCAGGGTACAGCCCGGTACAGCCCGGTACAGGCCCGGGTACAGCCCGGTACAGGCCCGGGTACAGCCCCGGTACAGGCCAGGGTACAGCCCGGTACAGGCCCGGTACAGGCCGGGGTACAGCCCGGTACATCCCGTCCGGTACAGCCCCGGTACAGCCCCGGTAGATCCCCGGTAGATCCCGGTACAGCCCTGGTAGATCCCGGTAGATCCCGGTACAGCCCCGGTACAGCCCCGGTAGATCCCGGTAGATCCCGGTACAGCCCCGGTAGATCCCGGTAGATCCCGGTACAGCCCCGGTACAGCCCCGGTAGATCCCGGTACAGCCCCGGTACAGCCCCGGCACAGCCCCGGTAGATCCCGGTAGATCCCGGTACAGCCCCGGTACAGCCCCGGCACAGCCCCGGTAGATCCCGGTACAGCCCCGGTACAGCCCCGGTACAGCCCCGGTACAGCCCCGGTACAGCCCCGGCACAGCCCCGGTAGATCCCGGTACAACCCCGGTACAGCCCCGGCACAGCCCCGGTAGATCCCGGTACAGCCCCGGTACAGCCCCGGTACAGCCCCGGTAGATCCCGGTAGATCCCGGTACAGCCCCGGTACAGCCCCGGCACAGCCCCGGTAGATCCCGGTAGATCCCGGTACAGCCCCGGTACAGCCCCGGTAGATCCCGGTACAACCCCGGTACAGCCCCGGCACAGCCCCGGTAGATCCCGGTACAGCCCCGGTACAGCCCCGGTACAGCCCCGGTAGATCCCGGTAGATCCCGGTACAGCCCCGGTACAGCCCCGGCACAGCCCCGGTAGATCCCGGTAGATCCCGGTACAGCCCCGGTACAGCCCCGGCACAGCCCCGGTACAGCCCCGGTGACCCCAAAGCAGGGACAGCCGGTACCGGGTAGGGCCCGGTGAGCCCAGACCACACCGGGGCCTCTCCCGGTACCGAGCAGAGAGCCCCGGTGCCCCGGATCCTGTCCCGGGACACACCGGTGACCTCTGACCCCCCTGGTACCGACCGGTGACCTCTGACCCCTCCCCCGGTACCGACCGGTGACCTCTGACCCTGTCCCGGTACCAACCGGTGACCTCTGACCCCCCCCCGGTACTGACCGGTGACCTCTGACCCCTCCCAGTACCGACCGGTGACCTCTGACACCCCCCCCCCGGGACACACCGGTGACCTCTGACCCCTCCCGGTACCGACCGGTGACCTCTGACCCCCCCCGGGACACACCGGTGACCTCTGACCCTCCCCCCCGGTACCGACCGGTGACCTCTGACCCCCCCCGGTACCGACCGGTGACCTCTGACCCCCCCCGGTACCGACCGGTGACCTCTGACCCTGTCCCGGGACACACCGGTGACCTCTGACCCCTCCCAGCTCGGGCTGGGGCTCCCCGGTCACTCCCGGTCACTCCCGGTCACTCCCGGTCACTCCCAGTCACTCCCGGTCACTCCTGGTCACCCCCCAGTCACTCCCGGTCATTCCCGGTCACTCCCGGTCACCCCCCGGTCACTCCCGGTCACTCCCGGTCACTCCCGGTCACTCCCCGGTCACCCCCCGGTCACTCCCGGTCACTCCCCGGTCACTCCCCGGTCACCCCCCGGTCACTCCCGGTCACTCCCCAGTCACTCCCCGGTCACTCCCCGATCACCCCCCGGTCACTCCCGGTCACTCCCCGGTCACTCCCCGGTCACTCCCGGTCACTCCGTGGTCACTCCTGGTCACTCCCTGGTCACCCCCCGGTCCCTCCCGGTCCCCCCCCCTGGTCACTCCCCGGTCACTCCCTGGTCACTCCCGGTCACTCCCTGGTCACTGCCCAGTCACTCCCCGGTCAATCCCCGGTCACTCCCGGTCACTCCCCGGTCACTCCCGGTCACTCCCGGTCACTCCCGGTCACTCCCAGTCACTCCCGGTCACTCCCGGTCACTCCTGGTCACTCCCCGGTCACTCCCGGTCACTCCTCGGTCACTCCCGGTCACTCCCCGGTCACTCCCGGTCACTCCCGGTCACTCTCGGTCACTCCCTGGTCACTCCCGGTCACTCCTGGTCACTCCCAGGTCACTCCGTGGTCACTCCCCGGTCACTCCCCGGTCACTCCCGGTCACTCCCCGGTCACTCCCCGGTCACTCCCTGGTCACTCCCGGTCACTCTGTGGTCACTCCTGGTCACCCCCGAGTCACTCCCGGTCACTCCCGGTCACTCCCCGGTCACTCCCAGTCACTCCGTGGTCACTCCCGGTCACCCCTTGGTCACTCCCGGTCACTCCCGGTCACTCCCAGGTCCTGCCCCCCCGGTCACTCCCGGTCACTCCCCGATCACCCCCCGGTCACTCCCGGTCACTCCCGGTCACTCCCGGTCACTCCCCGGTCACTCCTGGTCACTCCCTGGTCACTCCCCGGTCACTCCCCGGTCACTCCCGGTCACTCCCGGTCACTCCCCGGTCACTCCCGGTCACTCCTGGTCACTCCCCGGTCACTCCCGGTCACTCCTGGTCACTCACGGTCACTCCCGGTCACTCCCCGGTCACTCCCTGGTCACTCCTGGTCACCCCCCGGTCACTCCCCGGTCACTCCGTGGTCACTCCCGGTCACTCCCGGTCACTCCCGGTCACTCCCCGGTCACTCCCGGTCACTCCCCGGTCACTCCTGGTCACTCCCGGTCACTCCGTGGTCACTCCCCGGTCACTCCCCGGTCACCCCCCGGTCACTCCCCAGTCACTCCCGGGTCACTCCTGGTCACTCCCCGTCACCCCCCCAGTCACCCCCCCAGTCACTCCCGGTCACTCCCGGTCACTCCCGGTCACTCCCTGGTCACTCCCGGTCACTCCCTGGTCACTCCCGGTCACTCCTGGTCACTCCCCGGTCACCCCCCCGGTCACTCCCGGTCACTCCCGGTCACTCCTGGTCACCCCCCAGTCACTCCCGGTCACTCCCGGTCACTCCCCGCTCACCCCCCGGTCACTCCCCGGTCACTCCCCGGTCACTCCCGGTCACTCCCGGTCACTCCCCGGTCACTCCTGGTCACTCCCCGGTCACTCCCAGGTCACTCCCCGGTCACTCCCCGGTCACTCCTCCGTCACTCCCTGGTCACTCCCGGTCACTCCCGGTCACTCCCGGTCACCCCCGGTCCCTCTGTGGTCACTCCCGGTCACTCCCGGTCACTCTCGGTCACTCCCTGGTCACTCCCGGTCACTCCCGGTCACTCCCGGTCACTCCTGGTCACTCCCAGGTCCTGCCAGTTCCGGTCCCGCGGCTCCGGAGACTCTCGGCCATGGTGAGTGGGGACGGGGTCACCTCGGGGTCACCACGGGGTCACCGTGGGGTCAACACGGGGTCACCACAGGGTCACCACAGGGTCACTGCGGTCACACCACGGGGTCACCACGGGGTCACCAGAGGGTCACCGCGGGGTCACCACGGGGTCACCACGGGGTCACCAGAGGGTCACCACGGGGTCAGCGCGGGGTCACTACAGTCACACCACGGGGTCACACTGGGGTCACTGCGGGGTCACAGTGGGGTCACACTGTGGGGTCACTGCAGTCACACCATGGGGTCACTGTGGGGTCACTGTGGGGTCACACCATGGGGTCACACTGGGGTCACACTGTGGGGTCACTGTTGGGGTCACTGTGGGGTCACACTGAGGGGTCACTGTGGGGTCACACTGGGGTCACACTGGGGTCACTGTGAGGTCACTGCGGGGTCACTGTGGGGTCACTGTGGGGTCACTGCAGTCACACCATGGGGTCACTGTGGGGTCACTGTGGGGTCACACCATGGGGTCACACTGGGGTCACACTGGGGTCACTGCAGTCACACTGTGGGGTCACACTGGGGTCATCACGGGGTCACTGTGGGGTCACTGTGGGGTCACTGCGGTCACACCATGGGGTCACTCTGGGGTCACACCATGGGGTCACTGTGGGGTCACTGCAGGGTCACTGTGGGGTCACACCATGGGGTCACTGCGGTCACACCATGGGGTCACTGTGGGGTCACTGTGGGGTCACACTGTAGGGTCACTGTGGGGTCACCGTGGGGTCACTGTGGGGTCACACTGGGGTCACACTGGGGTCACTGTGAGGTCACTGCGGGGTCACTGTGAGGTCACCACGGGGTCACCACAGGGTCACAATGTGCAGTCACTGTGGGGTCACACTGTGGGGTCACCATGGGGTCACTGCGGTCACACCATGGGGTCACTACGGGGTCACTGTGAGGTCACTGCAGAGTCACTCTGGGGTCACTCTGGGGTCACCGCGGGGTCACACCATGGGGTCACTGTGGGGTCACTGCAGTCACACTGTGGGGTCACTGCGGGGTCACTGTGAGGTCACTTCGGGGTCACACTGGGGTCACACTGTGGGGTCACACTGGGGTCACTGTGGGGTCACTGTGGGGTCACACTGAGGGGTCACTGTGGGGTCACACTGGGGTCACACTGGGGTCACTGTGAGGTCACTGCGAGGTCACTGTGGGGTCACTCTGGGGTCACACTGGGGTCACACTGTGGGGTCACTCTGGGGTCACTGTGGGGTCACTGCAGTCACACTGTGGGGTCACTGTAGGGTCACTGTGGGGTCACACTGGGGTCACACTGGGGTCACTGTGGGGTCACACTGGGGTCACTGCAGTCACACTGTGGGGTCACACTGGGGTCACACTGTGGGGTCACCGTGGGGTCACTGCGGGGTCACACTGGGGTCACTGTGGGGTCACACTGGGGTCACTGTGCAGTCACACCATGGGGTCACTGTGGGGTCACACTGGGGTCACTGTGAGGTCACCACGGGGTCACCACGGGGTCACCATGGGGTCACAATGTGCAGTCACTGTGGGGTCACTGTTGGGTCACACTGGGGTCACACTGTGGGGTCACACTGTGGGGTCACTGTAGGGTCACTCTGGGGTCACACTGCGGGGTCACCATGGGGTCACAGCGGGGTCAGACTGGGGTCACACCATGGCTGCACCGTGACAGCCGGTGACACTTGGTGACAGCTGGCTACAGCTGGTGACACCCGGTGACATTCAGTGACATCTGGTGACATTCAGTGACAGCTGGCTACAGCCGGTGGCACCCGGTGACATTCAGTGACAGCTGGCTACAGCCGGTGGCACCCGGTGACACCTGGTGACAGCCGGTGACATTCAGTGACAGCTGGCTACAGCCGGTGACACCCGGTGACACCTGGTGACAGCCGGTGACATTCAGTGACACCCGGTGACATTCAGTGACAGCCGGTTACAGCTGGTGACACCCGGTGACATTCAGTGACAGCCGGTTACAGCTGGGACAGCCGGTGACCCCTGGTGACACCCAGGGACACTCAGTTACCCCCGGTGACAGCCGGTGACCCCCAGTGACCCCCGGTTACCCCCCGGTTACCCCCGGTGACACTCGGTTGCCCCCGGTGACACCCGGTGACACTCGGTTACCCCCAGTTGCCCCCGGTTACCCCCGGTGACACCCGGTGACCCTCGGTGACCCCCGGTGACACTCGGTGACACTCGGTTACCCCCGGTTACCCCCGGTTGCCCCCGGTTGCCCCCGGTGACCCCCGGTTATCCCCGGTGACCCCCGGTTATCCCCGGTTACCCCCGGTTGCCCCCGGTGACCCCTGGTTACCCCCGGTGACCCCCGGTTACCCCCGGTTACCCCCGGTTGCCCCCGGTGACCCCCGGTGACACTCGGTGACACTCGGTGACACTCGGTTACCCCCGGTTGCCCCCAGTTGCCCCCAGTTGCCCCCGGTGACCCCCGGTGACACTCGGTGACACTCGGTGACACTCGGTTACCCCCGGTTGCCCCCAGTTGCCCCCAGTTGCCCCCGGTTACCCCCGGTTACCCCCGGTGACACTCAGTGACACTCGGTTACCCCCAGTTACCCCCGGTTGCCCCCAGTTGCCCCCAGTTGCCCCCGGTGACCCCCCCTGACTCTCCGCTCTCCCCCAGGGCGAGCGCAAGGGCACCAACAAGTACTACCCACCCGACTTCGACCCCGCCAAGGTGGGCTGGGGGCCTGGGGAGGGGTCCTGGGGATCACCGGGGGGCTGAGGGGCGCTGAGGAGGGGCTTGGGGGGCTCTGGGGGGATTTGGGGGGCTCTGGGGGGCTGGCCGGGGGGGGTCGAGGGGCTGGCAGGGGGGCTCTGGGGGGCTTTGGGGGGCTCTGGGATGCTCTGGGGGGCTGGCAGGGGGGCTCTGGGAGGCTTTGGGGGGCTCTGGGGGGCTTTGGGGGGCTTGGGGGGCTGGCAGGGGCGCTCTGGGTGGGCTTGGGGGGCTTTGGGGGGATTTGGGGGGCTTTGGGGGGGCTCTGGGGGGATTTGGGGGGCTTTGGGGGGCTTTGGGGGGGCTCTGGGGGGCTCTGGGGGGCTGGCAGGGGGGCTGGCAGGGGGGCTCTGGGGGGCTTGGGGGGCTCTGGGTGGATTTGGGGGCTTTGGGGGGCTCTGGGGGGCTTGGGGGGCTGGCAGGGGTGCTCTGGGTGGGCTTGGGGGGCTTTGGGGGGATTTGGGGGGCTTTGGGGGGGCTCTGGGGTGGCTCTGGGGGGGATTTGGGGGGCTTTGGGGGGGCTCTGGGGGGCTCTGGGGGGGCTTGGGGGGCTTTGGGGGGATTTGGGGGGATTTGGGGGGCTCTGGGGGGGCTCTGGGGGGCTCTGGGGGGCTGGCAGGGGGGCTTTGGGGGGCTCTGGGGGGCTTGGGGGGCTGGCAGGGGGGCTCTGGGGGGCTTGGGGGGCTCTGGGGGGCTGGCAGGAGCGCTCTGGGGGGGCTTGGGGGGCTTTGGGGGGATTTGGGGGGCTTTGGGGGGCTCTGGGGGGATTTGGGGGGCTTGGGGGGCTTTGGGGGGGCTCTGGGGGGCTTGGGGGGCTTTGGGGGGCTCTGGGGGTCTTTGGGGGGCTCTGGGGAGCTTGGGGGGCTGGCAGGGGGGCTCTGGGGGGATTTGGGGGACTTGGGGGGCTTTGGGGGGGGCTCTGGGGGGCTGGCAGGGGGGCTGGCAGGGGGGCTCTGGGGGGCTTGGGGGGCTCTGGGTGGATTTGGGGGCTTTGGGGGGCTCTGGGGGGCTCTGGGGGGCTTGGGGGGCTCTGGGTGGATTTGGGGGCTTTGGGGGGCTCTGGGGGGCTCTGGGGGGCTTGGGGGGCTGGCAGGGGCGCTCTGGGTGGGCTTGGGGGGCTTTGGGGGGCTTTGGGGGGGCTCTGGCGGGCTTTGGGGGGCTTGGGGGGCTTTGGGGGGCTCTGGGGGGGCTTTGGGGGGCTTTGGGGGGGCTCTGGGGGGGCTGGCAGGGAGATTTTGGGGGGATATTGGGGTGCTGGAGGAACATCAGGTTGTGAGGAGGGTGGGAGATTTGGGGGGCTGGGGGTGGCAGGGGGGTGGATTTTGGGGGGCTGCAGGGGGGTGGATTTTGGGGTGCAGGGGGGATTTTGGGGTGCAGGGGGGATTTTGGGGTGCAGGGGGTGGATTTTGGGGTGCAGGGGGGGATTTTGGGGTGCAGGGGGGGATTTTGGGGGGCTGCAGGGGGGTAGATTTTGGGGTGCAGTGGGGGATTTTGGGGTGCAGGGGGGTGGATTTTGGGGGGCTGCAGTGAGGCAGGGGGGTGGATTTTGGGGTGCAGGGGGGTGGATTTTGGGGTGCACGGGGGTGGATTTTGGGGTGCAGGGGGGTGGAATTTGGGGGACTGCAGGGGGGTGGATTTTGGGGTGCAGGGGGGGATTTTGGGGTGCAGGGGGGTGGATTTTGGGGGGCTGCAGGGGTGCAGGGAGGTGGATTTTGGGGTGCAGGGGGGTTGATTTTGGGGTGCAGGGAGGGTGGATTTTGGGGTGCAGGGGGTTGGATTTTGGGGTGCAGGGGTGGATTTTGGGGGGCTGCAGTGGGGGTGGATTTTGGGGTGCAGGGGGGGTGGATTTTGGGGTGCAGGGGGGTGGATTTTGGGGGGCTGCAGGGGGGGTGGATTTTGGGGTGCAGGGGGGTGGAATTTGGGGGGCTGGGGGGGGTGGATTTTGGGGGGCTGCAGGGGTGCAGGGGGGTGGATTTTGGGGTGCAGGGAGGGTGGATTTTGGGGTGCAGGGGGGATTTTGGGGGGGTGCAGGGGGGGTAGATTTTGGGGTGCAGGGGGGTGGATTTTGGGGTGCAGGGGGGTGGATTTTGGGGGGCTGCAGGGGTGCAGGGGGGTGGATTTTGGGGGGCTGCAGGGGGGTGGATTTTGGGGTGCAGGGGGGGTGGATTTTGGGGGGCCGCAGGGGTGGATTTTGGGGGGCTGCAGGGGGGTAGGTTTTGGGGGGCTGCAGGGGTGCAGGGGGGGCTGCAGGGGTGCAGGGGGGTGGATTTTGGGGTGCAGGGGTTGGATTTTGGGGGGCTGCAGGGGAGGTGGATTTTGGGGGGCTGCAGGGGGTGGATTTGGGGGGGCTGCAGGGGTGCAGGGGGGGCTGCAGGGGTGCAGGGGGGATTTTGGGGGGCTGCAGGGGGGGTGGATTTTGGGGGGCTGCAGTGGGGCAGGGGGGGTGGATTTTGGGGTGCAGGGGGGGTGGATTTTGGGGTGCAGGGGGTGGATTTTGGGGTGCAGGGGGGGTGGATTTTGGGGTGTAGGGGGGTGGATTTTGGGGGGCTGCAGGGGGGGTGGATTTTGGGGTGCAGGGGGGTGGATTTTGGGGTGCAGGGGGGGGTGGATTTTGGGGTGCAGGGGGGGATTTTGGGGGGCTGCAGTGGGGGTGGATTTTGGGGTGCAGGGGGGATTTTGAGGGGCTGCAGGGGGGGTGGATTTTGGGCTGCAGGGGGGTGGATTTTGGGGGTCCCCCCTCCCTGACTCCCCTTTCCCCCCCAGCATGGCTCCCTCAACAAGTACCACCACAGCCACCCCCTGCGGGAGCGCGCCCGGAAGCTCTCCCAGGGCATCCTCGTCATCAGGTGAGGGGACAGGGGAGGGGGGGGACACCCCCAAATGTCCCCTGTCACACCCGGGGGGGCGGCACTGACGCCCCCAAACCCCCTGGACCCCCCCCCCAGGTTTGAGATGCCCTTCAACATCTGGTGCGACGGCTGCCAGAACCACATCGGGATGGGTGAGCGGCGCCTCCGGGCGTTATTGGGGTGGTTTTGGGGGGTCCCAAGGGGGTCTGGGGAGCTGGGGGGGGGTCCCCAAATCTGGGGGTGGGGTGGGGGGGTGTTTTCACCCGCTCCCCACCCC
Organism: Poecile montanus; assembly: GCA_038429875.1. NCBI lineage: Eukaryota > Metazoa > Chordata > Aves > Passeriformes > Paridae > Poecile > Poecile montanus. The sequence goes on from CM076532.1 coordinate 136,675, forward strand.
CCACAGGTGTCAGGTACAACGCGGAGAAGAAGAAGGTGGGGTCCTACTACACCACCCCCGTGTACAGGTGAGGCACGGCCCCTCCCTCACCTTGGGGACCCCCGGGGGGCTTCTGGGGACCCCTGAAGGGCTTTTGGGGACCCCCGGGGGGCTTCTGGGGACCCCTGGGGGGCTTCTGGGGACCCCAGGGGGGCTTCTGGGGACCCCCAGGGAGCTTTTGGGGACCCCTGGGGAGGTTTTGGGGACCCCTGGGGGGGTTCTGGAGACCCCTGGGGAGCTTCTGGGGACCCCTGAAGGGCTTTTGGGGACCCCCGGGAGGTTTTGGGGACCCCCGGGGGGGCTCTGGAGACCCCTGGGGGGCTTCTGGGGACCCCCAGGGAGCTTTTGCGGACCCCTGGGGAGGCTTTAGGGACCCCCGGGGAGCTTTTGGGGACCCCCGGGGGGCTTTTGGGGACCCCCTGAAGGGCTTTTGGGGACCCCTGGGGGGCTTTTGTGGCCCCTGGGGAGGTTTTGGGGACCCCCGGGGAGGCTTTGGGGACCCCTGGGGAGCTTTTGGGGACCCCCAGGCAGGTTTTGGGGTCCCCAGGCAGGTTTTGGGGTCCCCAGGGCAGTTTTGGGGTCCCCAGGCAGGTTTTGGGGACCCCCTGACCCCCATTGTCCCCCCAGGTTCAGGATGAAGTGTCACCTGTGCGTTAATTACATCGAGCTACAGACGGACCCCGGGGGGTTTTTGGGGATCCCTGGGGAGGTTTTAGGGACCCCCAGGCAGGTTTTGGGGTCCCCAGGCAGGTTTTGGGGTCCCCAGGGCGGTTTTGGGGTCCCCAGGGCTGTTTTGGGGACCCCCTGACCCCCATTGTCCCCCCAGGTTCAGGATGAAGTTTCACCTGTGTGTGAATTACATCGAGCTACAGACGGACCCTGGGGGGTTTTTGGGGACCCTGGGGGGGTTTTTGGGGGTCCCCAGGCAGGTTTTGGGGTCCCCAGGCAGGTTTTGGGGTCCCCAGGGCAGTTTTGGGGTCCCCAGGCAGGTTTTGGGGACCCCCTGACCCCCATTGTCCCCCCAGGTTCAGGATGAAGTGTCACCTGTGTGTGAATTACATCGAGCTGCAGACGGACCCCAGGGGGTTTTTGGGGACCCCGGGGGGGTTTTTAGGGTCCCCAGGGCAGTTTTGGGGTCCCCAGGGCAGTTTTGGGGTCCCCAGGGCTGTTTTGGGGACCCCCTGACCCCCATTGTCCCCCCCAGGTTCAGGATGAAGTGTCACCTGTGTGTGAATTACATCGAGCTACAGACGGACCCTGGGGGGTTTTTGGGGACCCTGGGGGGGTTTTTGGGGATCCCCAGGCAGGTTTTGGGGTCCCCAGGGCTGTTTTGGGGTCCCCCTGACCCCCATTGTCCCCCCAGGTTCAGGATGAAGTGTCACCTGTGTGTGAATTACATCGAGCTGCAGACAGACCCCGGGGGGTTTTTGGGGACCCCGGGGGGGTTTTGGGGTCCCCAGGCAGGTTTTGGGGACCCCTTGGGAGGTTTTAGGGACCCCCGGGGAGGTTTTGGGGTCCCCAGGCAGGTTTTTGGGGTCCCCAGGGCGGTTTTGGGGTCCCCAGGCAGGTTTTGGGGTCCCCAGGGCGGTTTTGGGGTCCCCCTGACCCCCACTGTCCCCCCAGGTTCAGGATGAAGTGTCACCTGTGTGTGAATTACATCGAGCTACAGACGGACCCCGGGGGGTTTTTGGGGACCCTGGGGGGGTTTTTGGGGGTCCCCAGGCAGGTTTTGGGGTCCCCAGGCAGGTTTTGGGGTCCCCCTGACCCCCACTGTCCCCCCAGGTTCAGGATGAAGTGTCACCTGTGTGTGAATTACATCGAGCTGCAGACGGACCCCGGGAACTGCGACTACGTCATCGTCAGCGGGGCCCGGCGCAAGGAGGAGCGCTGGGACCCCTCGGACAGCGCCCAGGTGCTGCCCACCTGTGAGTGCCAGCGCGGCCCGGTGACACCCATGGGTGCCGGGGACACCGTCACGCCCTGGTGCGGTGGCCACGGTGCCTCCCGGTGCCTCCCGGTGTCCCCAATGTCTCCTGGTGTCCCCGGTGTCTCCCGGTGCCTCCCGGTGTCCCCAGTGTCTCCTGGTGTCCCCGGTGCTTCCCGGTGCCCCCAGTGCCCCCGGTGTCCCCAGTGTCTCCCGGTGCTTCCCGGTGTCTCCCGGTGCTTCCTGGTGTCCCCAGTGCCCCTGGTGCCTCCTGGTGCTTCCCGGTGCCTCTCGGTGCCCCCAGTGCGTCCCGGTGTCTCCTGGTGTCCCCGGTGTCTCCCGTGCCCCCGGTGCCTCCCGGTGTCTCCTGGTGCCTCCCAGTGTGTCCCCAGTGCCCCCGGTGCCTCCCGATGCTTCCCAGTGTCCCCAGTGCCCCCAGTGCCCCTGGTGTCTCTCGGTGCTTCCCGGTGCCCCCAATGTCTCCTGGTGTCTCCCGGTGCTTCCCGGTGCCCCCAATGCCTCTCGGTGCCCCCAGTGTGTCCCGGTGTCTCCCGGTGTCCCCGATGTCTCCCGGTGCCCCCAATGCCTCTCGGTGCCCCCAGTGCCTCCTGGTGATTCCCAGTGCCCTCAGTGCCTCCCGGTGTCTCCCGGTGCTTCCCAGTGTCCCCGGTGTGTCTCGGTGTCCCCAGTGTCCCCCAGTGTCCCCAATGCCTCCCGGTGCCCCCAATGTCCCCCCGGTGCCCCCTGGTGTCCCCAATGCCCCCTGGTGTCCGCTGGTGTCCCCAATGCCCCCCGGTGTCCCCGGTGTCCCCAATGCCCCCCGGTGTCCCTGGTGCCCCCTGGTAACGGTGTCCCCAGTGTCCCCAATGTCCCCCAATGCCCCCCGGTGTCCCCGGTGCCCCCAATGTCCCCCCAGTGTCCCCAATGTCCCCCAATGTCTCCCTGGTGTCCCCAATGTCCCCCCGGTGCCCCCAATGCCTCCTGGTGTCCCTGGTGTCCCCAATGCCCCCCCGGTGTCCCCAATGCCCCCCAATGTCCCCCTGGTGTCCCCAATGCCCCCTGGTGTCCCCAATGCCCCCCCGGTGTCCCCAATGCCCCCCGGTGTCCCCAATGTCCCCCGGTGTCCCCGGTGTCCCCAATGTCCCCCGGTGTCCCCAATGTCCCCCTGGTGTCCCCAATGCCCCCCGGTGTCCCCAATGTCCCCCGGTGTCCCCGGTGTCCCCAATGCCCCCCCGGTGTCCCCCGGTAACGCCGTCCCCGCAGCGGCGGAGCAGCGCGAGCGCCTGGCGCTGGACCCCATGTTCCGTCTGGAGCACGGCGTGACGGACCGGGGGGTCCTGGAGCGCGCCGCCCCCACCCTGACGCGCCTGCAGGAGGCTCAGGACGCCTGGAAGGACGATTTCGGCCTCAACAGCCGCCTCCGGCAGCGATTCCGGGTCAGTGGGGGCTCCGGGACCCCCCCACTTTTTATTGGGGTCTCCAGGAACCCCCAAATACCCGGCGGGGAAAATCCTAAAATCCCAGCGAGGGGCTCCTGCCCGCCCCGGGGGTCTCTGAGCCGCCCAGGCCCCCCCCGGGGGTCTCCGGGCCGCGCCCCCAGCCCCGTTTTTCCCCCCAAGGAGGAGAAGAAGCTGCTGCGGGAGAAGGAGGAGGAGGAGGCAGCGCTGCAGGCGCGGGCCGGGCTCAGCATCCCGCTGCTCCGTGAGGAAGAGGAGGATCGGCGCCTCGCCGCCCTGCTCACCCTGCGCGCCCCCGACTGTGCGTGGGGGGTCCTGGGGGGGGTCCCGGGGGGCTCCCGGGGGGTTCGGGGCGGCCCCGAGCCCCCCCTGAGCCCACCCTGTCCCCCGCAGCCTACGAGGAGAAGCAGCGGCTGAAGCGCTCCGAGATCTCCCAGCGCTCCTGGTTCGGCCCCGGCACGGCCCGAGCGGCCGGGGGGACCCTCCAGAAATTGGGTCTGGGGGCGGGACGGGCTCCGAGGGCACCCCCGGGGCCGCCCCCCACCCCCGCCGGGCTCGGCATCGTGCGGCGGCGGGCGGCGGAGGAGGGGCCGGCACCGGCAGCCCGGGAGACCCCCGAGACCGAGCCGGAGGCCCCCGGGGCCGCCCCCCAGAACGGGGGAACCCCCCGGGACCGCTCCGGTGCCGCCCCCCAGAGCGGGGGAACCCCCCGGGACCCCCCCGGTGCCGCCCCCCAGAGCGGGGGAACCCCCCGGGACCCCCCCGGTGCCGCCCCCCAGAGCGGGGGAACCCCCCGGGACCGCTCCGGTGCCGCCCCCCAGAGCGGGGGAACCCCCCGGGACCCCCCCGGTGCCGCCCCCCAGACCGGAGGAACCCCCCGGGACCCCCCCGGTGCCGCCCCCGCCCCGTCCCTGGTCGCCGATTACTCGGACTCCGGCTCCGAGAGCCCCTGAGCGCGGCTTTGGGGGTCCGGACCCCCCCCTTTGGGCTGCTCTGAGCCCCCCGAGACCCCTCCCCTGTAATTTATAACCCGAAATTAAAGCGATGGCGGCGAGCGGCGGCTGCTGCCCGTCCCTGCCCGGCCCCGGAAGGGGCGCGGTCTCTGTCGCGCTGTCGCGATGGCGCTCGAGTCGCTCCGGTACCGGCGCGGTTCCCTCGAGGTTCTGAACCAGCGGCTGCTCCCGGGGCAGCTCCGCTACGAGCGGGTGGGGGGCGTGGAGCGGGCCTGGGGGGCCATCCGGGACATGGAGGTGAGGGGAGACCCCCCCTCTGCTGACCCCTTCATCCTGACCCCCCCCCACCACAGCAAAACCCCCTCCTCTTCCTCCCCCCGTGTTTGGGGGACCCCCCAGATCCATCCCGGGGGGGTCTCAGCGGGTGTTCTGAGCCCCCCACCCGTCCCCAGGTGCGGGGGGCTCCGGCCATCGCCCTCCTGGGCTGCCTCAGCCTGGCCGTGGAGCTGGCGGGGGGCGCGGGACCCTCGGAGGATTTGGGGGCGCTGGAGGAGTTCGTGGGGCAGAAATTGGGGTTCCTGCTCAGCGCCCGCCCCACGGCCGCCAACCTGGGCCGGGAGGCCGAGCGGCTCCGGGCGTTCGTGCGGCAGCGGGTGGAGACCCCCGGGGTCACCCCCCAGCAGCTGCGGGAGAGGTACCGGGGGGATTTTGGGGGGGGGTCCGGGAGGAGTGTGAGGGGTGCTGGGTGGAGACCCCCGGGGTCACCCCCAGCAGCTGCGGGAGAGGTACCGGGGAGTGCGGGAGGATTTTGGGGGTCCGGGAGGAGCGTGAGGGGTGCTGAGGGATTTTGGGGGGGGGTCCGGGAGGAGTGTGAGGGGTGCCGGGTGGAGACCCCCGGGGTCACCCCCGAGCAGCTGCGGGAGAGGTACCGGGGGGTTTTGAGGGGGGGGGGTCCGGGTGCTGGGTTGGGGACCCCCGGGGTCACCCCCCAGCAGCTGAGGGAGAGGTACCGGGGGGCGAGGGGGGATTTTGGGGGGTGGGTCCCGGGGGGCGAGGGGGGATTTTGGGGGGGGGGGTCCGGGAGGAGTGTGAGGGGTGCTGGGTGGAGACCCCCGGGGTCACCCCCGGGCAGCTGCGGGAGAGGTACCGGGGGGTTTTGGGGGGGGGTCCGGGTGCTGGGTTGGGGACCCCCGGGGTCACCCCCGAACAGCTGCGGGAGAGGTACCGGGGGGTTTTGGGGGGGGGTCCGGGAGGAGTGTGAGGGGTGCTGGGGGATTTTGGGGGGGGGGCGCCGGGAGGAGTGTGAGGGGTGCCGGGTGGAGACCCCCGGGGTCACCCCCGAGCAGCTGAGGGAGAGGTACCGGGGGGTTTTGGGGGGGGGGGGTCCGGGTGCTGGGTTGGGGACCCCCGGGGTCGCCCCCGAGCAGCTGAGGGAGAGGTACCGGGGGGCGAGGGGGGATTTTGTGGGGGGGGGGTCCGGGAGGAGTGTGAGGGGTGCCGGGTGGAGACCCCCAGGATCGCCCCCAGCAGCTGCGGGAGAGGTACCGGGGGGATTTTGGGGGGGGATTTTGGGGGGGGTCCGGGAGGAGTGTGAGGGGTGCCGGGTGGAGACCCCCAGGATCGCCCCCAGCAGCTGCGGGAGAGGTACCGGGGGGATTTTGGGGGGGGTCCGGGAGGAGTGTGAGGGGTGCTGGGTTGGAGACCCCCGGGGTCACCCCCAGCAGCTGAGGGAGAGGTACCGGGGGGATTTTGGGGGGGGGGTCCGGGTGCTGGGTGGAGACCCCCGGGGTCACCCCCGAACAGCTGAGGGAGAGGTACCGGGGGGATTTTGGGGGGGGGTCCGGGTGCTGGGTTGGAGACCCCCGGGGTCACCCCCGAGCAGCTGAGGGAGAGGTACCGGGGGGCGAGGGGGGATTTTGGGGGGGGGTCCCGGGGGGCGAGGGGGGATTTTGGGGGGGGGGTCCGGGAGGAATGTGAGGGGTGCTGGGTGGAGACCCCCGGGGTCACCCCCGAGCAGCTGCGGGAGAGGTACCGGGGGGATTTTGGGGGAGGGTCCGGGAGGAGTGTGAGGGGTGCCGGGTGGAGACCCCCGGGGTCACCCCCCAGCAGCTGCGGGAGAGGCACCGGGGGGATTTTGGGGGGGGGATTTTGGGGGGGGTCCGGGAGGAGTGTGAGGGGTGCTGGGTTGGGGACCCCCGGGGTCACCCCCAGCAGCTGAGGGAGAGGTACCGGGGGGATTTTGGGGGGGGGTCCGGGTGCTGGGTTGGGGACCCCCGGGGTCACCCCCCAGCAGCTGAGGGAGAGGTACCGGGGGGCGAGGGGGGATTTTGTGGGGGGGGGTCCGGGAGGAGTGTGAGGGGTGCTGGGTTGGGGACCCCCGGGGTCACCCCCAGCAGCTGCGGGAGAGGTACCGGGGAGTGCGGGGGGATTTTGGGGGTCCGGGAGGAGCGTGAGGGGTGCTGGGGGATTTTTGGGGGGGGGTCCAGGAGGAGTGTGAGGGGTGCTGAGCTCAGGGTTGGGGACCCCCGCGGGGAATTGGGGGGGCTGGGAGGGGTCTGGAGTGGTTCGTGGGGGGGATTTGGGGGGGTTGAGGGAGGTCCCGGGGTCTCCCAGGTGGAGATTTGGGGTCTGGGGGTCCCCTGGGGTGGGTTTGGGGTCACTGGGGGGATCTCGGGGTCCCCTGGGGCGGGTTTGGGGTCATTGTGGGGGTCTCGGGGTGCTCCTGGGGTGGGTCTGGGGTCACTGGGGGGGTCTCGGGGTGCTCCTGGGGTCGGTCTGGGGTCATTGTGGGGGTCTCAGGGTGCTCCTGGGGTGGGTCTGGGGTCACTGGGGGGGTCTCAGGGTGCTCCTGGGGTGGGTCTGGGGTCACTGGGGTGGGTCTGGGGTCATTGTGGGGGTCTCAGGGTGCTCCTGGGGTGGGTTTGGGGTCACTGGGGTGGGTTTGGGGTCATTGTGGGGGTCTCAGGGTGCTCCTGGGGTGGGTCTGGGGTCACTGGGGTGGGTCTGGGGTCATTGTGGGGGTCTCAGGGTGCTCCTGGGGTGGGTTTGGGGTCACTGGGGGGGGTCTCAGGGTGCTCCTGGGGTGGGTCTGGGGTCACTGGGGGGGTCTCAGGGTGCTCCTGGGGTGGGTCTGGGGTCACTGGGGGGGTCTCGGGGTCCCCTGGGGTGGGTCTGGGGTCATTGTGGGGGTCTCAGGGTGCTCCTGGGGTGGGTCTGGGGTCACTGGGGGGGTCTGGGGTCACTGGGGTGGGTCTGGGGTCACTGGGGGGGTCTCAGGGTGCTCCTGGGGTGGGTCTGGGGTCACTGGGGTGGGTCTGGGGTCACTGGGGGGGTCTCGGGGTCCCCTGGGGTGGGTCTGGGGTCACTGGGGGGGTCTCGGGGTGCTCCTGGGGTGGGTCTGGGGTCACTGGGGGGGTCTTGGGGTCCCCTGGGGTGGGTTTGGGGTCACTGGGGTGGGTCTGGGGTCACTGGGGGGGTCTCAGGGTCCCCTGGGGTGGGTCTGGGGTCACACCCCCGTGTCCCCCTCCCCAGCATCATTGAGTACATCGAGGGGCTCCTGGAGAAGGACCGGAGGGACAACCGGAGCATCGGGGCCCACGGGGCCGGTGACATCCTGGGGAGGGTCCCGGGGGGCGGCCCCGTCACCCTCCTGACCCACTGCAACACCGGGACCCTGGCGACGGCCGGATACGGCACCGCCCTGGGTACGGGACACCGGGGGGGCACTGGGGATACTGGGAGAGACTGGGGATACTGGGAGAGACTGGGGACCCTGGCGACGGCCGGATACGGCACCGCCCTGGGTACGGGACACTGGGGATACTGGGGATACTGGGAGAGACTGGGAACACTGGGGGGGCTACGGCACCGCCCTGGGTACGGGACACCGGGGACACTGGGGACACTGGGAGAGACTGGGGGACACTGGGGGATACTGGGGACACTGGGGACCCTGGCGACGGCCGGATACGGCACCGCCCTGGGTACGGGACACCGGGGACACTGGGGACACTGGGAGAGACTGGGGGACACTGGGGGATACTGGGGACACTGGGGACCCTGGCGACGGCCGGATACGGCACCGCCCTGGGTACGGGACACCGGGGACACTGGGGATACTGGGAGAGACTGGGGGATACTGGGGGATACTGGGGACCCTGGCGACGGCCGGATACGGCACCGCCCTGGGTACGGGACACCAGGGAGCACTGGGGATACTGGGGATACTGGGGGATACTGGGGATACTGGGGGATACTGGGGGATACTGGGGACCCTGGCGACGGCCGGATACGGCACCGCCCTGGGTACGGGACACCGGGGGGGACTGGGGATACTGGGGATACTGGGGATACTGGGAGAGACTGGGGGATACTGGGGACCCTGGCGACGGCCGGATACGGCACCGCCCTGGGTACGGGACACCGGGGGGGCACTGGGGATACTGGGGATACTGGGGGATACTGGGGGATACTGGGGACCCTGGCGACGGCCGGATACGGCACCGCCCTGGGTGCGGGACACTGGGGATACTGGGGATACTGGGAGAGACTGGGGGACACTGGGGACACTGGGGGGACACTGGGGGGTACTGGGGGGGCTACGGCACCGCCCTGGGTACGGGACACCGGGGGAGACTGGGGACACTGGGGACACTGGGGACACTGGGGACACTGGGGACACTGGGGGACACTGGGGGTGACACTGGGGGGTACTGGGAGGGCTACGGCACCGCCCTGGGTACAGGACACCGGGGGGGCACTGGGATACTGGGGACACCGGGGACACCGGGGGACACTGGGGACACTGGGGGACACTGGGGGGGCTACGGCACCGCCCTGGGTACGGGACACCGGGGGAGACTGGGGACACTGGGGGACACTGGGGACACTGGGGGGGACACTGGGGGGCATTAGAGTGTTCAGTGCCCCCATTTTCCCCCAGGGCTTTTGCGGGGGTCTCCATTGAGGGGGGGTCTCCATTGGGGGGGTCTCCATTGGGGGGTCTCCATTGGGGGTCTCCATTGGGGGTCTCCATCGCGAGGAGCGCTCCCCACCATGGGGGGGTCTCTGTCCCCATGTCCCTGATGTGTCCCCGTGTCCCTGACGTGTCCCTGACGTGTCCCTGACGTGTCCTTGACATGTCCCTGACGTGTCCCCGTGTCCCTGACGTGTCCCTGACATGTCCCTGGTGTCCCCGGTGTCCCTGACGTGTCCCCGGTGTCCCCGTGTCCCTGCCGTGTCCCTGCCATGTCCCCGTGTCCCTGACACGTCCCCGTGTCCCTGCCGTGTCCCCGGTGTCCCTGCCGTGTCCCTGCCGTGTCCCTGACGTGTCCCTGACGTGTCCCTGACGTGTCCCTGCCGTGTCCCCGTGTCCCCAGGCGTGGTGCGGGCTCTACACGAGCGCGGGGCCCTGTCCCGGGTGTTCTGCACCGAGACGCGGCCGTTCCACCAGGGCTCGCGGCTGTCGGTGCTGGAGCTGCGCCACGACGGCGTCCCCGTCACCCTCATCACCGACAGCGCCGCCACCGCCGCCATCAGCCAGAGAGGGGTCCAGGGTGAGGACACCCACAGGGACAGGGGACACGGGGGGGGGACAGGGACAGGGGACACGGGGGGGGGACAGGGACAGGGACAGGGGATACGGGGGGGGGACAGGGACAGGGACAGGGGACATGGGATGGGGACAGGGGACACGGGGGGGGACACAGGATGGGGACAGGGGACACGGGGGGGGACAGGGACAGGGGACACGGGGGGGGGACACGGGGGGGGAACAGGATGGGGACAGGGGACACGGTGGGGGGACAGGGACAGGGGACACGGGATGGGGACAGGGGACACGGGATGGGATGGGGACAGGGGACACGGGATGGGGACAGGGGACACGGGGTGGGGACAGGACTGGGGACAGGGGACACAGGGTGGGGACAGGGGATGGGGACAGGGGACATGGGGTGGGTGACATAGGATAGGGGACAGGGGACATGGGGGGCATGATACAGGATGGGGACAGGGGACACAGGGTGGGGACAGAGGGTGGGGACAGGGGACACGGGGTGGGGACAGGGGATGGGGACAGGGGACATGGGGTGGGTGACATAGGATAGGGGACAGGGGACACGGGGTGGGGACATGGGGTGGGGACAGGGGACAGGGGATGAGGACAGGACTGGGAACAGGGGACACGGGGTGGGGACAGGGCTGGGGACAGGGGACATGGGATGGGGACACGGGGTGGGGACAGGGGACATGGGATGGGGACACGGGGTGGGGACAGGGGACATGGGATGGGGACACGGGGTGGGGACAGGGGACACAGAGTGGGGACAGGACTGGGGACAGCAGACACAGGGTGGGGACAGGTGATATGGGATGGGTGACAGGGGGTGGGGACAGGGGACACGGGGTGGGTGACACAGGATGGGGACAAGGAGGGACACGGGGTGGGGACACGGGGTGGGGACAGGTGACACAGGGTGGGGACAGGTGACATAGAACAGGTGACCCAGGACAGGTGACACAGGACAGGTGACCCAGGACAGGTGACACAAGACAGGTGACACAGGTTGGGGACAGGTGACACAGGACAGGTGACACAGAACAGGTGACACAGGATGGGGACAGGTGACCCAGGACAGGTGACACAGCACAGGTGATCCAGGACAGGTGACAGGGTCAGGTAACCCAGGACAGGTGACACAGGGTGGGGACAGGTGACCCAGCACAGGTGACACAGAACAGGTGACCCAGGAAAGGTGACAGGACAGGTGACACAGGACAGGTGACACAGGACAGGTGACACAGGATGGGGACAGGTGACACAGAACAGGTGACACAGGACAGGTGATCCAGCACAGGTGACACAGAACAGGTGACCCAGGACAGGTGACAGGGACAGGTGACCCAGGACAGGTGACACAGGATGGGGACAGGTGACACAGAACAGGTGACACAGGACAGGTGACCCAGGACAGGTGACCCAGGACAGGTGACACAGAACAGGTGACACAGGGTGGGGACAGGTGACCCAGGACAGGTGACCCAGCACAGGTGACCCAGGACAGGTGACCCAGGACAGGTGACAGGGACAGATGACCCAGGACAGGTGACACAGGACAGGTGACCCAGGACAGGTGACCCAGCACAGGTGACACAGGACAGGTGACCCAGGACAGGTGACACAGGATGGGGACAGGTGACAGGGACAGGTGACCCAGGACAGGTGACACAGAACAGGTGACACAGAACAGGTGACCCAGGACAGGTGACACAGGACAGGTGACAGGGACAGGTGACCCAGCACAGGTGACCCAGCACAGGTGACACAGAACAGGTGACCCAGGACAGGTGACACAGGACAGGTGACACAGGACAGGTGACACAGTACAGGTGACACAGAACAGGTGACCCAGGACAGGTGACCCAGCACAGGTGACCCAGGACAGGTGACCCAGGACAGGTGACCCAGCACAGGTGACCCAGGACAGGTGACACAGGACAGGTGACCCAGGACAGGTGACACAGAACAGGTGACACAGGATGGGGACAGGTGACCCAGGACAGGTGACACAGCACAGGTGACACAGGACAGGTGACCCAGGACAGGTGACCCAGGACAGGTGACCCAGGACAGGTGACAGGGACAGGTGACCCAGGACAGGCTCCCCTGTCCCCGCTCTGTCCCCAGCCGTGGTGGTGGGCGCCGACCGCGTGGCCGCCAACGGGGACGTGGCCAACAAGATCGGGACGCTGCAGCTGGCGGTGGCCGCGCGGCACTTGGGGGTCCCGTTCTACGTGGCCGCCCCCAGCAGCTCCTGCGACCCCACGCTGGCCTCGGGCCACCTGATCCCCATCGAGGAGCGCCCGGGAACGGAGCTCACCCAGCTCGGGGACGTCCTCCTGGCTGAGCCCGGTGGGTGCCGCGCGCGGGGAGGGATTGGGGTGTCCCGGGGGTCAGAGAGGGTCCCACGTGGGGAGGGATCCGGGGGGTCCCGGGGGTCAGAGAGGGTCCCAGGCGGGGTTTGGGGTGTCCTGGTGTGGGTCCCAGGCAGGGTTTGTGTGCGGGGTTTGGGGTGTCCCGGTGCCCGGGACGTGTCCCGTGCGGGGTTTGGGGTGTCCTGGGGGTCAGGGCGGGGTTTGGGGTGTCCCGGGGGTCAGGGAGGGTCCCACGTGGGGAGGGATCCGGGGGGTCCCGGGGGTTGGGGTGGGTCCCACTCGGGGTTTGTGTGTGGGATTTGGGGTGTCCCAGGGGTCAGGGCGGGGTTTGGGGTGTCCCGGTGCCCAGGGAGGGTTTGGGGTGTCCCGGGGGTCCCATGTGGGATTTGGGGTGTCCCGGGGGTCAGGGCGGTGTTTGGGGTGTCCTGGTGCCCGGGGAGGGTCCCACGCGGGGTTTGGGGTGTCCCGGTGCCCGGGGGGTGTTTGGGGTGTCCTGGGGGTCAGAGAGGGTCCCAGGCGGGGTTTGTGTGCAGGGTTTGGGGTGTCCCGGTGCCCGGGAGGTGTTTGGGGTGTCCCGGTGCCCGGGAGGTGCCATCCCTGCCTGGGGTCGCTGCCCGAGCCCCTCTGAGCCGCGTTCCCCCCCTTCCTCCTCCTCCTCCTCCTCCTCCTCGTCCCGCAGGTGTCGATGTGTGGAACCCGGCGTTTGACGTCACTCCCCACGAGCTCATCACGGGGGGAATCATCACCGAGTTCGGGGTCTTCGCCCCCTCCGAGCTGTTCCAGGCGCTGGCGGAGCGGGGACAGCGGTGACGGATCCTGCCCCGGTACAGCCCGGTGTGCCCCGGTACAGCCCGGTACAGCCCGGTACAGCCCAGTACATCCCGGTGTGCCCCGGTGTGCCCCGGTACACTCTGGCACGCCTTGCTGTGTGCCTCGGTGTATCCCGGCATGCCTTGCGGCGTGCCTCGGTGTATCCCGGCATGCCTTGCTGTGTGCCTCGGTGTATCCCGGCGTGCATTCCGGTGTGCCCCGGTGTATCCCGGTGTACCTCGGTGTATCCCGGCAGTCTTTGCCCCAATAAAGCCCCGGTGTATCCCGGCAACTTTTGTGGTGTGCCCCAGTGTACCCCGGTGTGCCCCGGTGTATCCCGGTGTGCCTCGATAACTCCCGGCATGCGTCGCGGTTTGCCCCGGTGTATCCCGGCATGCCTTGCGGTGTGCCCCGGTGTATCCCGGCATGCTCTGCGGTGTGCCCCGGTATATCCCAGCATACATTGCGGTGTGCCTCGGTACATCCCGGCATGCCTCGAGGTTTGCCCCGGTGTATCCCGGCGTGCTTTGCCCCAATAAAGCCCCGGTGTATCCCGCCAGCCTTTGCGGCGTGCCCCGGTGTATCCCAGCATGCATTGCGGTGTGCCCCGGTGTATCCCGGTGTGCCCCGGTGTATCCCGGCGTGCTTTGCCTCAATAAAGCCCCGGTGTATCCCGGTGTGCCCCGGTGTATCCCGGCGTGCTTTGCCTCAATAAAGCCCCGGTGTATCCCGGTGTGCCCCGGTGTATCCCGGCGTGCTTTGCGGCGTTAGGCCGCGGTGTTTCCGTGCTGCTCGGGCCGTGAGGCGGCGGCGGCGGCGATGGCGCAGGGCCAGCCCAAGGCTGTGGCCAAGCGTCCAAAGGGAGCGGCGGCGGCGGCGGCAGCGGCCCGGGGGAACCGGGGCCCGCGGAAGGGAGGTGAGGAGGGGCCCGGGGCCGGGGAAGGGAGGTGAGGGGGGTCCCGGGGCCGGTGAGGAGGAGCCCGGGGCCGGTGAGGGGGGTCCCGGGGCCGGTGAGGAGGGGCCCGGGGCCGGTGAGGAGGAGCCCGGGGCCGGTGAGGAGGAGCCCGGGGCCGGTGAGGAGGGTCCCGGGGCCGGTGAGGAGGGGCCCGGGACCGGTGAGGGGGGTCCCGGGGCCGGTGAGGGGGGTCCCGGGGCCGGTAGGGGCAGGGGGCTCGGGGGGTGCTCGGGAGGAAGAGGAGCCGCAGCACCGTGGGGTGAGGGGGGGGGGGGGGCTCCGGTTTGGCGGGGCCGTTCCGGGGGGTTCCTGGGGGGGTCCCGATGCCCTCCCGGGGGGACACGCGGTGTCGGGGAGCTGGGGGCTGGCAGTGAGGGGTCCCGGGACCTCCGGGGATCTTTCGGGATCTCCCGGGGATCTCTCGGGGATCCTGGGGGGTCTCCTGGGGATCTCTCGGGATCTCTTGGGGATCTTGGGGGTCTCTCGGGGTCTCCCGGGATCTCTCGGGGATCTCCCGGGATCTCTTGGGGTCTCCTGGGGATCTCCCGGGATCTCTCGGGGTCTCCCGGGGGTCTCCCGGGGTCTCTCAGCCCAGCCGTGCCCTCCTCAGGCCGCACCATCGCCCCGAAGAAGCTCCGCGTGGTGCAGCAGCAGAAGCTGAAGAAGGTGAGGGGGGAGCGTGGTGGGGTCCCGGGGGGAACGGGGGGGTCCCACCGGAGCCCCCCTGACCCCCCCTGCTCTCCGCAGCGCCTGGAGGTCGGGATCCGGATGAGGATCGAGCGGGAGACGGTGCAGCGAGCCCAGGGCAGCCTCCCCAAACAGCTGGCGCTGGTCACGGCACCGGCCCCCAACAAGGACAGAGCCAAGAAGGGCCGGGGCTGAGCCCCACCGGGGAACGACCCCCGAACCCAAACGACCCCCGAACCCACCGGGGAACGACCCCCGAACCCCCTCCAGTGACCCCTGAACCCCCACCGGGGAACGACCCCCGAACCCCCCTCTGGTGACCCCTGAACCCCCACCGGGGAACGACCCCCGAACCCACCAGGGAACAACCCCTGAATCCACCGGGAAACGACCCCCGAACCCCCACCGGGGAACAACCCCCAAACCCCCTCCAGTGACCCCCAAACCCCCTCCGGTGACCCCCGAACCCCCGAACCCCCTCTGGTGACCCCCAAGCCCCCCTCCGGTGACCCCCAAATCTCCTCCGGTGACCCCCGAACCCCCTCCGGTGACCCCCGGACCCCTGAGCCCCTCTCCGGTGACCCCCGAACCCCCTCTGGTGACCCCCAAACCCCCTCCGGTGACCCCCAAACCCCCTCCGGTGACCCCCAAACCTCCTCCGGTGACCCCCAAACCCCCTCCGGTGACCCCCGAACCCCCTCCGGTGACCCCCGAGCCCCTCTCCGGTGACCCCCAAATCTCCTCCGGTGACCCCCAAACCTCCTCCGGTGACCCCCGAGCCCCTCTCCGGTGACCCCCAAATCTCCTCCGGTGACCCCCGAACCCCCTCCGGTGACCCCCAAATCTCCTCCGGTGACCCCCGAACCCCCTCCGGTGACCCCCAAATCTCCTCCGGTGACCCCCGAACCCCCTCCGGTGACCCCCGAACCCCCTCCGGTGACCCCCGAACCCTCTCCGGTGACCCCCGAACCCCCTCCGGTGACCCCCAAATCTCCTCCGGTGACCCCCGAACCCCCTCCGGTGACCCCCGAGCCCCTCTCCGGTGACCCCCGGACCCCCGAACCCTCTCCGGTGACCCCCGAACCCCCTCCGGTGACCCCCAAATCTCCTCCGGTGACCCCCAAACCTCCTCCGGTGACCCCCGAGCCCCTCTCCGGTGACCCCCAAATCTCCTCCGGTGACCCCCGAACCCCCTCCGGTGACCCCCGAACCCCCTCCGGTGACCCCCAAATCTCCTCCGGTGACCCCCGAACCCTCTCCGGTGACCCCCGCCAGGCTCTGCGGGACTCTGGGCTGTTCTCAGCCCCCACCATCGTTCTTTAATAAAAGGGATTTTTATCCCCCCAGGCCGGTGTGTGATTGGGGGGCTTGGGGAGCTCCTGGGTGAGAGCTCTGGGGGGACACCGTGGAGCCCCGGGATCGGGGAGGCTCCTGGCGGTGTCCCGGTACCCCCGGGAGGGTTCTGGGGGGAGGTGTCCGTGTCCCCGGGGGTCTCGAGGGTCTCTGGGTCCCCGGGGGTCTCAAGGCGATGGCACTGTCCCCCAGGGGGTCGTTTCCGTGCGGGTCCCGGTGTCTCTGGGGGCTCCTGGTGTCCTCCAGGGGTTTTGGGGGGGTCTGGGGGATTCTGAGTCCCTGAGAGCCGGTCCCGGTGTCTCTGGGGGCTCCTGGAGTCTCCCAGGGGTTTGGGGGTGGTCTGGGGGATTCTGTGAGTCCCTGAGAGCCCCCTCGAGGCGGTCCCGGTGTCTCTGGGGGCTCCTGGAGTCTCCCAGGGGTTTTGGGGGGGGGGGTCTGGGGGATTCTGAGTCCCTGAGAGCCCCCTGGAAGCGATCCCGGTGTCTCTGGGGGCTCCTGGAGTCTCCCAGGGGTTTTGGGGTGGTCTGGGGGATTCTGTGAGTCCCTGAGAGCCCCCTCGAGGCGGTCCCGGTGTCTCTGGGGGCTCCTGGTGTCTTCAGTGGGTTTTGGGGGGGTCTGGGGGATTCTGTGAGTCCCCTCGAGGCGGTCCCGGTGTCTCTGGGGGCTCCTGGTATCTCCCAGGGGTTTTGGGGGGGTCTGGGGGATTCTGTGAGTCCCTGAGAGCCCCCCCGAGGCGATCCCGGTGTCTCTGGGGGCTCCTGGAGTCTCCCAGGGGTTTTGGGGGGGTCTCGGGGATTCTGTGAGTCCCTGAGAGCCCCCCCGAGGCGATCCCGGTGTCTGGAGATTCCTGGAGTCTTCAATGGGTTTGGGGGTGGTCTGGGGGATTCTGCGAGTCCCTGAGAGTCCCCTCGAGGCGGTCCCGGTGTCTCTGGGGGCTCCTGGTGTCCTCCAGGGGTTTTGGGGGGGTCTGGGGGATTCTGTGAGTCCCTGAGAGCCGGTCCCGGTGTCTCTGGGGGCTCCTGGAGTCTCCCAGGGGTTTTGTGGGGGGTCTGGGGGATTCTGAGTCCCTGAGAGCCTCCTGGAGGCGATCCCGGTGTCTCTGGGGGCTCCTGGTGTCTTCAATGGGTTTTGGGGTGGTCTGGGGGATTCTGTGAGTCCCTGAGAGCCCCCCCGAGGCGGTCCCGGTGTTTCCGGGGGTGTTCTCCGAGGGGTCCCGGTGGATTCCCCGTCCCGACCCTTCCCCGTTTCCCGGCATCGCCGCATTTTATGAATGGACCGCCAGGCCCCGCCCCTTTCCCGTGGCCCCGCCCTCCCGACACGCTGATTGGTCAGCTGGGACTTGACTGACAGCTCGCCCCGCCCCGCGCTGAGTGACAGCGCGCGGAGCCAGAGCAGCCAATGGGAGCGCGGCGGGGGCGGGGCCAGAGCCCGCGGGGGCCACGCCCCTTTCCGGGAATGGCAAAGCCACGTGGGTGCCTCCCCTCCCCCACCGTGGGTGTGGCCGGGGGAGGGCGTGGCCGGCGCGCGAAGCCCCGCCCCCAATGACGTCAGGGAAATTCCCTGGAATCGGCGCCGCCGGGTTTATTTTGGGAAACAAACAGGGAACGGTGGGGGAGGGGCTGGACGCCCGAGCCCCCCCCCGGGGCCCTCCGAGCCCCTCCCGTGACTCACCCGCGGCCGGGGGGGGAACGGGGAACGGGAACGGCAGCCACGCCCCACGGGCCCCCCCAGAAAAACCCCCCAAAACCCCCCCAGCCCCCCACAAACCGCCCGTGCCCCCTCACCCCCTCCGAGCCCCCCACGACCCCCGGCAGCCACGGTTCCAATCGTGTTGGGGGGGTCCTGGCCCCCTCTCCCCTGATTTTTGGGGGAACCCTCCGGGGGTTTTGGGGTCTTGGTGCTCTGGAAGATCCTGCGGGTCCCGGAGAGCTCGGAGAGAGTGAGGGGCGCACGGACCGGAGGGTTTGGGGGGGTCCCCGGGGGGCGTGGAGGGTTCAGGGAGAGTCGGGGACCCCCAGGGGGGTCTCGGGGTGCGGGGGCCCGACCCCTGTTCCTGCTGAACTGAGCCAGTTTATCCAAAGCAACTGCAAATCAGCTCAGCGGGCACCGGGGGCGGCGCCCGGGTGGGGCCGAGGGGCGTTGGGGGGTCCTGGGGGTGTCCCCGGGGGTCCTGGGGGTGTCCCGGGGGGTCCTGGGGGTGTCCCAGGGGGTCCTGGGGTCTCCCGAGGGGTCCCGGGGGTGTCCCGGGGGTGTCCCAGGGGGTCCTGGGGTGTCCCCGGGGGTCTTGGGGGTGTCCCCGGGGGTCCTGGGGTGTCCCAGGGGGTCCTGGGGGTGTCCCGGAGGGTCCCGGGGGTGTCCTGGGGGTGTCCCGGGGGGTCCTGGGGGTGTCCCGGGGGGTCCTGGGGGTGTCCCGGGGGGTCCCGGGGGGTCGGAGCTGCCCCGTGGTCCTTCCGGGGGTTCAGCATCCAGTGGCACTCGGGGGTTTGGGGGATTTTGGGGGATTCAGCTCTTCGGGGGGATCTCGGGGAGGGGCTCCAAGGGTTTTGGGGAGGAGCAGAGGAGCCCCAAAGGTTTGAGGGGCCCCTGGGGGGCCCCCGCTGTCCGGGCGAGGGGGGCGGGAGGCGGAACTTAGCCACTGTGAACACGGCGCGGCTGGACTCTGTTCACAGGTGGGCTAAGCCCTGCCCCCCGGCCCCCAAAACCCCCCCAGCACCCCAAAAACACCTCCCAGAGCACCCACACAGCCCAGCACGCCCACCCGGACCCAAACTCCCCCCTCGAGCCCCCTCCCGAGTCTCCAGGACCACCTAAACCCCCTCCCCCGGGCCCCCGGACACGGTGGCGGGGGCTGGGGCCCGTTGGAAATCCCTGGCAATGTGATTTTGGGCAAAAACGGTAAAAAATCCCATCGCCAGGAACCCCGGCGGGCGGCAGCGGGGAGGGGGAGCGGCCACCCCGGCTGGGGAGGGTCGGACACCCCCCGGGGGAGGGGGGTCGGACACCCCCGGTGACGGTCCCGGTGCTCCCACGGTGCCATCTCAGCGTCGAGACCGGAGCCCGGTGCCACCTGCGGGAACGGAGGGAGGGGTCACCCCTGGAGATCATCCCTGGGGGGCTCCAGGGTCACCTCCGGGGGGGTCCCGGGGCGGGGGAGTGTCTGTGGAGTCGGGACGGGCACGTGGTGACACTGGGGGCACCGGGACAGGAGCGGGACAGGAGCGGGACACGGCACCGGGACAGGAGCGGGACACGGCACCGGGACACGGCTCCGGGACACGGCACCGGGACACGGCTCCGGGACACGGCACCGGGACACGGCTCCGGGACACGGCACCGGGACACGGCTCCGGGACACGGCACCGGGACACGGCACCGGGACACGGCACCGGGACACGGCTCCGGGACACGGCACCGGGACACGGCACCGGTGGCTCTCTCCAAGCCCAGCACGGCCAGACCCGTCACCGGTGTGGGGTGTGAAATGTGTCCCCGGCCGTGCCACGTCCCCAGCGTCCCCTCGGTGTCCCCACGGCGGGACGGGCACTCCGGGACCCCCGGGATGTCGGGAATGGGCCGGGAGCCGCGTCCCCCGGTGCCATCGTGTCACCGTCAGCCCGTGCTGGGACCCCCGTGGCCCCCAGGCCGTGGCCGTGGGTGCCGCTGTCCCGGCCCCGCTGTCCCCAGCACTGGTGGCCGCGGTGGCTCTGGGGCCGGTGGCCTCGGTGGCCCCGGCACCGGTGTCCCCGGTGTCCCCGGTGTCCCGGGGCTCTGCAGGCGCCATGTGGGACCCACGAGGCCCCGCCCGGTCGTGACATCAGCGTCGTCACGACAACGGGGCGACTTCAAAGGGAATCGGGTGGAACCGGCCCAAAAAATGGGGGTAAACAGCGGCGGCGGCACCGACACGGGCCCGGGGGGCCCGGGGGGCTCGGGGAGGGCTCGAGGGGTGCCCCGATCCCCGGTCCCCGCTGCGGGGGTCGCGACAGTCGCGACGGTGACGGCCCCTGGCTGCCAGCGGGGCTCAGCTGTCCCCGGTGCCAGCGGTGGCGGCACCGACACGAGGCCGGGAGGGGTCCGGAAGGGCTCGGGGGTCCCGGGGGGTCCGGGGGTGCCCAGAGCCGGGGGTCCCCGGGACGAGGTCACACCGGTTGTGACAGCCACGGCCCTTCGGTGCCACCGCTCGCTCCGGCACCGTGGGCACAGCCCGGTGCCCCCCAAGTGTGGGGCGGGGGGTGACCTCGCCTTTGGGGAGGGGGGGCCCGGATTTTGGCTCCCCCCCGGGTTTTGGGGTGTCTCCCCCGGTTTTTTTTGGGGCCCCCCCCCCGGGTTTTGGGGGCCCCTCCCGGTGCCCCCCCGGCAGCAGGGCGGTGCCGGCCCGGCCGCCCCGACCGGCTCCCGCGGCCCCGGGCGGGGGCGGCCCCGGCGGGGGGGGCGGGGGGTGGCCGGTGCCAAAATTCCCACCTTCGTCCCCAAAACGGGAGTGGGAAAAGGCAGCGGCGCCGCCCGGCGCCTGCGGAATGCAGGAACGAGGCTGGGATGGGGGGGCCGGGGTTTCGGGGGGCCGAGGCTGGGGGTCCGCGGGGTGGGGGTCCGATATCGGGGGGCACTTCGGGGCTCCCATGTCGGGAGGTCCGAGCGCTTGGGGAGCGGAGGGGGTCCCCGGCTGGGTGTGCTGTGGGGGCGGGGGGCTCTGTGTGTTGGTGGTCCCAAGGCCAGAGGGATGAGGCCGGGGGTGCCGGGGGTGTTCTGGGGGTCCCAAGGCTGGGGCGGGTCTGGGGGCTCCGATGCCGCGGGGCTCCGCGGGGCTGGGGGTCCAACGCCGGAGGGTCTGGGGAGAGCCAACACCGAGCGGATTTGGGGGTCTCCAGGCCCAGGGGGGGTCCGTGGGTTTCGGGGCTCCCAGGCCAGGAGGGGTCTGGGATTTGGGGGTGCGATGCCAGCTGAGTCTTGCGAGTTCCCAGGCCGGAGGGGCTCCGCGGGTTTCGGGGTTCCCAGGCCCCGGGGGGGGGGGGGGGGGGGGGGGCTGGTCTGTGATTTGGGGGTTCCCAGACACGGGGGGGGTTGATCTGTGGGTTTGGGGGTTCCCAGGCTGGGGGGGGTGTCCGGGATTTGGGGTTCCCAGGCCGGGGCGGCTCCGGCGTCGCGCGGGCCAAGCGGGGGCGGGGGCGGGAAGGGGCCGCCCCGTCCGCGCCCGTCGGCGCCGGGGGGAAAGGATGAATCACCGCCCGGCGCCACCGCCCCCCCGGCCCCCCCCGGCCCGCGCCCCGCCGCCAGGCCCGGAGCCCCCCGACCCCCCCCCCGGGACCCCCCGGACACCTCTCGGACTCCCCGCACCCCCCTGCCCGCCCCTCGCCAGCCTCGGGCCGTCGATGGCCGTGGCGGTGCCGCCGCCGCCCCCGCGGGAAATGCGGCGGGATCCGGTGGGATCTGGCGGGACCCCGCGGCCCTTCCCGCCATCCCCGCGCCGGGCACGAGGCCACGGCCGCGGCCCCTCTCCCGCCGCCCCGGAACCTTCCAGGGGTCCCGCGGGGCCGTTACTCACCGGGAGCGGCGGCCGGGGGTCCCGGGGGGCTCCGGGGGGGAGGCCGGGCCGGGGGAGGGGGGGGCTCCGGGGGTTCCCGGGGGCTCCCCAAGTCTCTGACTTTTACTCCAAGAAGGGAAACGCTTTTAAACGCTTCGCTCCGCCCCGGGAGCGACGAGGCCGCGGCGGCGGAGGGGAAGCGGGGGGAGGAGGGACCGGGCCTGCCTCTGCCCGCCCCGGGACCGCCCCGGGACCGCCCCGAGCCCGCACCCCCCCCCTCACCGAAACCGCACCGGCCCCGAGCCCGCCCCGCCCCGGGCCCGGAGCCCCGCACGGCCCCGCAGCGGCGCCGCGAGCGGAGCGGCCGCCGGGAAAGGAGCGGCGGCGGCGGCGAGGAGCCACGTGCCCCATAGAGAGCGGCGACACAGCCCCATAGCGGGGAGCCACGTGCCCCATAGAGAGCGACTGCACAGCCCCATAGCGGGGAGCCACGTGCCCCATAGAGAGCGGCGACACAGCCCCATAGAGAGCGGCGACACAGCCCCATAGAGAGCGGCGACACAGCCCCATAGCGGGGAGCCACGTGCCCCATAGAGAGCGGCGACACAGCCCCATAGCGGGGAGCCACGTGCCCCATAGAGAGCGGCGACACAGCCCCATAGCGGGGAGCCACGTGCCCCATAGAGAGCGGCTGCACAGCCCCATAGCGGGGAGCCACGTGCCCCATAGAGAGCGACTGCACAGCCCCATAGAGAGCGACTGCACAGCCCCATAGCGGGGAGCCACGTGCCCCATAGAGAGCGACTGCACAGCCCCATAGCGGGGAGCCACGTGCCCCATAGAGAGCGACTGCAGAGCCCCATAGAGAGCGACTGCACAGCCCCATAGCGGGGAGCCACGTGCCCCATAGAGAGCGACTGCACAGCCCCATAGCGGGGATCCACGTGCCCCATAGAGAGCGACTGCAGAGCCCCATAGAGAGCGGCGACACAGCCCCATAGAGAGCGACTGTACAGCCCCATAGCGGGGAGCCACGTGCCCCATAGAGAGCGACTGCACAGCCCCATAGAGAGCGACTGCACAGCCCCATAGCGGGGAGCCACGTGCCCCATAGAGAGCGACTGCACAGCCCCATAGCGGGGAGCCACGTGCCCCATAGAGAGCGACTGCAGAGCCCCATAGAGAGCGACTGCACAGCCCCATAGCGGGGATCCACGTGCCCCATAGAGAGCGACTGCAGAGCCCCATAGAGAGCGGCGACACAGCCCCATAGCGGGGAGCCACGTGCCCCATAGAGAGCGGCGACACAGCCCCATAGAGAGCGGCTGCACAGCCCCATAGCGGGGATCCACGTGCCCCATAGAGAGCGGCGACACAGCCCCATAGCGGGGATCCACGTGCCCCATAGAGAGCGGCTGCAGAGCCCCATAGAGAGCGACTGCACAGCCCCATAGTGGGGATCCACGTGCCCCATAGAGAGCGACTGCAGAGCCC
Source organism: Poecile montanus (assembly GCA_038429875.1). Taxonomy (NCBI): domain Eukaryota; kingdom Metazoa; phylum Chordata; class Aves; order Passeriformes; family Paridae; genus Poecile; species Poecile montanus. The sequence continues at coordinate 159,803 of CM076532.1, forward strand.
CATAGAGAGCGACTGCACAGCCCCATAGCGGGGAGCCACGTGCCCCATAGAGAGCGGCGACACAGCCCCATAGCGGGGAGCCACGTGCCCCATAGAGAGCGGCTGCACAGCCCCATAGCGGGGATCCACGTGCCCCATAGCGGGGGAGCCACGTGCCCCATAGAGAGCGACTGCAGAGCCCCATAGAGAGCGGCTGCACAGCCCCATAGCGGGGGGGATCCACGTGCCCCATAGAGAGCGGCTGCACAGCCCCATAGAGAGCGACTGCAGAGCCCCATAGAGAGCGACTGCACAGCCCCATAGCGAGGAGCCACGTGCCCCATAGAGAGCGACTGCAGAGCCCCATGGAGAGCGACTGCACAGCCCCATAGCGGGGGAGCCACGTGCCCCATAGAGAGCAACTGCAGAGCCCCATAGAGAGCGGCTGCACAGCCCCATAGCGGGGGGGATCCACGTGCCCCATAGAGAGCGGCTGCACAGCCCCATAGCGGGGATCCACGTGCCCCATAGAGAGCGACTGCACAGCCCCATAGCGGGGGGATCCACGTGCCCCATGGCGAGGGGTTCGGAGCCTGCTGGCAAGAGTGATGTGTGCCCCATGGCGAGGGGGCTCAGTGCCCCACAGAGAGGGAGCCTGGTGCCCCATGGCTCGGTGATCCGTGCTGTAGGAGCTGTGTGCCCCACAGAAGGGGGGGTTCGGTGCCCCATGGCACGGGAGCTGTGTGCCCCACAGAAAGGGGGTTCGGTGCCCCATGGCACAGGAGCTGTGCCCCACAGAAAGGGGTTCGGTGCCCCACGGCACGGGAGCTGTGCCCCACAGAAAGGGGTTCGGTGCCCCATGGCACAGGAGCTGTGCCCCACAGAAGGGGGTTCGGTGCCCCATGGCACAGGAGCTGTGCCCCACAGAAAGGGGTTCGGTGCCCCATGGCACGGGAGTTGTGTGCCCCACAGAAAGGGGTTCGGTGCCCCATGGCACGGGAGCTGTGTGCCCCACAGAAAAGGGGTTCGGTGCCCCATGGCACAGGAGCTGTGTGCCCCACAGAAGGGGGTTCGGTGCCCCATGGCACAGGAGCTGTGTGCCCCATGGCACGGGAGCTGTGCCCCACAGAAGGGGGGTTCGGTGCCCCAAGGCACGGGAGCTGTGTGCCCCACAGAAGGGGGGTTCGGTGCCCCATGGCACGGGAGCTGTATGCCCCACAGAAAGGGGGTTCGGTGCCCCATGGCACAGGAGCTGTGTGCCCCATGGCACAGGAGCTGTGTGCCCCACAGAAGGGGGTTCGGTGCCCCATGGCACAGGAGCTGTGTGCCCCACAGAAGGGGGGGTTCAGTGCCCCATGGCAAGGGGGCTATGTGCCCCATGGCACGGGAGCTGTGTGCCCCACAGAAAGGGGGTTCGGTGCCCCATGGCACAGGATCCTTGCACCCCACACTGAGCAGCTCCTGTGCCCCACAGCTGGGGGCCCGGACACCCCAGAGCGAGTGCCCGGGTGCCCCGTGGCCGTGGGGCGCCGCAGGCGGTGGCGGGGCCGGGGGGGCTGGGGGTCACCATGGCGATGCTGCACACACAGACATTAAACAGAGTTTTATATCGGAAGTAGCGAAACCACAACGCGTCACCGCTGCCGCGGCGCCAGCCCTGTCCCACACCCCGCGGCCCTGCCCCACAGCCGGCCCTGCCCCACGGCCCTGCCCCACAGCCGGCCCTGCCCCACAGCCGGCCCTGTCCCACGCCCCCAGCCCTGCCCCACAGCCCACCCTGGCCCCCTGCCCCATAGACTGTCCTCCAGCCCCCCTGCCCCATGGCCAGCCCTGCCCCATAGACTGCCCCACACCCCCCGTACCCACCCGCCCCCCAGTAGTGGGGCAGGAGGGGCACTCCAGTACCCCCCAGTGCCCCCCAGTACCCCCCAGTGCCCCCCAGTGCCCCCCAGTGCCCCCCAGTGCCCCCCGGTACCCCCCAGTGCCCCCCAGTACCCCCCAGTGCCCCCCAGTACCCCCCAGTTCCCCCCAGTACCCCCCAGTGCCCCCCAGTACTCCCCAGTGCCCCCCAGTTCCCCCCAGTGCCCCCCAGTACCCCCCAGTGCCCCCCAGTGCCCCCCAGTACTCCCCAGTGCCCCCCAGTTCCCCCCAGTGCCTCCCAGAGTCCCCCAGGCCCTTCCTGGTCCCGCCCCACATCTGGCAGTGGCTGCACATCTGGGACAGAGCAACGCTCCCCCCATCTTCGCCAGCTGCTAATTTTAAACACGGGACCCCCCCCCACCCCCGGCCTCCCGCGGGCCCCCGGCCCCGCTCAGGGCTGGGCACGGAACCGGGACCGGGGAATGGGGAATGGGGAACGGGGAACGGGGACGGGGGAACGGGGAACGGGGACCGGGGACGGGGGAACGGGGAACGGGGACCGGGGACGGGGGAACGGGGACGGGGGAGTGGGGAACGGGGAACGGGGAACCGGGACCGGGGAACGGGGAATGGGGAACGGGGAACGGGGAACGGGGAACCGGGACCGGGGAACGGGGACCGGGGACCGGGACCGGGGAATGGGGAACCGGGACCGGGGAACGGGGAATGGGGAACGGGGAACCGGGACCGGGGAACGGGGATCGGGACCGGGGAACGGGGAACGGGGACCGGGGACCGGGGAATGGGGACCGGGGACCGGAGACCAGGGAACGGGGAACGGGGAACGGGGACCGGAGACCAGGGAACGGGGATCGGGACCGGGGAACGGGGAACGGGGACCGGGGAATGGGGACCGGGGACCGGGGACCGGGGAATGGGGAACGGGGACCGGGGAACGGGGACCGGGGAACGGGGATCGGGACCGGGTAACGGAGACCGGGGACCGGGGAACGTGGCACAGGGAACACGGAACACGGAATGCCGAGCACGGCACAGGGCGCTGCCAACACGCAGCACACGCGTGTGCCCGCACATGCCCTTGCACACCTGGACACACCTGTGCACGCTCGCACACGCGTGTTCACACCCACGCGGGGCCGCGCTGGCCGTGGACGGCTCCTGTCGGCCCCACGGTGGCCACGGTGGCCACAGCGGCCGTGCTGAGGCTCTGCTGGCAGCGTGGTGGCCGTGCCAGCTCCCGTTTGTCACCGGCAGCCGCGGTAGCCGCGCCGGCTCCCCGTGAGCCCCACGGTGGCCCCGCTGAGGCCGCGGTGGCCGTGTGGGAGCCCTGGGGGCTCGCAGTGGCCCAGGGCTCGGAGATGCCCTTTCTAGGCAATGGCAGCAGCCGGGCCAGCGCCCACGCGCCGCCGGCACATTCCTCCCGCCTGAGTCACCGGCAGCACGGCCCGGAGCAGCGGGAGCGGCGGCGGGGCCGAGCGGCCTGGGCACGGCACGGCGGGCACGGAATGGCACTGACAGGGCACGGAATGGCAAGAATGGCACTGACAGGGCTCGGAATGGCACTGACAGGGCACAGAATGGCACTGACACAGTGTCCCTGGCATGGCACAGCACGGCAGGGCACTGACACAGCTCAGCCTGGCACTGACACGGCTCAACATGGCACTGACACAGTGTCCCTGGCATGGACCAGCACGGTGGGGCACGGAATGGCACTGACACGGCCCAACATGGCACTGACAGGGCACGGAATGGCACTGACACAGCTCAGCATGGCACTGACACGGTGTCCCTGGCACTGACACGGCACAGCAGGGCACAGCATGGCACTGACACAGTGTCCCTGGCATGGAACAGCACAGTGGGGCATGGCATGGCACTGACACAGCTCAACATGGCACTGACACGGGTCAGCATGGCACTGACACAGCTCAACATGGCACTGACACAGCTCAACATGGCACTGACGTGGTGTCCCTGGTGTGGCACTGACACGGCTCAATGTGGCACTGACACGGGTCAAGGTGGCACTGACACAGCTCAACATGGCACTGACACGGCTCAACATGGCACTGACACAGCTCAGCATGGCACTGACACAGCACAGCACAGCAGGGCACAGAATGGCACTGACACGGTGTCCCTGGCATGGAACAGCACAGCGGGGCACGGCATGGCACTGACACGGCTCAACATGGCACTGACACAGCTCAGCATGGCACTGACACGGTGTCCCTGGTGTGGCACTGACACGGCTCAACATGGCACTGACACGGCTCAACATGGCACTGACACAGCACAGCACAGCAGGGCACGGAATGGCACTGACACGGTGTCCCTGGCATGGAACAGCACAGCGGGGCACGGCATGGCACTGACACGGCTCAGTGTGGCACTGACACAGGTCAAGGTGGCACTGACACAGCTCAACATGGCACTGACACGGGTCAACATGGCACTGACACGGTGTCCCTGGTGTGGCACTGACACGGCTCAGACTGGCACTGACACAGCTCAACATGGCACTGACACGCGTGTCCCTGGCACTGACACAGCTCAGCATGGCACTGACACGCGTGTCCCTGGTGTGGCACTGACACAGCTCAGCCTGGCACTGACACAGCTCAGCATGGCACTGACACGGCTCAGCATGGCTCTGACACGCGTGTCCCTGGTGTGGCACTGACATGGCTCAACATGGCTCTGACACGCGTGTCCCTGGTGTGGCACTGACATGGCTCAACATGGCACTGACACGGGTGTCCCTGGTGTGACACTGACACGGGTCAAGGTGGCACTGACACAGCTCAACATGGCACTGACACAGCTCAGCCTGGCACTGACACAGCTCAACATGGCACTGACACAGCTCAGCATGGCACTGACACGCGTGTCCCTGGCACTGACAGAGCTCAACATGGCTCTGACACGCGTGTCCCTGGCATGGCACGGACACAGACCAACACAGCTCGTGTGTGTCACTGACCCAGCACAGACACAGCGCCACACTGGTGTGCCCAGGGCGTCCTGGCACTGGGGGAACTGGGAGCACTGGGCTCAGGGCACTGGGGGAACTGGGAGCACTGGGCTCAGGGCACTGGGGGAACTGGGAGCACTGGGCTCAGGGCACTGGGGGGACTGGGATCCCCGGGGAACACTGAGTCGGGATTTTCCTTTCCTCCCCCCGCCGCTCCCTCCTGGCTCCTTCCTTCCTCATCCTGGGCCATGCCTGGATGCCCCAAATCCCCTGGATCCCCTCGGTTCCCAGAACACCCCAGACCTCCCCAGCCACCTCTGGCCTCTGTCCCCGCTCCAGGCACCCGGTGCAGTGGGGCTGTGGGGGTCGGTGTGGGGCAGAGCTGTGGGTCGGTGGGACCGATGGGTTCCCGTCGCGGGTCCTGGCGTTGCCGTGCGACGCTGTTTTGGCGGGGCTGAGTCACGGCCGTGACTCACCGGCAGCCCCGGGACCGGCAGCACCGGGCGGGGCCACCGGGGGCGGCCCTGCGGGGGCCGGGGCTTGCCCAGGGGAGCGTCCCCGGGGGGGTGTCCCCCGTGGGGAGGGTGCCCGGCCCCTCCCAAGGCACGAGGCAGAGGGGTGTGGGCACCCACGGACCCCCCCAGCACCCACGGGCCCCCCTGCACCCCTAGGTGCCCTCCCAGGCCCTCCCCGCACCCCCAGATCCGCCTTCACCCCGAATCTTTGTGTCCCCTCGGATGTCCCCGCTTCGCTCGGGGGGGTCCCGGGGGATCCCGGTGCCGCGGGGGAGGGGGGGGAGGAGGCCCCGGTGCCCCCGGTGCCGCGGGTGGGGGTACGGGGGGTGACTCAGGGCCCAGCCACGCGCCCGTGAGTCACCCTGGGCTGGGATCGGCGGCCTCGGACAAAGGCGCTTTCACGGGAATGGGTTCCCCGACACCCCCGCAGACCCCCCCAAACCCGTAGGGCCCCTCCCGGGTGTTTGGGGGGCGGGGGGGGCATCAACCTCTCCCCGTGTCCCGATCCCCCCCCCATCCCCGTCCCGGTGTCAAGCCCCGACTTGTGGGGGCCGGTGAATCAGCGCAGCCGGGCGGGGCCGGCCCGGGGGCTGCGGCACCGCCGGGACCCCCGGGAGGGGCCGCCGGGACCCCCGGGACAGGCACAGGGACCATCTGGAGCCCCGGGACCGCCAGGACGGCGTTAACGGGACCACCAGGGCGGGGCTCACGTGCCACCGGGTGCTACCGCACGTTCCACGAGCGGCTCCTGCCGGCCCGTGCCTCAGTTTCCCCGCTCGCACCCTGCCAGAGTGCACCGAGCCCCCGCTCCCCAGCGATCCCGGGGGGCGCTGATGGGGTCCGGCGGGGGGAACACGGGGCTCCCCCGCTCCAGACCGGCTCCAGACCCCCCCTCCCCGAGGCTCCGGCCGGGCTCGCAGGGGTTAACGGCGGCCGGGCAGCGGGCGGGGCTGAGCGGGGCGGGCCCGGGAGGAGGCGCCTGCCGCCAATGGCGGGGTGCGCTGAGCAGAGCTGGGGGACACCTGGGGACACCTGGGGACACCTGGGGACACCTGGGGACACCCCGGGACACCCCGGGACACCCCACCCACACCGGGGTTTCTCCGGTCCCGGAGCGTCCCGGGACAAAAGCCGCTTTGGGGTGAAACTGGGGGGAATTGGGGTTCAGCTGCTCAGTGACCACCGCCCCCCCCAGTTTATTCCCTTTTCCCCATTTCTCACTCCAGAAGGGTTTTCCGGCTCCACTGGGGCTGCGGTGGCTCCTGGCAAGGTGTTGGGGTTCGCCAGCTGCTGGGATTGGCTCTGGTGGGAATTACCCTTGGATTCGGTGCCTCGGTGGGGAGGAATCCCGGCGGGATTCCCGAGGGATCCCCGGTGAGACAATTCCTGCAGCAGGCTCGGACCCCGCCCGGAGATGGACAATAGGTCTGGGTCCCTGAGCCGCCAGGCCATGGAGGATGAGGCGGGATCCCCACAGGAAGGAGAACAGGGACGGATCCTGGATCCTGCCAGAGAACAAAGGATGAGACCAGATCCCAGATTCCGGGGAGGGGGATGGAGCTGGATCCTGGCTCCTGGTGGATGGAGCTGGATCCTGGCTCCTGGTGGATGGAGCTGGATCCTGGCTCCTGGGGGATGGAGCTGGATCCTGGCTCCTGGGGGATGCAGGACAGTGTTGGATCCTGGCTCCTGGTGGATGGAGCTGGATCCTGGCTCCTGGTGGATGGAGCTGGATCCTGGCTCCTGGGGGATGCAGGACAGTGTTGGATCCTGGCTCCTGGTGGATAGAGCTGGATCCTGGCTCCTGATGGATGGAGCTGGATCCTGGCTCCTGGTGGATGCAGGACAGTGTTGGATCCTGGCTCCTGGTGGATCCAGGACAGTGTTGAATCCTGGCTCCTGATGGATGGAGCTGGATCCTGGCTCCTGGTGGATGGAGCTGGATCCTGGCTCCTGGTGGATGGAGCCGGATCCTGGCTCCTGGTGGATCCAGGACAGTGTTGGATCCTGGCTCCTGGTGGATCCAGGACAGTGTTGAATCCTGGCTCCTGATGGATGGAGCTGGATCCTGGCTCCTGGTGGATGGAGCTGGATCCTGGCTCCTGGGGGATGGAGCTGGATCCTGGCTCCTGGGGGATGGAGCTGGATCCTGGCTCCTGGTGGATGCAGGACAGTGTTGAATCCTGGCTCCTGGTGGATGGAGCTGGATCCTGGCTCCTGGTGGATGGAGCTGGATCCTGGCTCCTGGTGGATGGAGCTGGATCCTGGCTCCTGGTGGATGCAGGACAGTGTTGAATCCTGGCTCCTGGTGGATGGAGCTGGATCCTGGCTCCTGGGGGATGGAGCTGGATCCTGGCTCCTGGTGGATCCAGGACAGTGTTGGATCCCCTGTCCCAGCAGGGGATGGGGGACATCGCCAGAGCCCAAATCCTGCCAGTGAATCCCAGCGCCGTAGTTTGGGTGAGTTTGGGGTAAAAGCACCGAGCTTCGAGTTTATCCTGTGGCCCCCTGGAGCATCCCCAGGATCCTGGCGATCCTCACCAGGCAGGAATTTCCCGAACCCATGGATTTCCCCCGGCAGGAGCAGCCAGGGGGTCCCTGCACCCGAGTGGCCCATTCAGTTCCGGAGCTTCTGAAGCACCCAAAATCGTGTGATTTTCCCCTAAAATGCTGGTACTCCCGGGATTGCTGGAATGCCCCAGGGCGGGGAGTGGTTTATTCACGGTGATTTACAGGTTGATTGTGGTCATTGACGCCAAGGCCAAAATGCGTCCCGTTTAACTGGACTGTCCCTGGACTCTCACCCTCTCCTGGGAAGGGGTCAGCGCAGAAACCCGCGGGATCCCTGCTGACCACTCGGGTGGCCTGAGGAAGTGACACCGAGCAAGTGGAGCTATGTCCAGGCCCGAAGCAGGAGGCTGGGAGCAGTGGGAGAGCACCAGGGTGTCCGGCCCCACAGCAGCAGGAGCAGTGTCCGAATCAGCCCCACGGCACCCCTGGAGCCCCGGGGACATCAGGAGCGTCTGGAGCGGGGAGCCACATCCCGAGAGGCGCTCAGCGGCGAGCAGCGCTGCTGCCAGAGGTGGCCCCCATCCCCAGCCCCGAGCCACAGCGGAGGCTCCTCGCTCTGGAGGCACGAGAAGCCTGTGGTACCCCACCCCACGCGGCCCTGGGAGCACTGGGAGCACTGGGAGCACTGGGAGCACTGGGAGCACTGGGATCCCCATCCCGCTGCCTCGCGCGGGACCCGCGGGCCAGTTCCACATGTGGCGGGACTACTTTGGGCTGGCGGCCATGATGCCCACGCGTCCCCCGGCTCTGAGCTCCGGACCGGCTCCGAGCTCCGGACCGGCTCCGAGCACCGGACCGGCTCCGAGCTCCGGACCGGCTCCATGTGCAGGACCGGCTCCGAGCTCCGGACCGGCTCTGAGCTCCGGACCGGCTCTGAGCTCCGGACCAGCTCTGAGCTCCGGACCGGCTCCGAGCACTGGATCGGCTCCGAGCTCCGGACCGGCTCCATGTGCAGGACCGGCTCCGAGCTCCGGACCGGCTCCGAGCACTGGACCGGCTCCGAGTACCGGACCGGCTCTGAGCTCCGGACCGGCTCCGAGCTCCGGACCGGCTCTGAGCTCCGGACCGGCTCTGAGCTCCGGACCAGCTCTGAGCTCCGGACCGGCTCTGAGCTCCGGACCAGCTCTGAGCTCCGGACCGGCTCTGAGCTCCGGACCGGCTCCGAGCTCCGGACCGGCTCTGAGCTCCGGACCGGCTCTGAGCTCCGGACCGGCTCTGAGCTCCAGACCGGCTCCGAGTTCCGGACCGGCTCTGAGTTCCGGACCGGCTCTGAGTTCCGGACCGGCTCCGAGCACGGGACCAGCTCTGAGCTCCGGACCGGCTCCAAGCTCCGGACCGGCTCTGAGTTCCGGACCGGCTCCAAGCTCCGGACCGGCTCTGAGCTCCGGACCGGCTCCGAGTTCCGGACCGGCTCCGAGCTCCAGACCGGCTCCGAGTTCCGGACCGGCTCTGAGCTCCGGACCGGCTCCGAGCACCGGACCGGCTCTGAGCTCCGGACCGGCTCTGAGCTCCGGACCGGCCCCACCTTCTGAGCTGGCTTTGTGCTCGTTCTGCCAGCACAACGGGGAGTCCCCGGGCGTGTACCGGAGCCACAGCCTGCGGGACGCGCAGGGCCGCCTGCAGTGCCCGGTGCTCCGCAGCTACATCTGCCCGCAGTGCGGGGCCACGCAGGACCAGGCCCACACCCGTCGCTTCTGTCCCCGCACACACCGAGGCTACACCTCCGTCTATTCCCGCCCGCTGCGCTCCAGCAGCGCCGGGAGGAGGCAGAAGAACAGCTGGATGTAGCTGATGAGGATGGAGATGGAGGATCCCGCGTCCCCCTGCAGGTACCCGCGGGCTGGGATGTGCCGGCCGTGCCACGGCAGATGTGGCGCATCCAAAGCTGGGTTCGGCCGGGGCTGGGATTGCCGTGAGGAGCGGCAGGGTGGAATGGGGAGTGGAGGATGCCGCTGCAGGGTTTGGGGTGTCCCTGTGGTGCCACGGTGTTTGTGCTGCATCCAAGCCTGCGTTTAGCCAGGTTCCCGTGGGGAATCCCGTCAGGGAATCGCAGCTACCAAAAGGAGGGCACCAAACAGGTGGCAGGTGACACTGGGAAGTAGCCAAAGCACGGAAGGCTCCATGTCCCCATGCAGGGTTTTTGGATCCAAGCCTGGATTTAGCCAGGAACAGGATTCCCATGAGGGAACCTCAGCAATGAGCCAGAGCTAAAGGAAGGAGGAGGAGGAGGAGGAGGCACCTGGGAAACAAGTGACATAAGGAAGGAGTCATGCTTGGAGCCTGGATTTATCCAGGACAGGATTCCTGCAAGGAACCCCATCAGGAGTTTGGCACTAACCACGGGGCGTGTGCTGGTGCTTCCCAGTGCTCCTGCCTCTCCTGCTTTCTCTTCCAGGGACTTCCTCAGTGACCACGGCTCGGTGCTTCCCGCTGGGACCGGCCTGCGCGGTTTGTGACGCTGCTGTGCCACCTCCTGACACCGTGGGACCCTGCAAGAGCCGCTCCAGACAGATCTGGGTGCTCTGCCAGCAGGGCCAGTTCAGTTCTGTGTTTTGTGTTAGGTTTGAGTTTGGAGTTCTGAGTTAGGCTGGGAAGGAGCCGGTGCTCCAGGTGCTGGAGCCAGATCTGAGTGCTCTGCCAGTTCAGTTCAGTTCAGTATTTTGTGTTAGGTTTGAGTTCTGAGTTCTGAGTTAGGCTGGGAAGGAGCCGGTGCTCCAGGTGCTGGAGCCAGATCTGAGTGCTCTGCCAGTTCAGTTCAGTTCAGTTCAGTTCAGTTCAGTATTTTGTGTTAGGTTTGAGTTCTGAGTTCTGAGTTAGGCTGGGAAGGAGCTGGTGCTCGAGGTGCTGGAGCCAGATCTGGGCACTCTGCCAGCAGGGCCAGATCAGTTCAGTTCAGTGTTTTCTGTTAGGTTTGAGAGTTCTGAGTTAGGCTGGGAAGGAGCCGGTGCTCCAGGTGCTGGAGCTGTCACCCGATATTCTGGGTTGGATTGTTGAGTTTTGGACAATCCCAGGCCAGGAAGGGGCTGGGAAGGTGCTGGTGCTCCAAGTGTCGGAGCCTTTATCGCAGCACCGCAGCTGTTGCTCAGTGTTTTGGGTGGGCTTGGTGGGATTTGTTCACCCATGACGGTGGGAAGAGCCCAATAGTCAGCACTGGAACCGTTCTCCAGATGAAGGGTGGTTTATTCCCACTGTTTCCATCAATAAATTGTTGTCCTACAACAGTTCCTGATGCCCCTACCCCTCTTTCCAGCGGCTTCCGCTGGGCACTGGCCTCCGGCCCCGCCGTGGCTTTGGCCTCCGGAGCAGCTCCAGTCCCCGGTGGGCACCCATGGCCAGGCGGCTGTGGGGGGACACAGGGGTCACCCACGGCTGCTGGACCCCCCACCCCAGGGAAATGAACACGGATTTAGGACTCACTTGAGGTCGGAGAGTTCCCGGATCAGCCCGCGGATGACATCGCTGGCGTCTGCCGGCTCCGGGGCTCTGCTGGGAGAAGGAGAATCAGCACCTTCCCTCTCCCCACGTCAGCAATTTCAGTCAAAATCAGGATTTTATTCCTGCAGTGGGGTCTGGTTCCCTGCACCTTTCCCGTGGCTGTACCGGGCTGTTCCCGGTGGATCCGGTGTGGATCTGACCTGCGGAGTCCCACGGCTGCTGCCCAGGGGACGGGAACGGCTGCAGGGAAAGAAAGGAGCTGAGCCCAAAGGGATGGGGAGGGGTCCCCGTTTGGGTGGGGAGGGGTCTCTGGGTCCCCGTTTGGGTGAGGAGGGGTCTCTGGGTCCCAGTTTGGGTGGGGAGGGGTCTCTGGGTTCCAGTTTAGGATTGGGAGGAGTCCCTGGATCCCAGTTTGAGTGGGGAGGGGTCTCGGTCCCAGTTTGGGTGGGGAGGGGTCTCTGGGTCCCAGTTTGGGTGGGGAGGGGTCTCTGTGTCCCAGTTTGGGTGGGGAGGGGTCTCTGAGTCCCAGTTTGGGTGGGGAGGGGTCTCTGGGTCCCAGTTTGGGTGGGGAGGGGTCTCTGGGTTCCAGTTTAGGATGGGGAGGGGTCTCTGGGTTCCAGTTTGGGTGGGGAGGGGTCTCTGGGTCCCAGTTTGGGTGGGGAGGGGTCTCTGGGTTCCAGTTTGGGTGGGAAGGGGTCCTTGGATCCCAGTTTGGGTGGGGAGGAGTCCCTGGATCCCAGTTTGGGTGGGGAGGGGTCTCTGGGTCCCAGTTTGGGTGAGGAGGGGTCTCTGGGTTCCAGTTTAGGATTGGGAGGAGTCCCTGGATCCCAGTTTGAGTGGGGAGGGGTCTCGGTCCCAGTTTGGGTGGGGAGGGGTCTCTGGGTCCCAGTTTGGGTGGGGAGGGGTCTCTGTGTCCCAGTTTGGGTGGGGAGGGGTCTCTGGGTTCCAGTTTGAGTGGGGAGGGGTCTCTGGGTCCCAGTTTGGGTGGGGAGGGGTCTCTGAGTCCCAGTTTGGGTGGGGAGGGGTCTCTGGGTCCCAGTTTGGGTGGGGAGGGGTCTCTGGGTTCCAGTTTAGGATGGGGAGGGGTCTCTGGGTTCCAGTTTGGGTGGGGAGGGGTCTCTGGGTCCCAGTTTGGGTGGGGAGGGGTCTCTGGGTTCCAGTTTGGGTGGGAAGGGGTCCTTGGATCCCAGTTTGGGTGGGGAGGAGTCCCTGGATCCCAGTTTGGGTGGGGAGGGGTCTCTGGGTCCCAGTTTGGGTGAGGAGGGGTCTCTCGGTCCCAGTTTGGGTGGGGAGGGGTCTCTGGATCCCAGTTTGGGTGGGGAGGGGTCCTCGGATCCCAGTTTAGGATTGGGAGGAGTCCCTGGATCCCAGTTTGGGTGGGGAGGGGTCTCTGGGTCCCAGTTTGGGTGGGGAGGGGTCTCTGGGTCTCAGTTTGGGTGGGGAGGGGTCTCTGTGTCCCAGTTTGGGTGGGGAGGGGTCTCTGGGTCCCAGTTTGGGTGGGGAGGGGTCTCTGGGTCCCAGTTTGGGTGGGGAGGGGTCAGCTGTACCTTCTCTGCTGGGATCTCTGGGCTGGTTCCTCCCCGGTGTTCCTGGGGCTCGGTGCTGGTGGCTGCTGGATCTCGTCCTGGTGTTGCCATCCTGGGATTCCCAATCTGGGAATTCCGGCTCTCTGCGTCCCCTCCATCGCTCTGGGGATCTCTAGGATGATCTGGGGACTCTGTGTCCGTGCTCAGGGCAATCCCAGTGCCACATCCCTCCTGCAGGGCACCTTCCCCCTGTCCCTCTGCATCCAGCACCTCTGAGCTCTCCACAGGGGCTGTGTCAGTCTCCGTGTCCTCGGGGCTGGATCCGTCTGCTCCAGAATCCCCTGCTTTTGGTGGCTCCAGCTGGTTCTCCCCTGCCCCATCCCAAATTCCCTGTTTCAGTGGCTCTGGCTGCTCCTCTCTTGCCCCATCTCCGTCTGAAATTCCTGGTCTCACTGACTCTGGCTGCTCCTCTGCTGCCCCATCCACCTCTGGAATTCCTGGTCTCACTGACTCTGGCTGCTCCTCTGCTGCCCCATCCGAAATGACGTGTGTTGGTGTTTCCAGCTGCTCCTCTGCTGCCCCATCCACCTCTGGAATTCCTGGTTTTGGTGATTCCAGCTGATCCTCTCCTGTTCCATCCAAAATTACCAGCTTCAGTGACTCCAGCTGCTCTTTTCCTGCCTCATCTGCCTCTGGAATTCTCATCTGGGGTGACTCCAGCTGCTCCTCTCCTGCTCCATTCCCCTCCAAGATCCCCAGCTGAGATGATTCCAGATGATTCTGTCCCATTCCATCCAAAATTTTATGTTTCCCTGACTCTGGGGGCTCCTCTCCTGCCCCATCCACCTCCAAAATTGCCAGTTTTGGTGATTCTGGACAATTCTCTCCTGCCCCATCCAGAATTCCTGCTTTTGGTGATTCTGGACAATTCTCTCCTGGCCCATCCAGAATTCCTGGTTTTGGTGATTCTGGACAATTCTCTCCTGCCCCATCCAGAATTCCTGGCTTTGGTGATTCTGGACAATTCTCTCCTGCCCCATCCAGAATTCCTGTTTTTGGTGATTCTGGACAATTCTCTCCTGCCCCATCCACCTTCAGAATTCCTGGTTTTGGTGATTCTGGACAATTCTCTCCTGCCCCACCCAGAATTCCTGTTTTTGGTGATTCTGGACAATTCTCTCCTGCCCCATCCACCTTCAGAATTCCTGGTTTTGGTGATTCTGGACAATTCTCTCCTGCCCCATCCAGAATTCCTGGTTTTGGTGATTCTGGACAATTCTCTCCTGCCCCATCCAGAATTCCTGGTTTTGGTGTTTCTGTACAATTCTCTCCTGCCCCATCCAGAATTCCTGTTTTTGGTGATTCTGGACAATTCTCTCCTGCCCCATCCAGAATTCCTGGTTTTGGTGATTCTGGACAATTCTCTCCTGCCCCATCCAGAATTCCTGTTTTTGATGACTCCAGCTCATCCTCTCCTGTCCCATTCGCTTCCAAAATTCCCGGCTGGGGCAGTTCCAGAAGATTCTCTTCCATCCCATTGGAAATGCTCTGTTTCGGTGATCCTAGTGCTCTGTTGCTTCCAATCTCCTTGTCTCTTCCTTCCTGAAAAAACCACGTTAAAAACCCCAGTTTGGGGAGTTTTTCCCCTCTGCTGGGTGTGAACACCGTGCTGGAGGTTTTCCATACCTGTGGGGATCCGGCTCCGTGCTCTCCCACAGGAATTCCCTCTGGATCCACCTTCTTCCTGCTGTTGGACCCAGCAAATTCCACAGGATTGGATCTGAGGGGATCCAGCCTGTGAAAAACGAGGTTCACATAATTTTTATAGACTTTAAAAGTTTAATAAAAAAACAATTAGGAGAAAAAAATAAAGTATACAGATATGGCCAGGTGCCTCTGCATTCACCTTACTAACAAAGGATTGTCCCTTAAAAACAGAACCCTGCTACATATCCATAAATTCTCATACATATTCAGACATTCTTTTTAGGATCTTTGGTGTTCTTCTGTTTAGTTTTCTCTTGCCCCCTTCCCAATAGATCAATCTTCTTGGCGCCATTGAGATTTACATTCCCTGATACCAGAAATGCAATAAATTCCTCCCCCCCAGAGTTCTGGTCACTGCTGTCTTCATCTGGATAAAATAGTTTACAAAAGAAAAAAAAAGATCTCCAGCTATCTTTTTCAGTCTTTGGGTTACACAAACAAAAGTAGTTTTTGTTTGAATGCTGTGTCATAGCCTAACATATGTATTATGTTTTATATCATGTATTATATACATGTATTATATCACTATTTCTACATTTCATTAATAACAAATAAAGAAGACTATATTATTACAGCTAAATTTTCTAATCTTATCCATATAATATTGATTATAATACTTGTGAAAAGCCAATGATATGCATTTATGACACAGCCCAAGTCAATCCCTCCCAGTTCCCTGCCGTTACCTGGCCTGGGAGTCCAGCTTGGCAGGATCTCCATTGGGATCGCTGCTCTGGGAAGGAACGGGCACGGCTGAGCTGGCAGCTCCTGGAGCTTCCTGAAGGATCCGCTTGGCTTTGGGAGCCTGGAATTTCCTCTCGCCTGTTGTGGGCAGGAAAGGGAGCCTCGGTTTTGATGTGGGGGGATCCCAGTTGGCTGGGGAAGGGCCACCGTGAGCCCAAACTGGGACATTTGGGAGTTTCCCTGTTACCTGGGAGTGTGTGGGCCCTACGCTTCCCCATCCTGGTGCTGCCTGAGAGGGACAAGGAGTAGCCCCACATTACCGCAGCTCTCCATTATCGCCACCCCTCTCACACCCTCCTGTTTCCCCTCAGGTCCCAGCAGCCATTTTTCCCCCCAGTCCTCTACCCCGTCAGCCCAGTCAATATCCCCCAGCCCCCGCAGAGGCACAACCGCAACAGAAAGCCTCAAGCCCTCCAGGCCTGAGGTGAAAACCGTGGAATTTTCGAGGATTTCCACCCCATTTTCCACCTCAGCGCATTCTGCCCACTGTCCCCCTCACGTTTTTCCCGCCTTTTCCCTGCCCGCGGGGCACGCCGGGAGTTGTAGTTCCCTCGCGCCGCCAAGCGAGACGCAACCGCAGGGGTTTTTGCGACAGCGGCTTTTGCGACGGCCGTGCTGTAAAGCGCGGGGTGTTGACAGCAGCCGGCGGAGCAGGAAGTGAGTGAGGGTAAACCGGGATAAACCGGGATAAACCGGGATAAACCGGGATAAACCGGGATAAACCGGGATAACCGGGATCACCGGGACCGGCCCGCATCGCCGGCATCACCGGCATCGGGGGGTGAGGGCCGGCGGAGAGCTGGGGGGTGCCTTGTGGGGTGCTCCGGGAGGGGGGACGGGGGGCGGTCGGGCCTTGCGGGGCCCCGTGAGGGGCGGGGGGCACCGAGGTGTTCTGGGGGGCTCTGAGGTGTTCTGGGGGCTCTGAGGTGTTCTGGGGGCTCTGAGGTGTTCCTGGGGGGCTCTGAGGTGTTCTGGGGGGCACCGAGGTGTTCTGGGGGGCTCTGAGGTGTTCCTGGGGGCTCTGAGGTGTTCTGGGGGGCTCTGAGGTGTTCTGGGGGGCTCTGAGGTGTTCTGGGGGGCTCTGAGGTGTCCTGGGGGGGCTCTGAGGTGTTCTGGGGGGCTCTGAGGTGTTCCTGGGGGCTCTGAGGTGTTCTGGGGGGCTCTGAGGTGTCCTGGGGGGCACCGAGGTATTTTGGGGGGCTCTGAGGTGTTTTGGGGGGCTCTGAGGTGTTCCGGGGGGCACCGAGGTGTCCTGGGGGGCTCTGAGGTGTTGTGGGGGGCTCTGAGGTGTTCTGGGGGGCTCTGAGGTGTTCTGGGGGGCTCTGAGGTGTTCTGGGGGGCTGTGAGGTGTTCCGGGGGGCTCTGAGGTGTTCTGGGGGGCTCTGAGGTGTTGTGGGGGGCTCTGAGGTGTTCCTGGGGGCTCTGAGGTGTTCTGGGGGGCTCTGAGGTGTTCTGGGGGGCTCTGAGGGGTTCTGGGGGGCTCTGAGGTGTTCTGGGGGGCTCTGAGGTGTTTTGGGGGGCTCTGAGGTGTTCTGGGGGGCTCTGAGGTGTTCTGGGGGGAGCAGGGGCTCAGCTCAGGGCCGGGGTCCCCCCGTGTTCCCCCGCAGCTCGGCCCGGTGGGACACGGAGCCATGAGCAGAGCCAGGAGGGTCCCGGGCCGGGGGGCCGCCATGGCCAGGCAGGTGCGTGTGACCCCCGAGACCCCCGGATCCGGATCCCGGGGGGGGCATTCCCTGCTCCGGATCCCTGGGGGGGATCCCCATCTCTGGATCCTGGGGGGATCCCCTGCTCTGGATCCCGGGGGGAATCCCCTGCTCTGGATCCGGGGGGGATCCCCTGCTCCGGATCTGGGGGGATCCCCTGCTCCAGATCCCGGGATCCCCTGCTCCGGATCTGAGGGGGATCCCCTGCTCTGGATCCAGGGGGGGATCCCCTGCCCCGGATCCTGGGATCCCCTGCTCTGGATCTGAGGGGAGCCCCTGCTCTGGATCCTGGGGGGATCCCCTGCTCTGGATCTGGGGGGATCCCCTGCTCTGGACCCGGGGGGGATCCCCTGCTCTGGATCTGGGGGGGATCCCCATCTCTGGATCCAGGGGGGATCCCCATCTCTGGATCCCTGGGGGGGATCCCCTGCTCTGGATCTGGGGGGATTCCCTGCTCTGGATCCCAGGATCCCCTGCTCTGGATCTGGGGGGGATCCCCTGCTCTGGATCTGGGGGGGATCCCCTGCTCCAGATCCCGGGATCCCCTCGCCCCCCTCAGCACTGTCCCCCCCCTCAGATGGGGCTGCTGGCGGATCCCAGGGGCAGCCCGGGGGACGGGGACGGGGACGGGGACGGGGACGCGGCGCTGGAGGCTGAGCTGCTGCTGCTGCTGGGGGGCCGGGAGGGGCCGGAGCAGCCCCCGCCCCCCCCGCAAGGTGAAGCCCCCTCCCCTTGCCGGGACCCCCCGGAACGGGGACCCTCCTCCCCCCAGCCGGGCTCCTGACCCCTCCGCTCCCCCCAGCTCTGGCAGCTGTGGAGGCCCTGGCCCAGCTCTGCCTCCAGGACCCCCCGGAGGAGGAGGAGGAGGAAGGGGAGGAGGGGGAGGAAGATCTGGAGAACGAGGAGGAGCTGCTGGTGAGGAGGAGGAGGAGGAGGGAAGAGGGGAGGTCCTGAGCCTGGAAAAGGGGATCCCTGGCCCAAGCAAGGGCTGATTCCCTGGATCCCTGAGCAGGCAGAGCTGCAGGAGGTGCTGGAGGAGGGATCCGGGAGCGCAGCCACTGCAGAGACCCCACAGGTACGGCCTGGGCCACCCCAGCCCCAGCCCCAGGCTGGATCCCGGTGGGGGATCCCGGTGATCCGGTGTTCCCGCAGGATCCCGCGGGTGCCGGGGCGCTGCTGGCGGAGCTGGCGGAGCGTGCGGAGCTCTACCGGGCGGCCCTGGGCAACGCCACGAGGGACAACGGCAACGGGGCCCGGCTCCGGCGCCTCCAGCGCGGCCTCAAGGTGAGCCCGAGCCCCTGGAATCGGGGCTGTGGCCTCTCTGGCCAGATCCACTCCCTCTGCCCTCAAAATCCTTGGAATAACCTCGTGTTCTGCTGTTTTTCCCAGTATGGAGCAGCTTGTCACAATTCTGAACCCTGTTTGACCCAGTTTTGCCTGAGTCTAAGCAGTTTTGGCGTCTTTTTTTCCAGTTCTGAGCCCAGTTTTACCTCACTTTCCCCAGTCCTGACCAGTTTCATTCCAACGAAATTCCATTTCATTCCATTCACTTACTTTGTTCCATTCCCTCCACTCCCTTTCATTCAATTCTGAGCCCTCTCTTACCCCATTTTCTGATTGCAGATCCCTGTTTTACCCCATTCTCCTGGACTCTGCCCCTGTTTCTCCCCATTCCTCCAGATTTTCACCGTTTCCCCCATTCCCCTTTTCCCCCAGACCCTGGAGCAGATGCTGGAGTCCGTCCGGAGCGGGAAGCCGATCGACGAGGCCGAGATTCCTCCCCCGGTGGCTCTGGGGAAGGGTGGGGGAGCCCCTGGGCCACCTCCCCCTGCGAGCCCTGAGCCCCCAGTGCAGCCCCCTGCCCCTCCACAGCCTCCCCCAGCCCCAGATCCCTGCCTGGATCCCAGCCCGGATCCCAGCCCCGATCCCAGCTCCGATCCCAGCTCGGTGCCGGCGCTCCGGCTGCGGCTCCAGGAGCTGCAGAAGGAAGCGCTGGCGGCCAAACGCCGCGGGGACACGGCCACGGCCCTCGGGCACTTCCGTGCGGCCAAGGTACGCCCGGGATTCCCGGGATCCCCCCAGATCCCTCCGTTTCTGGGCCCGGCTGCCGTGCCAGAATTCCCCTTTTCCTGTGGTTTTCCAGAGGCTGGAGGCGCAGCTGGAGCTGCTGGGGCAGGGCCGTGTTCCGGCAGCCCCTGGTGAGACCCCGATCCCGATGGACAGAGTTTGAGCCCCCGTTTTGGGGGTCCTGGTGGGATCTGGCCGCTCCCTTCCCGCAGATCCACAGCCGGAGCAGCCGAAGGCTCCGCTCCCGAGGGATTCTCCAACGAGGAACCCACCGGACACCAGCCCAGCCCCTCCTGCCGCAGGTCAGCTCTGGCAGCTCCCTGGGGAGGGAAAGGGGGGGGCTCGTTGGGATTCTCCCGTTTTTCCCGCCCCAGAGCCCCCCCGGGCGCCGCGGGACGTGCGGGAGGCGCTGGAGCAGCGCATGGAGCGGTACCGGGCGGCCGCCGCCCACGCCAAGGACAGCGGCGACGCCAGGAAGGCACGGATGCACGAGAGGATTGTCAAGGTGGGAGAGAGCTGCATCCCAGAGCAGAGATCCCAGAGCAGGGATCCCAGAACAGAGATCCCAACCCCAGAGCAGAGATCCCAGAACAGAGCAGAGATCCCAGAGCAGCGATCCCAGAGCAGCGATCCCAGAGCAGAGATCCCAGAACGGAGCAGAGATCCCAGGACAGAGATCCCAGAACAGAGCAGAGATCCCAGAGCAGAGATCCCAGAACAGAGATCCCAGTCCCAGAGCAGAGATCCTAGAGCAGAGATCCCAGAGCAGAGATCCCAACCCCAGAGCAGAGATCCCAGAACAGAGATCCCAGTCCCAGAGCAGAGATCCTAGAGCAGGGATCCCAGAACAGAGATCCCAACCCCAGAGCAGGGATCCCAGAGCAGAGATCCCAGCCCTGGAACAGAGATCCCAGAGCAGAGATCCCAGAGCAGCGATCCCAGAGCAGCGATCCCAGAGCAGAGATCCCAGAACAGAGATCCCAGAGCAGAGATCCCAGAACAGGGATCCCAGAACAGGGATCCCAGAACAGGGATCCCAGAGCAGAGATCCCAGAACAGAGATCCCAGTCCCAGAACAGAGATCCCAGAACAGGGATCCCAGAGCAGAGATCCCAGAACAGAGATCCCAGTCCCAGAACAGAGATCCCAGAGCAGAGATCCCAGAACAGAGATCCCAGTCCCAGAACAGAGATCCCAGAACAGAGATCCCAGAACAGGGATCCCAACCCCAGAGCAGAGATCCCAGAGCAGAGATCCCAGAACAGAGATCCCAGAACAGGGATCCCAGAACAGAGCAGAGATCCTAGAACAGGGATCCCAGAACAGAGATCCCAACCCCAGAGCAGAGATCCCAGAGCAGAGATCCCAGAGCAGGGATCCCAGAGCAGGGATCCCGGAACAGGGATCCCAACCCCAGAGCAGAGATCCCAGAGCAGAGATCCCAGAACAGAGATCCCAGAACAGGGATCCCAGAACAGGGATCCCAGAACAGAGCAGAGATCCTAGAACAGGGATCCCAGAACAGAGATCCCAACCCCAGAGCAGAGATCCCAGAACAGAGATCCCAGAGCAGAGATCCCAGAGCAGGGATCCCGGAACAGGGATCCCAACCCCAGAGCAGAGATCCCAGAGCAGGGATCCCAGAGCAGGGATCCCAGAGCAGGGATCCCAGAGCAGGGATCCCAGAACAGAGATCCCAGAACAGGGATCCCAGAACAGAGATCCCAGAGCAGAGATCCCAGAACAGGGATCCCAGAACAGAGATCCCAGAGCAGAGATCCCAGAGCAGGGATCCCAGAACAGAGATCCCAGAACAGGGATCCCAGAACAGGGATCCCAGAACAGGGATCCCAACCCCAGAGCAGAGATCCCAGAGCAGAGATCCCAGAGCAGAGACCCCAGAGCAGAGATCCCAGAACAGGGATCCCAACCCCAGAACAGAGATCCCAGAACAGAGATCCCAACCCCAGAACAGAGATCCCAGAACAGAGATCCCAGAACAGAGATCCCAACCCCGGAACAGAGATCCCAGAAGAGAGATCCCAGAGCAGAGATCCCAGAGCAGAGATCCCAGAACAGGGATCCCAGAGCAGAGATCCCAGAGCAGAGATCCCAGAACAGGGATCCCAGAACAGGGATCCCAGAACAGAGATCCCAGAACAGAGATCCCAGAACAGAGATCCCAACCCCAGAACAGAGATCCCAACCCCAGAACAGGGATCCCAGAGCAGAGATCCCAGAGCAGAGATCCCAGAACAGTGATCCCAGAACAGTGATCCCAGTCCCAGAGCAGAGATCCCTGTTCCAGAACAGCAATCCCAGTCCAGGCACAGTGATCCCAGAACAGAGATCCCGGAACAGAGATCCCAACCCCAGAGCAGGGATCCCAGAACAGAGATCCCAGTCCCAGAACAGAGATCCCAGAACAGGGATCCCAATCCCAGTCCAGGCACCGTGATCCCAGTCCAGGCACCGTGATCCCAGTCCCAGAGCAGAGATCCCAGTCCAGGCACAGTGATCCCAGTCCAGGCACAGTGATCCCAGTCCCAGAGCAGAGATCCCAGTCCAGGCACAGTGATCCCAGTCCAGGCACAGTGATCCCAGTCCCAGAGCAGAGATCCCAGTCCCAGAGCAGAGATCCCAGTCCAGGCACAGTGATCCCAGTCCCAGAGCAGTGATCCCAGTCCAGGCACAGAGATCCCAGTCCCAGAGCAGTGATCCCAGTCCCAGCACAGAGATCCCAGTCCAGGCACCGTGATCCCAGTCCAGGCACAGAGATCCCAGTCCCGGCACCGTGATCCCAGTCCAGGCACAGAGATCCCAGTCCAGGCACAGAGATCCCAGTCCCAGAGCAGTGATCCCAGTCCCAGCACCGTGATCCCAGTCCAGGCACCGTGATCCCAGTCCAGGCACAGTGATCCCAGTCCAGGCACCGTGATCCCAGTCCCAGAGCAGTGATCCCAGTCCCAGAGCAGTGATCCCAGTCCCAGAGCAGTGATCCCAGTCCTGCCCTGGAGGGATCCCAGTCCTGGTGTGTGTCTCTGATCCCAGAACGCTCCTCCTGGTGCCACCATGACGATCCTGGTCCCAGTCCCCCCACAGGGACACCAGTCCCCGCTGTGTGGGTGATCCCAGTCTGGCCCCAGTGCTCCCAGTTCCCCGTTTGAGTGCCCCCTGTGCCCCCCCAGCAATACCAGGCCGCCATCCGTGCTCACAGCGCCGGCAAAGCCGTGGATCTCTCAGAGCTGCCGGTTCCCCCGGGTACGTTCCCCCTTCCTGAGCCGTGCGAGGGGGCGGTGGGGCCGGGAGGCTCCCGTTCCCACCGGGATCCCCCCCTGTTCCAGGCTGCCCCCCCATCCAGGGCACGGAGAGCCAGCCCCAGCCGAGCATTTCTGGGATGCTGGAGGCGGCCCTGAAGCTGACGGGGCCGGAGCAGCAGGAGGAGGAGGAGGAGGAGGAGGAAGAGGGGGACAGCAAGGCGGCCAAGGTGGGATTTGGGGCTCCAGGGAATTTTGGGGGTGGGAAGGACCCTGAGTGGGACATTCCAGTGATCCCAACACCATCATCCCACAGCTCCAGGTGGGATTTGGGGCTCCAGGTGGGATTTGGGGCTCCAGGGAATTTGGGGAGGGTGGGAAGGACCCCAAGAGGGACATTCCAGTGATCCCAACACCATCATCCCATGGCTCCAGGTGGGATTTGGGGCTCCAGGGAATTTGGGGGATGGGAAGGACCCCAAGAGGGACATTCCAGTGATCCCAACACCATCATCCCATGGCTCCAGGTGGGATTTGGGGCTCCAGGGAATTTTGGTGGGGGGAAGGACCCTGAGTGGGACATTCCCAGTGATCCCAACACCATCATCCCACAGCTCCAGGTGGGATTTGGGGCTCCAGGTGGGATTTGGGGCTCCAGGGAATTTGGGGAGGGTGGGAAGGACCCCAAGAGGGACATTCCAGTGATCCCAACACCATCATCCCACGGCTCCAGGTGGGATTTGGGGCTCCAGGTGGGATTTGGGGCTCCAGGGTATTTTGGGGATGGGAAGGACCCCAAGAGGGACATTCCCGGTGATCCCAACACCATCATCCCATGGCTCCAGGTGGGATTTGGGGCTCCAGGTGGGATTTGGGGCTCCAGGGAATTTTGGGGAGGGGGAAGGACCCTGAGTGGGACATTCCAGTGATCCCAACACCGTCATCCCACAGCTCCAGGTGGGATTTGGGGCTCCAGGGAATTTGTTGGGGTGGGAAGGACCCCAAGAGGGACATTCCAGTGATCCCAACACCTTCATCCCATGGCTCCAGGTGGGATTTGGGGCTCCAGGTGGGATTTGGGGATGGGAAGGACCCCGAGTGGGACATTCCAGTGATCCCAACACCATCATCCCACGGCTCCAGGTGGGATTTGGGGCTCCAGGGAATTTGGGGGGGAGGAAGGACCCCGAGTGGGACATTCCAGTGATCCCAACACCATCATCCCATGGCTCCAGGTGGGATTTGGGGCTCCAGGTGGGATTTGGGGGATGGGAAGGACCCCAAGAGGGACATTCCCAGTGATCCCAACACCATCATCCCATGGCTCCAGGTGGGATTTGGGGCTCCAGGTGGGATTTGGGGCTCCAGGGAATCTGGGGGGGAGGAAGGACCCCAAGAGGGACATTCCAGTGATCCCAACACCTTCATCCCACAGCTCCAGGTGGGATTTGGGGCTCCAGGGAATTTGGGGAGGGGGAAGGACCCCGAGTGGGACATTCCAGTGATCCCAACACCATCATCCCATGGCTCCAGGTGGGATTTGGGGCTCCAGGGAATTTTGGGGAGGGGTTAGGACCCTGAGTGGGACATTCCAGTGATCCCAACACCATCATCCCATGGCTCCAGGTGGGATTTGGGGCTCCAGGTGGGATTTGGGGATGGGAAGGACCCTGAGTGGGACATTCCAGTGATCCCAACACCATCATCCCATGGCTCCAGGTGGGATTTGGGGCTCCAGGTGGGATTTGGGGCTCCAGGTGGAATTTGGGGGATGGGAAGGACCCTGAGTGAGACATTCCAGTGATCCCAACACCATCATCCCACAGCTCCAGGT
The DNA here is from genome assembly GCA_038429875.1 of Poecile montanus. NCBI lineage: Eukaryota > Metazoa > Chordata > Aves > Passeriformes > Paridae > Poecile > Poecile montanus. The sequence goes on from CM076532.1 coordinate 184,059, forward strand.
GGGATTTGGGGCTCCAGGGAATTTTGGGGAGGGTGGGAAGGACCCCAAGAGGGACATTCCCAGTGATCCCAACACCATCATCCCATGGCTCCAGGTGGGATTTGGGGCTCCAGGGAATCTGGGGGGGAGGAAGGACCCTGAGTGGGACATTCCAGTGATCCCAACACCATCATCCCATGGCTCCAGGTGGGATTTGGGGCTCCAGGGAATTTTGGGGAGGGGTTAGGACCCTGAGTGGGACATTCCCAGTGATCCCAACACCATCATCCCATGGCTCCAGGTGGGATTTGGGGCTCCAGGGAATTTGGGGAGGGTGGGAAGGACCCTGAGTGGGACATTCCCAGTGATCCCAACACCATCATCCCATGGCTCCAGGTGGGATTTGGGGCTCCAGGGAAATTTGGGGAGGGTGGGAAGGACCCTGAGTGGGACATTCCAGTGATCCCAACACCATCATCCCACAGCTCCAGGTGGGATTTGGGGCTCCAGGGAATTTGGGGAGGGTGGGAAGGACCCCGAGTGGGACATTCCAGTGATCCCAACACCTTCATCCCATGGCTCCAGGTGGGATTTGGGGCTCCAGGGAATTTTGGAGGGTGGGAAGGACCCTGAGTGGGACATTCCCAGTGATCCCAACACCATCATCCTACGACTCCAGGTGGGATTTGGGGCTCCAGGTGGGATTTGGGGCTCCAGGGAATTTGGGGGATGGGAAGGACCCTGAGTGGGACATTCCAGTGATCCCAACACCATCATCCCATGGCTCCAGGTGGGATTTGGGGCTCCAGGGAATTTTGGGGAGGGGGAAGGACCCCAAGAGGGACATTCCAGTGATCCCAACACCATCATCCCACAGCTCCAGGTGGGATTTGGGGCTCCAGGGAATTTTGGGGAGGGGTTAGGACCCCAAGAGGGACATTCCAGTGATCCCAACACCATCATCCCACAGCTCCAGGTGCAGCCCAGCGCTCCCCCCGCCGCCCCTCCCAAAGCGCCGCCGCCCCCTCGCAGTTCCCAGCCGGCTCCCAAAGCCTCTGGAAAAGGTACAGGAGGGACTGGGGGCAGGGGGCCCGGGCTGAGGGGAGCCCCCTGAGCCCCTGCCCCGCTCCCAGCCCAGCAGCAGCTGCAGTTCCTGGAGCTGCGGCGCCGGCAGCTGGCGCAGGCCGCGCTGCGGGCCAAGCGCCGCAATGACCTGGAGGGAGCCAAGCTGCTGCTGCGCCGCGCCAAGGGCATCGAGGGGCTCATCGGGGCCGCCCGCGGGGGGCTGCCCGTGGACATCGCACAGGTGAGTCCAGGCAAAGATCCCAGATGATCCCTGCACCTTGGGGATCTCCTCAGATCCCATGGGATCCCAGATCCCTTCACCGCAGGGATCTCGCTCCCTGAATCCCACAGGATCCCAGATCCCTTCACCTCGGGGATCTCCTCACATCCCACGGGATCCCAGATCCCTTCACCTCGGGGATCTCCTCACATCCCACAGGATCCCAGATCCCTTCACCTCGGGGATCTCCTCACATCCCACAGGATCCCAGATCCCTTCACCTCAGGGATCTCACTGCTCACATCCCACGAGATCCCACGGGATCCCTTCACCTCAGGGATCTCCTCACATCCCACAGGATCCCAGATCCCTTCACCTTGGGGATCTCTCTCCTCACATCCCACAGGATCCCTTCACCTCAGGGATCTCTCTCCTCACATCCCACGGGATCCCAGATCCCTTCACCTCAGGGATCTCCTCAGATCCCACGGGATCCCAGATCCCTTCACCTTGGGGATCTCCTCACATCCCACAGGATCCCAGATCCCTTCACCTCGGGGATCTCCTCACATCCCACGGGATCCCAGATCCCTTCACCTCAGGGATCTCACTGCTCACATCCCACGAGATCCCAGATCCCTTCACCTTGGGGATCTCACTCCCTGCATCCCATGGGATCCCTTTGCCCTGGGGATCTCTCTCCTCACATCCCACGGGATCCCAGATCCCTTCACCTCAGGGATCTCCTCACATCCCACAGGATCCCAGATCCCTTCACCTTGGGGATTTCACTCCCTGCATCCCATGGGATCCCAGATCCCTTCACCTCAGGGATCTCACTCCCTGCATCCCACGGGATCCCAGATCCCTTCACCGCAGGGATCTCACTCCTCACATCCCACAGGATCCCAGATCCCTTCACCTCGGGGATCTCTCTCCTCACATCCCACAGGATCCCAGATCCCTTCACCTCGGGGATCTCTCTCCTCACATCCCACAGGATCCCAGATCCCTTCACCTCAGGGATCTCACTCCTCACATCCCACGGGATCCCACGGGATCCCTTCACCTCAGGGATCTCCTCACATCCCACAGGATCCCAGATCCCTTCACCTTGGGGATCTCCTCACATCCCATGGGATCCCAGATCCCTTCACCTCGGGGATCTCCTCACATCCCACAGGATCCCAGATCCCTTCACCTTGGGGATCTCTCTCCTCAGATCCCACAGGATCCCTTTGCCCTGGGGATCTCACTCCCTGCATCCCACGGGATCCCAGATCACTTCACCTCGGGGATCTCCTCAGATCCCACAGGATCCCAGATCCCTTCACCTTGGGGATCTCCTCACATCCCACAGGATCCCAGATCCCTTCACCTTGGGGATCTCCTCACATCCCACGGGATCCCTTCACCGCAGGGATCTCACTGCTCACATCCCATGGGATCCCAGATCCCTTCACCTCAGGGATCTCTCTCCTCACATCCCACGGGATCCCAGATCCCTTCACCTCAGGGATCTCTCTCCTCACATCCCACGGGATCCCAGATCCCTTCACCTTGGGGATCTCCTCACATCCCACGGGATCCCAGATCCCTTCACCTCAGGGATCTCCTCACATCCCATGGGATCCCAGATCCCTTCACCTCGGGGATCTCACTCCTCACATCCCACAGGATCCCAGATCCCTTCACCTCAGGGATCTCTCTCCTCACATCCCACGGGATCCCAGATCCCTTCACCGCAGGGATCTCCTCACATCCCACGGGATCCCAGATCCCTTCACCTCAGGGATCTCCTCACATCCCACAGGATCCCAGATCCCTTCACCTTGGGGATCTCCTCACATCCCACAGGATCCCAGATCCCTTCACCTCAGGGATCTCTCTCCTCAGATCCCACAGGATCCCAGATCCCTTCACCTCAGGGATCTCTCTCCTCACATCCCACAGGATCCCAGATCCCTTCACCGCAGGGATCTCACTCCTCACATCCCACGGGATCCCTTTGCCCTGGGGATCTCACTCCCTGAATCCCACAGGATCCCAGATCCCTTCACCTCGGGGATCTCTCTCCTCACATCCCACGGGATCCCTTCACCTCAGGGATCTCTCTCCTCACATCCCACAGGATCCCAGATCCCTTCACCTCAGGGATCTCACTCCTCACATCCCAAATCCCCACCGCAGGTCCCGGAGGTGCCTCTGGACGGGGCCGAGTTCGAGCTGGGGCCGGGCCGGGGGGTCCCGATGCCCCCCGAGGCCGCCAAGACCTTCCTGCAGCTGGCGGGGGCCCTGAGGAGGCAGCACCAGGTGGGGCTGAACCCCCAAAAATGGGGGGGCTCAAAGAAAGGGGGGAACCCCAAAAAATGGGGGGAAACCCCAAAAAATGGGGCTCAAAGAAAGGGGGGAAACCCCAAAAAATGGGGCTCAAAGAAAGGGGGGAAACCCAAAAATGGGGCTTAAAGAAAGGGGGGAACCCCCAAAAAATGGGGCTCAAAGAAAGGGGGAAACCCCAAAAAATGGGGGGAAACCCCAAAAAATGGGGGGCTCAAAGAAAGGGGGAAATCCCAAAAAATGGGGGGAAACCCCAAAAAATGGGGCTCAAAGAAAGGGGGAAACCCAAAAAATGGGGGGAAACCCCAAAAAATGGGGCTCAAAGAAAGGGGGGAGACCCCAAAAAATGGGGCTCAAAGAAAGGGGGAAACCCCAAAAAATGGGGCTCAAAGAAAGGGGGGAAACCCCAAGAAATGGGGCTCAAAGAAAGGGGGGAAACCCAAAAAATGGGGGGCTCAAAGAAAGGGGGAAACCCAAAAAAATGGGGGGGAACCCCAAAAAATGGGGGGCTCAAAGAAAGGGGGGAGATCCCAAAAAATGGTGGGGAACCCCAAAAAATGGGGGGCTCAAAGAAAGGGGGAAACCCCAAAAAATGGGGGGCTCAAAGAAAGGGGGGAAACCCCAAAAAATGGGGGGGAACCCCAAAAAATGGGGGGCTCAAAGAAAGGGGGGAAACCCCAAAAAATGGGGCTCAAAGAAAGGGGGGAACCCCAAAAAATGGGGCTCAAAGAAAGGGGGGAACCCCAAAAACTGGGGGAGTTTCCCCAAGAATTGAGGGGGCTGGGGAAGCACCCCAAAGAGAGGGGGGGCTCCAGGATATTGGATGGATGTGGAAAATTTCCTTCTCTTCCTCCTTTTCCTCTTCTCCTTCCCTGTCTCCTTTTTTTCTCTTTTTCTTCATTTTTCTCCTTATTCCTCTTTCTTCTTCCTTTTTCTCTTTATTCCTCTTTCTTTTTCCTTTTTTCTCCTTATTCCTTTTTCTTTTTCCTTTTTCTTCTTATTCCTCTTTTTTTTCCCTTTTTTCTCTTTATTCCTCTTTTTCTTCTTCCTTTTTCTCCTTATTCCTCTTTTTCTTCCTTTTTCTCCTTATTCCTCTTTCTTCTTCCTTTTTTCTCCTTATTCCTCTTTTTCTTCCTTTTTCTCCTTATTCCTCTTTTTCTTCCTTTTTCTCCTAATTCCTCTTTTTCTTCCTTTTTCTCCTTATTCCTTTGTCTTCCTTTTTCTGCTAATTCCTCTTTTTCTTCCTTTTTCTCTTTATTCTTTTTCTTCTTCCTTTTTCTCTTTTTTCTTCTTCTTTTTCTCCTTATTCCTCTTTTTCTTCCTTTTTCTCCTTATTCCTCTTTTTCTTCCTTTTTCTCCTTATTCCTTTTTCTTCCTTTTTCTCCTAATTCCTCTTTTTCTTCCTTTTTCTCCTTATTCCTCTTTCTTTTTCCTTTTTTCTCCTCATTCCTTTTTCTCCATTTTCCTCCTTATTCCTCTTTTTCTTCCTTTTTCTCCTTATTCCATTTTCCTTTTTTCTCCTTATTCCTCTTTTTCTTCCTTTTTCTCCTTATTCCTCTTTCTTTTTCCTTTTTTCTCCTTATTCCTCTTTTTCTTCCTTTTTCTCCTTATTCCTCTTTCTTTTTCCTTTTTCTCCTAATTCCTCTTTTTCTTCCTTTTTCTCCTTCTTCCTCTTTTTCTTCCTTTTTCTCCTTATTCCTTTGTCTTCCTTTTTCTCCTTATTCCTCTTTTTCTTCCTTTTTCTCTTTATTCTTTTTCTTCTTCCTTTTTCTCTTTTTTCTTCTTCCTTTTCTCCTTCTTCCTCTTTTTTTTCCTTTTTCTCCTTATTCCTCTTTTTCTTTTTTTCTCCTTATTCCTTTTTCTTCTTCCTTTTTCTCCTTATTCCTCTTTTTCTTCCTTTTTTTCCTTATTCCTCTTTTTCTTCCTTTTTCTCCTTATTCCTCTCTCTTTTTCCTTTTTTCTCCTTCTTCCTCTTTTTCTTCCTTTTTCTCCTTATTCCTTTTTTTTCCTTTTTCTCTTTATTATTTTTCTTCTTCCTTTTTCTCTTTTTTCTTCTTCCTTTTCTCCTTATTCCTCTTTTTCTTCCTTTTTCTCCTTCTTCCTCTTTCTTTTTCCTTTTTTCTCCTTATTCCTTTTTCTCCATTTTTCTCCTTATTCCTCTTTTTCTTCCTTTTTCTCCTTATTCCTCTTTCTTTTTCCTTTTTCTCCTTATTCCTCTTTTTCTTCTTCCTTTTTTTCCTTATTCCTCTTTTTCCTTTTTCTCCTTATTCCTCTTTTTCTTCCTTTTTCTCCTAATTCCTCTTTCTTTTTCCTTTTTTCTCTTTTTTTTTGTCTTCTTTCTCTTTTCCCTCTTCCTTCTCTTTTCCTTCCTCCTCCTCCTCCTGGTGCTCCTCCTCCTCCCGTTGCGGCTCGTGCCCCAGATGTGTCTGAGCTATTCCCGACAGTTCGCTCACCTGGGGAACATCTCGGAGACCACCAGGTGAGCTCTGGGGAGGGGGCAGTGAGGAAGAGGAGGCTGATCCGGGGGGGGGATCCCGGTTTTTGGGGGGGTGTCACCTGTCCAGGTGTGTCCCCCCTCGCCAGGTGTGAGGCTCTGGCTGAGGAATGCCGGCGGCACATGGAGACCCTGCGGAGGGAGCACAGCCGGGGGGGGCCCCCCCCGAAACCCCGCTACGAGCAGAGAACCTTCAGCGTCATCAAGTGAGGGGGGGTCACCTGGGGGGGGGTTAACCTGGGGGGGGTCACCTGGGGGGGGATCACCTGGGGGGGGTCACCTGGGGTGGGGGGGCTCACCTGGGGGGGGGATCACCTGAGGGGGGGTTAACCTGGAGGGGGGATCACCTGAGGGGGGGGGTCACCTGGGGGGGGGTTAACCTGGGGTGAGGGGGGGATCACCTGGGGGGGGATCATCTGGGGTGGGGGGACACACCTGGGGGGGGATCACCTGAGGGGGGGGATCAACTGGGGGGGGGGCTCACCTGGGGGGGGATCACCTGAGGGGGGGGGATCACCTGGGGGGGGGGGATCACCTGGGGGGGGGGATCACCTGGGGGGGGTCACCTGAGGGGGGGGATCACCTGGGGGGGGGGATCACCTGGGGGGAGGGGCTCACCTGAGGGGTGGGGGGCTCATCTGGGGTGGGGGGCTCATCTGGGGTGGGGGGGCTCACCTGGGCTGGGGGGGGTTAACCTGGGGGGTGGGGGGCTCACCTGGGGTGGGGGGATCACTTGGGGTAGGGGGGGTTAACCTGGGGGGTGGGGGGCACATCTGAGGGGTGGGGGGCTCACCTGGGGGGTGGGGGGCTGACCTGGGGGTGGGGGACACACCTGAGGGGTGGGGGGCTCACCTGGGGGGGGGGGTTAACCTGGGGGGGGGCTCACCTGGGGGACGGGGGTCTCACCTGGGGTGGGTGGGGGTCTCACCTGGGGGGTGGGGGTCTCACCTGGGGTGGGTGGGGGTGTCACCTGGGGGGGTGGGGGGTCTCACCTGGGGTGGGTGGGGTCTCACCTGGGGTGGGTGGGGTCTCACCTGAGGGGTGGGGGTCTCACCTGGGGGATGGGGGTCTCACCTGAGGGGTGGGGTCTCACCTGGGGGATGGGGGTCTCACCTGGGGGGGGTGGGGGTCTCACCTGGGGTGGGTGGGGTCTCACCTGGGGGGGGTGGGGGGCACACCTGGGGTGGGTGGGGGTCTCACCTGAGGGGGGTGGGGGTCTCACCTGGGGGTCGGGGGGCTCACCTGGGGTGGGTGGGGTCTCACCTGGGGGTCGGGGGGCTCACCTGGGGTGGGTGGGGTCTTACCTGGGGTGGGTGGGGTCTCACCTGGGGTGGGTGGGGGTCTCACCTGGGGTGGGTGGGGTCTCACCTGGGGTGGGTGGGGGTCTCACCTGGGGTGGGTGGGGTCTCACCTGGGGTGGGTGGGGGTCTCACCTGGGGTGGGTGGGGTCTCACCTGGGGGTCGGGGGTCTCACCTGGGGGTCAGGGGCTCACCTGACAGGTTCCTCCCCCCTCCCCTGCAGGACGTTCCCGGAGCTGAGCAGCAGCGACCTGGAGCTGGGGATAGAGAGAGGGATCGGGCTCCCAGTGCCCCCCGGTGAGGGACTGGGAGAACTGGGAACGGGGAGCAGGGTCCCTGTGACCCCCAACACCCCCCCTGTGACCCCCAACACCCCCTGTGACCCCCAACACCCCCCCTGTGACCCCCAACACCCCCTGTGACTCCCCAACACCCACCATGACCCCCAACAGTCCCTGTGACCCCCAACACCCCCCCCCGTGACCCCCAACACCCCCCCTGTGACCCCCAACAGTCCCTGTGACCCCCAACACCCCCCCTGTGACCCCCAACACCCCCCGTGTCCCCCCCAGGTGTGGCCCCCGGTGACCTGGACACCTTCGTGCGCTTCGAGTTCCCCCACCCCAGTGTGGTGAGTCCAGGGGTGCAGTGACCCCCCCGGTGACCCCCCGTGTCCCCAGTGACCCCCCAGTGACCCCCCCCGGTGACCCCCCCGGTGACCCCCCCGTGTCCCCAGTGACCCCCCGTGACCCCCCCGGTGACCTCCCGGTGTCCCCAGTGCCCCCCCGGTGTCCCCAATGCCCCCCTGGTGACCCCCCCGTGTCCCCAGTGCCCCCCCCCGTGACCCCCCCGGTGACCACCCGTGTCCCCAGTGACCCCCCCGGTGACCTCCTGGTGTCCCCAGTGACCCCCCTGTGTCCCCAATGTCCCCCTGGTGACTCCCCCGTGCCCCCCAGTGCCCCCCAGTGTCCCCAGTGCCCCCCCCGGTGTCCCCCCCATGTCCCCAATGTCCCCCCCGTGTCCCCTGGGACCCCCGGTGTCCCCAGTGCCCCCCGGGTCCCCTGGGACCCCCCAGTGCCCCCAGTGCCCCCCCGGTGTCCCCGGTGCCCCCCCAGTGTCCCCAGTGACCCCCCCCGGTGACCTCCTGGTGTCCCCAGTGCCCCCCCGTGTCCCCAATGCCCCCCCCGGTGTCCCCAGTGACTCCCCCATGTCCCCAATGTCCCCCCGGTGACCCCCCCGTGTCCCCTGGGACCCCCGGTGTCCCCAGTGCCCCCCTGGGTCCCCTGGGACCCCCCCAGTGCCCCCAGTGCCCCCTCGGTGACCCCCCCATGTCCCCAATGCCCCCCGCCGGTGTCCCCAGTGACCCCCCCCAGTGCCCCCCGGTGTCCCCAGTGCCCCCCCCGGTGACCCCCCCGTGTCCCCAGTGCCCCCCCCGGTGTCCCCAATGCCCCCCCAGTGCCCCCCGGGTCCCCTGGGACCCCCCAGTGCCCCCCCCAGTGCCCCCCCCGGTGTCCCCCCCATGTCCCCTGGGACCCCCCCATATTGTCCCCGAGTCCCCCCCGCAGGAGGAGGCGCAGCGGGACAAGACCAACGTGGTGAAGAGCACGGATTGTCCTGGTAACTCCTGGGGGTCCTGGGGGGGCTCTGGGGGTCCCTGGGGGGCTCTGGGGGTCCCCGGGGGTCCTCACTGACCCTCCCGCCCCCTCCCCAGAATTCCGGGCTCGGTTCCGGCTGCGGCTGCTCCGGGGGCACCGGGGGCTGCGCCGGCTCCTGAGCTCCCGCGGGATCAAGTTCGAGGTGACCCAGAAAGGGTAAGGGGGGGAAATCTGGGGAGAGGGAGGAGGGGAAATGGGAAAAGCTCACGGGAAACCCTGCAGGGGACACGGGAAATGTGGGGGAAACGACACGGGAAATGTGGGGGAAACATGGAAAATGTAGGGGAAATGACACGGGAAATGGAGGGGAAATGACATGGAAAATGTGGGGGAAATGACCTGGAAAATGTGGGGGAAATGACATGGAAAATAGAGGGGAAATAACATGGAAAATAGAGGGGAAATGCCATGGAAAATGTGGGGGAAATGCCATGGAAAATGTGGGGGAAATGCCATGGAAAATGTGGGGGAAATGCCATGGAAAATGGAGGGGAAATGACATGGAAAATGTGGGGGAAACGACACGGGAAATATGGGGGAAATGACACGGGAAATGTGGGGGAAACATGGAAAATGTAGGGGAAATAACATGGAAAATGTAGGGGAAATGACATGGAAAATGTAGAGGAAATTACATGGAAAATGGAGGGGAAATAACATGGAAAGTAGAGGGGAAATGACATGGAAAATGTGGGGGAAACAACATGGAAAATGTAGGGGAAATAACATGGAAAATAGAGGGGAAATGACATGGAAAATGTGGGGGAAATAACATGGAAAATGTGGGGGAAATGACACGGGAAATGTGGGGGAAATGACATGGAAAATGTAGGGGTAATGATATGGAAAATAGAGGGGAAATGACATTGAAAATGTGGGGGAAATGACATTGAAAATGTGGGGGAAATGACATGGAAAATGTGGGGGAAATAACACGGGAAATGTGGGGGAAATAACACGGGAAATGTGGGGGAAATGACATGGAAAATGTGGGGGAAATAACACGGGAAATGTGGGGGAAACGACACGGGAAATGTGGGGGAAATAACATGGAAAATGTAGGGGAAACATGGAAAATGTGGGGGAAACGACACGGGAAATGTGGGGGAAATGATATGGAAAATAGAGGGGAAATGACACGGGAAATGTGGGGGAAATGACACGGGAAATGGAGGGGAAATAACATGGAAAATGTGGGGGAAATGACACGGGAAATGTGGGGGAAATGACACGGGAAATGTGGGGGAAATGACACGGGAAATGTGGGGGAAACATGGAAAATGTGGGGGAAATGACACGGGAAATGGAGGGGAAATGACACGGGAAATGGAGGGGAAACGACACGGGAAATGTGGGGAAATGACACGGGAAATGTGGGGGAAATGACACGGGAAATGTGGGGGAAATAACATGGAAAATGTAGGGGAAATGACACGGGAAATGTGGGGGAAACATGGAAAATGTGGGGGAAACGACACGGGAAATGTGGGGGAAACGACACGGGAAATGTGGGGGAAATAACATGGAAAATAGAGGGGAAATGACACGGGAAATGTGGGGGAAATGACATGGAAAATAGAGGGGAAATGACATGGAAAATAGAGGGGAAATAACATGGAAAATGTGGGGGAAATGACATGGAAAATAGAGGGAAATGACACGGGAAATGTGGGGGAAATGACATGGAAAATGTAGGGGAAATGACATGGAAAATAGAGGGGAAATAACATGGAAAATAGAGGGGAAATGACCTGGGAAATGTGGGGGAAACGACACGGGAAATATGGGGGAAATGACACGGGAAATGTGGGGGAAACATGGAAAATGTAGGGGAAATGACATGGGAAATGGAGGGGAAGTGACATGGAAAATAGAGGGGAAATAACATGGAAAATAGAGGGGAAATGACATGGAAAATGGAGGGGAAATGACCTGGAAAATGTAGGGGAAATAACATGGAAAATAGAGGGGAAATGACATGGAAAATAGAGGGGAAATGACATGGAAAGTAGAGGGGAAATGACATGGAAGATGCAGAGAATAGGAAAAGTGGCCTAGGAAAGGTGGAAAGTACAGAAAAGAGGCAGAGGAACTGTGAAAAACACAATGGGAAATACAGAAAATAAGGAAAACAACACAGAAAACACATCAAATAGCAGAGGAAAGAGCAAACACAGAGAAGAGCGTAGGAAACACAGAGCACGAGCTGGAAAATCCAGATGTATCCGGGCAAAGAGGTGCCAGAGGGGGTGAAAGGTGACCCTGGAGTGCTGCAGTTCCCCGTTTCTGGGGGTGCCCTGGGGCTGGGTGTCACAGCCCCGCTGTGGATCCAGCCTGGATCCGCCTGATCCCGATGATCCCTGATCCACAGGGGGCTGTTCCGGCCGGAGCGCGCTCTGGGCTCGGCGCAGCTGCGGCTCGAGGGGCTGGAGGGGTCCTGCGAGCTCCGGGAGCAGCTGGAGGTGAGCGGGGGGTCCTGCCCTCTTCCCTCTTCCCTCTTCCCTCTTCCCTCTTCCCTCTTCCCTCTTCCCCGTTCCCCCTTCCCCCTTCCCTCTTCCCCCTTCCCCCTTCCCCCTTCCCCCTTCCCCCTTCCCTCTTCCCTCTTCCCCCTTCCCTCTTCCCCCTTCCCTCTTCCCCCTTCCCTCTTCCCTGGCGTTCCAAATCCCGAGTGCTCCCCGGCACATTCCCATCCCCATTCCCATCCCCATTCCCGGCCCCATTCCCAAGCTCATTCCCATCCCCATCCCCATTCCCATCCCATTCCCATTTTCCTGAGTTCATTCCCATCCCCATTCCCATTCCCAACCCCATCCCCAACCCCATCCCCATCCCCATTCCCATTCCCATCCCATCCCATCCCATCCCATCCCATCCCATCCCATCCCATCCCATCCCATCCCATCCCATCCCATTCCCATTCCCATCCCATTCCCATCCCATCCCATCCCATCCCATCCCATCCCCATCCCATCCCATCCCATTCCCATCCCATCCCCATCCCATCCCATCCCATCCCATCCCATCCCATCCCATCCCATCCATCCCATCCCATCCCATCCCCATCCCATTCCCATCCCCATCCCATCCCCATTCCCATCCCCATCCCATCCCATTCCCATCCCAATTCCCATTCCCATTCCCATCCCCATCCCATCCCGTTCCCATTCCCATCCCATCCCCATTCCCATCCCATTCCCATCCCATCCCATCCCATCCCATCCCATCCCCATTCCCATTCCCATTCCCATCCCATCCCATCCCATTCCCATTCCCATCCCATTCCCATCCCATCCCATCCCATCCCATTCCCATCCCATCCCATCCCATCCCATCCCATCCCATCCCATCCCATTCCATCCCCATCCCCATCCCGTTCCCATTCCCATTCCCATCCCCATCCCCATCCCATCCCATTCCCATCCCATCCCGTTCCCATTCCCATCCCCATCCCATTCCCATCCCCATCCCATCCCATCCCATCCCATCCCGTTCCCATCCCATTCCCATCCCCATCCCATTCCCATTCCCATCCCATCCCGTTCCCATCCCATTCCCATCCCCATCCCGTTCCCATTCCCATCCCATCCCATCCCCATCCCATTCCCATGTTCCCATTCCCATCCCATTCCCATGTTCCCATTCCCATCCCATTCCCATGTTCCCATGTTCCCATGTTCCCGTGTGCGGTGTCCTCAGCTGCTGGACGGGCGGCGTCGCACGGGCGCCCGTTTGGAGGTTTGGGTGCGGATCCGGGAGCCGCTGGGCTCGCAGCGGGAGCTGGAGCCGCGCTCCGAGCGCTGGCTGGTGCTGGAGCCGGGAGCCGAGGCCACGGTGAGTGCGGGGATCCCCGGGGTGGGCAGGGGGAGATCCTGGGGTGACCCCGAGCTGCTCCTCCCGCTCAGGTCGCCGTTCCCAAACCCACCCTGGCGGCCCCGAAGGACGGGAACAGCAGGTGAGGGATGGGGGAACAATTCCGGGAATTCCGGGGGGAGCTGATCCTTACTGGGGTGGGGGGGATGTGGCTGGGAAGCTCTGGGGCCCCCTGGGACCCCCATTCCCCATTTCCAATATCCCGGGGCCGCTCTGGATTTTTCAGGGCTCCCAATCCCCCTTTTTATCTCCATCCCCGATCGCTCTTCCCAGATCCACGCCCACATTCCCGAGCCTCAACCTGCTGCAGTTGGAGCGGGAGCGGCTGGAGCGGAAGGTGAGGGGGCGCTGGCGGCGCTTTGGGGGTTCAGGGAAGCCGGGGGATGCTCCTGACCCCCCCATTTCCCACCCCCACCCCAGATGGTGCCGTTGGGCCGCGCCGGGCGCCCGGTGCCCCCCGAGCTGCGGCAGCAGCACCAGGATCTGCTCCGGCGCATCCAGGGGCTGCGGACGCGGCTGCAGGCGGGGGACCCCCAATTCCGCAGGGGTGAGAGGGGGCTCGGGCTGCCCTGAGCCCCAAAATCCTCTTTAGCCCGCTTTTCCTTGGTGTATCCCGCTTTTCCTCGGTGTATCCTGCTTTTCCTTTGGTGTATCCCGCTTTTCCTCGGTGTATCCTGCTTTTCCTTTGGTGTATCCCGCTTTTCCTCGGTGTATCCCGCTTTTCCTTTGGTGTATCCCGGTTTTCCTGGTGTTTTTCCTCGGTGTATCCCAGTTTTCCTTTGCTGTATCCCGGTTTTCCTTTGCTGTATCCCGGTTTACCTCAGTGTATCCCGGTTTTTCCTCGGTGTATCCCGGTTTTCCTGGTGTTTTTCCTCGGTGTATCCCGGTTTTCCTTTGGTGTATCCCGGTTTTCCTTTGGTGTATCCCGGTTTTTCCTCGGTGTATCACGGTTTTCCTTTGGTGTATCCCGGTTTTCCTTTGGTGTATCCCGGTTTTCCTCAGTGTATCCCGGTTTTTCCTCGGTGTATCCCGGTTTTTCTGTTGTATCCCGGTTTTCCTTTGCTGTATCCCAGTGTTTCCTTGGTGTATCCCGGTTTTCCTCGGTGTATCCCGGTTTTCCTGGTGTTTTTCCTCGGTGTATCCCGGTTTTCCTTTGCTGTATCCCGGTTTTTCTGTTGTATCCCGGTTTTCCTTTGCTGTATCCCGGTTTTCCTTTGCTGTATCCCGGTTTTTCTGTTGTATCCCGGTTTTCCTTTGCTGTATCCCGGTTTTTCTGTTGTATCCCGGTTTTCCTTTGCTGTATCCCGGTTTTTCTGTTGTATCCCGGTTTTCCCTTTGCTGTATCCCGGTTTTTCCCGCTCCCAGAGTACGCGGAGCACCTGGAGCGGCACCTGCGGCTCTACACGGAAGCGGCGCGGCGCCTCGGCATCCAGGGAGAGCGGGTGAGACCCCCGGAGCCTCCTCCACACCCCCAAATCCTGGGGTCCCGACTCAGAAATCCCCCCAAAACCTCCCAAATCCTGGGGGTCCCTCCCCAGAAATCCCCCCAAAAACCTCCCAAATCCTGGGGTCGCACCCCAGAAATCCCCCCAAAAACCTCCCAAATCCTGGGGTCCCACCCCAGAAATCCCCCCAAAACCTCGGGACCTCCCAAATCCTGGGGTCCTGCCCCAGAAATCCCCCCCAAAACCTCCCAAATCCTGGGGTCCCACCCCAGAAATCCCCCCAAAAACCTCCCAAATCCTGGGGTCCCTCCCCAGAAATCCCCCCAAAAAACCTTGGGAACTCCCAAATCCTGGGGTTTCTCCCCAGAAATCCTGGACTGTCCCCCCAAAACCTCGGGAATTCCCAAATCCTGGGGTCCCACCCCAGAAATCCCCCCCAAAACCTCCCAAATCCTGGGGTTCCACCCCAGAAATCCTGGACTGTCCCCCCAAAATCCTCGGGACCTCCCAAATCCTGGGGTCCCGACTCAGAAATCCCCCCCAAACCTCCCAAATCCTGGGGTCCCACCCCAGAAATCCCCCCCAAAAACCTCGGGACCTTCCAAATCCTGGGGTCCTGCCCCAGAAATCCCCCCAAAACCTCCCAAATCCTGGGGTCCTGCCCCAGAAATCCCCCCAAAACCTCGGGACTTTCCAAATCCTGGGGTCCCACCCCAGAAATCCTGGACTGTCCCCCCAAAATCCTCGGGAACTCCCAAATCCTGGGGTCCTGCCCCAGAAATCCCCCCAAAACCTCCCAAATCCTGGGGTCCCTCCCCAGAAATCCTGGACTGTGCCCCCAAAACCTCCCAAATCCTGGGGTCCTGCCCCAGAAATCCCCCCAAAACCTCGGGACCTCCCAAATCCTGGGGTCCCGACTCAGAAATCCCCCCAAAAACCTTGGGAACTCCCAAATCCTGGTGTCCCACCCCAGAAATCCCCCCCAAAACCTCGGGACCTCCCAAATCCTGGGGTCCCGACTCAGAAATCCCCCCAAAAACCTTGGGAACTCCCAAATCCTGGGGTCCTGCCCTGGAAATCCTGGACTGTCCCCCCAAAACCTTCCAAATCCTGGGGTCCCACCCCAGAAATCCCCCCAAAACCTCGGGACTTTCCAAATCCTGGGGTCCTGCCCCAGAAATCCCCCCAAAAACCTTGGGAACTCCCAAATCCTGGGGTTTCTCCCCAGAAATCCCCCCAAAACCTCGGGACCTCCTAAATCCTGAGGTCCCGCCCCAGAAATCCTGGACTGTCCCCCAAAACCTCCCAAATCCTGGGGTCCCTCCCCAGAAATCCTGGGCTGTCCCCCCAAAACCTCCCAAATCCTGGGGTCCCGCCCCAGAAATCCCCCCCAAAACCTCCCAAATCCTGGGGTCCTGCCCCAGAAATCCCCCCAAAACCTCGGGACCTTCCAAATCCTGGGGTCCTGACTCAGAAATCCTGGACTGTCCCCCAAAAACCTCCCAAATCCTGGGGTCCCACCCCAGAAATCCTGGACTGTCCCCCCAAAACCTCCCAAATCCTGGGGTCCCTCCCCAGAAATCCCCCCAAAACCTCGGGACTTTCCAAATCCTGGGGTCCCACCCCAGAAATCCTGGACTGTCCCCCCAAAAACCTCCCAAATCCTGGGGTCCCACCCCAGAAATCCCCCCAAAACCTCCCAAATCCTGGGGTCCTGCCCCAGAAATCCTGGACTGTCCCCCCAAAATCCTCACAATTCCTGGTGCCCCCCAAATTCCTGCTGCCCCCCCAGACCCTCCTCAGTCCCCCCAAATCCTGGTGCACCCCTCAAATTCCTGGGCTCCCCCTAAACCCCAGAGACTCAACTCTGGTGATCCCCCCCAATTCTCGGTGCCCTCACAATTTGTGTTCCCCCCCCCCAATTCCTGTTGCCCCCCCCAAACTCCTGGTGTGACCCCAAAATTCCTGATGTGACCCCCAAAACTCCTGATGTGACCCCAAAATTCCTGTTACCCCCCCAAACTCCTGGTGCACCCCCAAACTCCTGGGGCACCCCAAAACTCCTGATGTGACCCCCAAACTCCTGTTGCACCCCCAAACTCCTGTTGTGACCCCCAAACTCCTGGGGTGACCCCCAAACTCCTGATGTGACCCCAAAATTCCTGATGTGACCCCCAAGCTCCTGGGGCACCCCCAAATTCCTGTTGCCCCCTCAAACTCCTGATGTGACCCCCAAATTCCTGTTGCCCCCCCAAACTCCTGTTGCCCCCCCAAACTCCTGGTGCACCCCCAAATTCCTGTTGCCACCCCAAACTCCTGGTGCACCCCAAACTCCTGATGTGACCCCCAAACTCCTGTTGCCCCCCCAAACTCCTGATGTGACCCCCAAACTCCTGGGGCACCCCCAAACTCCTGATGTGACCCCCAAACTCCTGATGTGACCCCCAAACTCCTGGTGTGACCCCCAAACTCCTGGGGCACCCCCAAACTCCTGATGTGACCCCCAAACTCCTGGGGCACCCCCAAACTCCTGATGTGACCCCCAAACTCCTGGGGCACCCCCAAATTCCTGGTGCACCCCCAAATTCCTGATGTGACCCCCAAATTCCTGTTGCCCCCCCCAAACTCCTGTTGCCCCCCCAAACTCCTGATGTGACCCCCAAACTCCTGTTGCCCCCCCAAACTCATGGTGCCCCCCAAACTCCTGGTGCACCCCAAACTCTTGGGGCACCCCCAAACTCCTGTTGCCCCCCCAAACTCCTGATGCACCCCCAAACTCCTGGTGTGACCCCCAAACTCCTGGTGTGACCCCCAAACTCCTGGGGCACCCCCAAACTCCTGATGTGCCCCCCAAACTCCTGGGGCACCCCCAAATTCCTGATGTGACCCCCAAATTCCTGTTGCCCCCCCAAACTCCTGTTGCCCCCCCAAACTCCTGTTGCCCCCCCAAACTCCTGATGTGACCCCCAAACTCCTGTTGCCCCCCCAAACTCCTGTTGCCCCCCCAAACTCCTGGTGTGACCCCCCCAAATTCCTGGTGCACCCCCAAACTCCTGGGGCACCCCCAAATTCCTGGTGCACCCCCAAACTCCTGATGTGACCCCCAAATTCCTGATGTGACCCCCAAATTCCTGTTGCCCCCCCCAAACTCCTGATGTGACCCCCAAACTCCTGGTGCACCCCCAAATTCCTGTTGCCCCCCCCAAACTCCTGATGTGACCCCCAAACTCCTGGTGCACCCCAAACTCCTGATGTGACCCCCAAACTCCTGATGTGACCCCCAAACTCCTGGGGCACCCCAAACTCCTGGTGTGACCCCCAAACTCCTGTTGTGACCCCCAAACTCCTGGTGCACCCCAAATTCCTGGGGCACCCCCAACTCCTGATGTGACCCCCAAATTCCTGATGTGACCCCCAAATTCCTGGGGCACCCCCAAACTCCTGTTGCCCCCCCAAACTCCTGGGGCACCCCCAAACTCCTGTTGCCCCCCCAAACTCCTGTTGCCCCCCCAAACTCCTGGGGCACCCCCAAACTCATGGTGCCCCCCAAACTCATGGTGCCCCCCAAACTCCTGATGTGACCCCCCAAACTCCTGGGGCACCCCCAAACTCATGGTGCCCCCCAAACTGCTGTTGCCCCCCCAAACTCCTGGTGTGACCCCCCAAATTCCTGTTGCCCCCCCAAACTCCTGGTGTGACCCCCAAACTCCTGGTGTGACCCCCAAATTCCTGATGTGACCCCGAAATTCCTGTTGCCCCCCCAAATTCCTGGGGCACCCCCAAACTCCTGTTGCACCCCCAAACTCCTGGTGTGACCCCCCAAACTCCTGATGTGACCCCCAAATTCCTGGTGTGACCCCCAAACTCCTGTTGCCCCCCCAAACTCCTGTTGTGACCCCCCAAACTCCTGGGGCACCCCCAAATTCCTGATGTGACCCCCAAACTCCTGTTGCCCCCCCAAACTCCTGTTGCCCCCCCAAACTCCTGGTGTGACCCCCAAACTCCTGGTGTGACCCCCAAACTCCTGTTGCCCCCCCAAACTCCTGTTGCCCCCCCAAATTCCTGGTGCACCCCCAAACTCCTGGGGCACCCCCAAATTCCTGGTGCACCCCCAAACTCCTGATGTGACCCCCAAATTCCTGATGTGACCCCCAAATTCCTGGTGCACCCCCAAACTCCTGTTGCCCCCCCAAACTCCTGGTGGCCCCCCAAACTCCTGGGCACCCCCAAACTCCTGGTGCACCCCCAAACTCCTGATGTGACCCCAAACTCCTGTTGTGACCCCCAAACTCCTGATGTGACCCCCAAACTCCTGTTGCCCCCCCAAACTCCTGTTGCCCCCCCAAACTCCTGTTGCACCCCCAAACTCCTGATGTGACCCCCAAACTCCTGTTGTGACCCCCAAACTCCTGATGTGACCCCCAAATTCCTGTTTCCCCCCCAAATTCCTGTTGCCCCCCCCCAAACTCCTGGGGCACCCCCAAACTCCTGGGGCACCCCCAAATTCCTGATGTGACCCCCAAACTCCTGGGGCACCCCCAAACTCATGGTGCCCCAAACTCCTGGTGCACCCCCAAACTCATGGTGCCCCCAAACTCCTGATGTGACCCCCAAATTCCTGTTGCCCCCCCCAAACTCCTGGGGCACCCCAAACTCCTGGTGTGACCCCCAAATTCCTGTTGCCCCCCCAAACTCCTGGGGCACCCCAAATTCCTGGTGTACCCCCAAACTCCTGATGTGACCCCCAAATTCCTGTTGCCCCCCCCAAATTCCTGTTGCCCCCCCAAACTCCTGATGTGACCCCCAAACTCCTGATGTGACCCCCAAACTCCTGTTGCCCCCCAAACTCCTGTTGCCCCCCCAAACTCCTGTTGCCCCCCCAAACTCCTGTTGCCCCCCAAACTCCTGTTGCCCCCCCAAACTCCTGTTGCCCCCCCAAACTCCTGATGTGACCCCCAAACTCCTGATGTGACCCCCAAACTCCTGGGGCACCCCCAAACTCCTGGTGTGACCCCCAAACTCCTGGGGCCCCCCCAAACTCCTGGTGTGACCCCCAAACTCCTGGTGCCCCCCCAAACTCCTGTTGCCCCCCCAAACTCCTGGTGTGACCCCCCCAAACTCCTGTTGCCCCCCCAAACTCCTGGTGCACCCCAAACTCCTGTTGCCCCCCCAAACTCCTGTTGCCCCCCCAAACTCCTGGTGCCCCCCCAAAACTCCTGGGGTGCTGTTTTGCCCCCCCCACAGGAGGCAGCCAAGGAGGCTCTGTACAAGCGGAACCTGGTGGAGAGTGAGGTGAGGACCCCGGGGGGGGGGGGTGGAATTTGGGGGTCCCCCGGGCCCCCCCCCCACTCCTCCCTCACTGCCCTCTTCTCTTCCAGCTCCAAAAGCTCCGAGGATGAATCCCCCCGGCCCTGCCCCCTCCTGGGGGGCTCTGGGACCCCTCCCCTGCTTTGGGGGGGGTCAGAGGACCCCTCCCCTGCTTTGGGGGGGCTCTGGGACCCCTCCCCTGATTTGGGGGGGCTCTGGGACCCCCTCCCCTGATTTGGGGGGGCTCTGGGACCCCTCCCCTGCTTTGGGGGGCTCAGAGGACCCCTCCCCTGCTTTGGGGGGGCTCAGAGGACCCCTCCCCTGATTTGGGGGGGCTCAGAGGACCCCTCCCCTGATTTGGGGGGGCTCTGGGACCCCTCCCCTGATTTGGGGGGGCCCTGGGACCCCTCCCCTGCTCTGGGGGGGCTCTGGGACTCCTCCCCTGCTTTGGGGGGGCTCAGAGGACCCCTCCCCTGCTTTGGGGGGGCTCTGGGAACCCTCCCCTGCTTTGGGGGGGCTCTGGGACCCCCCCCCGCCATGCCCACTGTGACAATCACAGGGATCAGAGCTGCTACACCCCCCCCTTCCCCCCGGGGTGACACTGAACCCCCCCCCCCAGTGACAGGGTGACACTGACCCAGTGACAGGGTGACACTGAAACCCCCACAGTGACAGGGTGACACTGACCCCCCCCCACAGTGACAGGGTGACACTGACCCCCCCACAGTGACAGGGTGACACTGACCCCCCCCCACAGTGACAGGGTGACACTGCCCCAGTGACAGGGTGACACTGACCCCCACAGTGACAGGGTGACACTGACCCCCCACAGTGACAGGGTGACACTGACCCCCCCACAGTGACAGGGTGACACTGACCCCCCCCCACAGTGACAGGGTGACACTGCCCCCCCCCCCACAGTGACAGGGTGACACTGACCCCCCCCCACAGTGACAGGGTGACACTGACCCCCCCCCCAGTGACAGGGTGACACTGACCCCCACAGTGACAGGGTGACACTGACCCCCCCCCCCCAGTGACAGGGTGACACTGACCCCCCCACAGTGACAGGGTGACACTGACCCCCCTCAGTGACAGGGTGACACTGACCCCCCCACAGTGACAGGGTGACACTGACCCCCCCCCCACAGTGACAGGGTGACACTGCCCCCCCCCACAGTGACAGGGTGGACACTGACCCCCCCCACAGTGACAGGGTGACACTGACCCAGTGACAGGGTGACACTGACCCCCCCCCAGTGACAGGGTGACACTGACCCCCCCCACAGTGACAGGGTGACACTGACCCCACAGTGACAGGGTGACACTGAACCCCCCCCCAGTGACAGGGTGACACTGACCCCCCCCCCCCCCCAGTGACAGGGTGACACTGAACCCCCCCCACAGTGACAGGGTGACACTGACCCCCCCCTTCCCCCCGGGGTGACACTGACCCCCCCCCCCTCAGTGACAGGGTGACACTGAACCCCCCCACAGTGACAGGGTGACACTGACCCAGTGACAGGGTGACACTGACCCCCCCCACAGTGACAGGGTGACACTGACCCCCCCCCACAGTGACAGGGTGACACTGACCCAGTGACAGGGTGACACTGACCCCCCCCCCAATACGAGGGTGACACTGACCCCCCCCACAGTGACAGGGTGACACTGACCCCCCCCACAGTGACAGGGTGACACTGACCCCCCCCCCAATACGAGGGTGACACTGACCCCCCCCCCCCATACGAGGGTGACACCGCCTGTTCCCCACCCGGCTCCGCGTGTCCCCCCAAGCACTTTTTCCCCATCCCCCGTGTCCCCCCCACCAAAGCGGATCCCCCCCAAGTGCCTGTAGGGGAGGGGGAGGGGCTGTTCCGGGCGCTCTCAAAAATCATAAAAAGTTTTTAAGAGGAAAAACGCGGATTTTGGTGACTCCCGAGTTGTCAATCACGGCAATGGCCCCGCCCACCCCCGCCTGGCCCCGCCCACTCCGGGACCGCCCCCGCCGCTGCCTCGTCTCCATGGCAACCCCGCCAGAACGGACGGGCGCGGGCAGCAGCCAATCACATCGTGGCTGTCGGGTTCCCATTGGTCGTTTCGCCGCGTGGGGGCGGGGCGTGCCGGGGATTGACGGGTGAGCTAGCCAATGAGATGCTCCGGCGGTGCGTCAGCGGCCACTGGGAGCGCGGTGTGGGCGGGGCGGCGGCGGCGTGCGGCGCGCCGGAAGCGGCCGGTCCGGGAAAATGGCGCCGAGCTCGAAAGCGGAGCGGGGCGGCCCCGGGGGGAAACGGGGGGCGGCGGGGGGCGCTGGGCCCGGGGCCGCTCCCCGAGGCCGCCGAGAGCACCTCGTGAGGCAGCTGGACCGCGTCCGGGTGAGCGGCGGGTGCTGAGGGGCCGGTGGGGGCTGAGGGAGGGGCTGTGAGGGGGCGCTGAGGGGGGACGGGAGCGGGGTCTCTGTGAGGGGAGCCTGAGGGAGGGGAGGGGGCGCTGAGGGGACGCTGGGCTGGGACATGGCGGGCGCCCTGCGGGAGGAACGGGGGGCTCTGAGGGGGGGATGCCGGCAGGGTGGGGGTCCCTGAGGGTGCCCTGAGCTGGGGGGTCCCGTGTGGGGGCTGAGGGGCTGGGGGGAGCCCCGATCTGGGGGGGTTCTGTGGGGGCTGGGGGTGCGGGGGGAGCCCCAATCTGGGGGGGGTTCTGTGGGGGGGGTTGGGGGCGCGGGGGGAGCCCCGATCTGGGGGGGTCCCGTGTGGGGGCTGAGGGGTTGGGGGGAGCCCCGATCTGGGGGGGTTCTCTAAGGGGGCTGAGGGGTTGGGGGTGCGGGGGGAGCCCCGATCTGGGGGGGTTCTGTGTGGGCTGAGGGGTTGGGGGCGTGGGGGGAGCCCCGATCTGGGGGGGTCCCGTGTGGGGGGGGCTGAGGGGTTGGGGGGTGCGGGGGGAGCCCCGATCTGGGGGGTCCCGTTTGGGGGGGCTAAGGGGTTGGGGGGAGCCCCGATCTGGGGGGGTTCTGTGGGGGGGCTGAGGGGTTGGGGGGAGCCCCGATCTGGGGGGGGTCTCTGAGGGGCTGAGGGGTTGGGGGGCGCTGGGAGCCCCGATCTGGGGGGTCCCGTTTGGGGGGGCTAAGGGGTTGGGGGGAGCCCCGATCTGGGGGGGTTCTGTGGGGGGGCTGAGGGGTTGGGGGGAGCCCCGATCTGGGGGGGTTCCCTGAGGGGCTGAGGGGTTGGGGGGGCGCGGGGGGAGCCCCGATCTGGGGGGGCTCTGGGGGGGGGCTGAGGGGTTGGGGGGAGCCCCGATCTGGGGGGGCTCTGGGGGGGGCTGAGGGGTTGGGGGGAGCCCCGATCTGGGGGGGTTCTGTGGGGGGGCTGAGGGGTTGGGGGCGTGGGGGGAGCCCCGATCTGGGGGGGTTCTGTGGGGGGGGCTGAGGGGCTGGGGGGAGCCCCGATCTGGGGGGGTTCTGTGGGGGGGGCTGAGGGGTTGGGGGAAGCCCCAATCTGGGGGGGTTCCCTGAGGGGCCGGAGGTCACGGGCTGAGGGGCTGTGGGAGCCGTGTGGGACCCCCGGGTACGCCCCCGGCTCTGGGGGCAGCTCCCCCCGGCTCTGGGGGTGTTCGGGGGTCTCTGACCCGCCAGTGCCCCCCAGCTCAGCTGTGCCCTGGCTTTTGGGGGGTGTTGGGTGATTCTGGGGGTTCGGGGTCCCCGTCCCCCCCGTGCTGCCCCAGCTCGGTGGGCAGCTCCTCCCGGCTGTGAGGGTCTGTGGGGAGGGGTAGAGGGGTCCCTGACCCTCCCGTGCCCCCCCAGCTCAACTCTCCCCCCACCTGTGGGGAGTGTTGGGGGGTCCCTGACCCCCCCGTGCCCCCCAGCTCAGCGGGCAGCTCTCCCCACGGCTGTTCCGGAAGCTTCCGCCGCGCGTCTGCGTCACTCTCAAGAGCATCGTGGACGAGGAATTTCTATGGGCGGGGTGAGGGGCTCTGGGGGGACACTGGGGGACCCCAACTCTGCTGGGGACCCCAACCCTGGGGGGACCCCAACTCTGCTGGGGACCCCAGCCCTGGGGGGACACTGGGGGACCCCAAAAATGCTGGGGACCCCAGCCCTGGGGGGACCCCAACTCTGCTGGGGACCCCAGCCCTGGGGGGACATTGGGGGACCCCAACTCTGCTGGGGACCCCAGCCCTGGGGGGACCCCAACTCTGCTGGGGACCCCAGACCGGGGGAGACACTGGGGGACCCCAACTCTGCTGGGGACCCCAACGCTGGGGGGACATTGGGGGACCCCAACTCTGCTGGGGACCCCAGCCCTGGGGGACCCCAACTCTGCTGGGGACCCCAGCCCTGGGGGGACACTGGGGGACCCCAACTCTGCTGGGGACCCCAGCCCTGGGGGGACACTGGGGGACCCCAACTCTGCTGGGGACCCCAGCCCTGGGGGGACCCCAACTCTGCTGGGGACCCCAGCCCTGGGGGGACACTGGGGGACCCCAACTCTGCTGGGGACCCCAGCTGTGTGGGGGGACCCCCGTTATGTGCCTTCCCCCCGTTCCTGTGTCCCCTCCTGCCACGTCCTGCGTGTCCCCTCCTCGTCCCCCTGGCCCCGTCGTGGTGTCCCCATGTCCCCCCATGTGCCACCGTGTCCCCTCCTGTCCCCCCGGCCCTGTCGTGGTGTCCCCATGTCCCCCCATGTGCCGCCGTGTCCCCTCCTGTCCCCCCGGCCCTGTTGTGGTGTCCCCATGTCCCCCCATGTGCCACCGTGTCCCCTCCTCGTCCCCCTGGCCCCGTCGTGGTGTCCCCATGTCCCCCCATGTGCCGCCGTGTCCCCTCCTGTCCCCCCAGCCCTGTTGTGGTGTCCCCATGTCCCCCCATGTGCCACCGTGTCCCCTCCTGTCCCCCCGGCCCTGTTGTGGTGTCCC
This sequence comes from Poecile montanus, assembly GCA_038429875.1. Lineage (NCBI taxonomy): Eukaryota > Metazoa > Chordata > Aves > Passeriformes > Paridae > Poecile > Poecile montanus. The sequence continues at coordinate 208,635 of CM076532.1, forward strand.
CATGTCCCCCCATGTGCCGCCGTGTCCCCTCCTGTCCCCCCAGCCACATCTTCCTGGGGTTCTCCAAGTGTGGTCGCTACGTGCTGTCCTACACCAGCAGCTCTGGGGACGACGACTTCTCCTTCTACCTGTACCACCTCTACTGGTGGGAGTTCAACGTGCACAGCAAACTGCGCCTGGTAGGGACACCTGGGACACCTGGGGACACCTGGGGACACCTGGGGACAGCCTGGGACACCCAGGGATAGCCAGGGACAGCTGGGGACAGCCTGGGACACCTGGGGACAGCCTGGGACACCTGGGGACACCTGGGGACACCTGGGGACAGCCAGGGACAGCCTGGGACACCTGGGGACAGCCAGGGACAGCCTGGGACAGCCTGGGACACCTGGGGACAGCCTGGGACACCTGGGGACAGCCAGGGATAGCCTGGGACACCTGGGGACAGCCAGGGATAGCCTGGGACAGCCTGGGACACCTGGGGACAGCCAGGGACAGCCTGGGACAGCCTGGGATAGCCTGGGACACCTGGGGACAGACTGGGACCCCCAGGGACACCCAGGGACCCCCGGGGACCCCCGGGGACACCCCAGGGACACCCCAGAGACACCCCAGGGGCACCCCAGGGACACCCAGGGACAGACTGGGACCCCCAGGGACCCCCAGGAACACCCTAGGGACACCCTAGGGACACCCCAGGGACACCCAGGGACAGACTGGGACCCCCAGGGACACCCCAGGAACCCCCAGGGACCCCCGGGGACCCCTGGGGACACCCAGGGACCCCCAGGGACACCCCAGGGACACCCTAGGGACCCCCAGGGACACGCCAGGGATACCCTAGGGACACCCTAGGGACCCCCAGGGACACCCAGGGACCCCCAGGGACACCCCAGGGACCCCCAGGGACCCCCAGCACGTCCCTGGGGACTCGCTGCCCACTCGGGGTCCCCCCAGGTGCGGCAGGTGCGGCTGTTCCAGGACGAGGAGATTTACAGCGACCTTTACCTGACGGTGTGCGAGTGGCCGGGGGACAGCGACAAGGTCATCGTCTTCGGCTTCAAGTGGGTGGCCCTGCCCCGTGGTGTCCCCGCCGTGTCCCCGTGGTGTCCCCGTGGTGTCCCCGTGGCGTCCCCGTGGCGTCCCCGCCGTGTCCCCGTGGTGTCCCCGTGGTGTCCCCGTGGCGTCCCCGTGGCGTCCCCGCTGTGTCCCCGTGGTGTCCCCCTGGTGTCCCCGCTGATGTCCCCGTGGTGTCCCCCTGGTGTCCCCGTGGTGTCCCCGTGGTGTCCCCGTGGTGTCCCCGCTGGTGTCCCCGTGGTGTCCCCGTGGTGTCCCCGCTGGTGTCCCCGCCGTGTCCCCGCTGATGTCCCCCTGGTGTCCCCGCCGTGTCCCCGCTGGTGTCCCCGTGGTGTCCCCCTGGTGTCCCCGCTGATGTCCCCCTGGTGTCCCCGCCGTGTCCCCGCTGATGTCCCCCTGGTGTCCCCGCCGTGTCCCCGCTGGTGTCCCCGTGGTGTCCCCCTGGTGTCCCCGCTGATGTCCCCCTGGTGTCCCCGCCGTGTCCCCGCTGGTGTCCCCGTGGCGTCCCCGTGGCGTCCCCGCGGTGTCCCCGCGGTGTCCCCGCGGTGTCCCCGTGGTGTCCCCGCCGTGTCCGCGCTGGTGTCCCTGTGGTGTCCCCGTGGTGTCCCCCTGGTGTCCCTGCGGTGTCCCCGCGGTGTCCCTGTGGTGTCCCCACCGTGTCCCCCTGGTGTCCCCCTGGTGTCCCTGTGGTGTCCCCGCCGTGTCCCCGCCGTGTCCCCGTGGTGTCCCCGTGGTGTCCCTGTGGTGTCCCCGTGGTGTCCCCGTGGTGTCCCTGTGGTGTCCCCGTGGTGTCCCCCTGGTGTCCCCATGGTGTCCCCGTGGTGTCCCCGTGGTGTCCCTGCGGTGTCCCCGCGGTGTCCCCGCTGTGTCCCCGCTGATGTCCCCCTGGTGTCCCCGCCGTGTCCCCACTGGTGTCCCCGCGGTGTCCCCGTGGTGTCCCCGCTGGAGCCCCGGTGACGCTGCCGGAGCCCCGGTGACACCGCTGGAGCCCCGGTGACACCGCTGGAGCCCCGGTGACGCCGCCGCAGCCCCGGTGACGCCGCTGTCCCCTCCCGGTGGCCGCAGCACGCGCTCGGCGCCGGGGCTGCAGGTGAACATGATGCTGATGAGTGACGAGAATCACCGCGACATTTACGTGAGCGCCGTGGCCGTGCCCCCGCCACGGCACTGCCCCGCCTGCCGCCGGGCCACCGCTCCCCCCGGTGAGACCCCAGAGCCCTGGGACGCCTGGGACCCCCCTGAGAACCCCTGGGACCCCAGAGACCCCCTGAGGACCCCTGGGACCCCCCTGAGACCCCCTGAGGACCCCTGGGACCCTCTGAGACCCCTGAGACCCCTGGGACCCCCCTGAGCCCCCCTGAGACCCTGGAGCCCCCTGAGACCCCCCTGAGAACCCTGGAGACCCCTGGGACCCCCTGGGACCCCTGAGACCCCTGAAACCACTGAGCCACCTGAGACCCCCCTGAAACCCCTGGGACCCCCCTGAGACCCCCTGAGAACCCCCTGAGACCCCTGGGACCCCCCTGAGACCCCTCAGAGACCCCTGGGACCCTCTGAGACCCCCCTGAGAACCCCTGGGACCCCCCCTGAGACCCCTGAGGACCCCTGGGACCCCTGAGACCCCTGAAACCACTGAGCCACCTGAGACCCCCCTGAGACCCCTGGGACCCCCCTGAGACCCCCTGAGAACCCCCTGAGACCCCTGGGACCCCCCTGAGACCCCCTGAGACCCCTGGGACCCCCCTGAGACCCCCTGAGCCCCCTGAGCCCCCCCTGAGCCCCCCCTGAGCCCCCCCTGAGCCCCCTGAGCCCCCCCTGAGTCCCCCCTGCCCCGTGAGCTCTGGGCTGGCAGCTCCCACACTGAGAGCGACTCGGGGCTTTTCTGTCGGGGCTTTTCTGGGGGGGTATCCCAGGGGGGGACCCCAGTCCGGGGTGTCCCCCCTGACCCCCCCACGCCCCCAGGTGAGGCCCCCCCCGCCTGCCTGCGCCACGGTTTCCTGCTGCACACCAAGTTCCAGGTGGTGTATCCGTTCCCCACCTTCCAGCCGGCGTTCCAGCTGCGCAAGGACCACGTCGTGCTGCTCAACACCAGCTTCTCCCTCGTGGCCTGCGCCATCGCCGTGCACCCCGCGGGTACCCCGGGCACCCCGACACCCCCTGACCCCCCCTGGGCATCCTGACACCCCCTGACACCCCCGGGACACCCCGACCCCCTCCGACCCCCCCCGGGACACCCCGACACCCCCTGACCCCCCCCCGGGCACCCCGACACCCCCCGACCCCCCCGGGACACCCTGACACCCCCCGACCCCCTCTGGGCACCCCGACCCCCCCCGACCCCCCCGGGACACCCCGACACCCCCTGACCCCCCCCAGGCACCCTGACACCCCCCCGGGCACCCTGACACCCCCTGACCCCCCCCCGGGCACCCCGACCCCCCTCGACCCCCCCGGGACACCCCGACCCCCCCCGGGCACCCTGACACCCCCTGACCCCCCCCCTGGGCACCCCGACACCCCCCTGACCCCCCCCGGGCACCCTGACACCCCCTGACCCCCCCCTGGAGCCCCCCAGGACACCCCCCGACCCCCCCCGGGACACCCCGACACCCCCGACCCCCCTGGGCACCCTGACACCCCCCGACCCCTCCCAGAACCCCCTGACCCCCCACGGGACACCCTGACCCTCCCCGACCCCCCCCCGGGACACCCCGACCCCCTCCCCGGGCACCCCGACCCCCCCCGGGACACCCCGACACCCCCTGACCCACCCCGGGCACCCTGACACCCCCCGCCCCCCCCCAGAACCCCCTGGAGCCCCCCAGGACACCCCGGAACCCCCTGACCCCCCCCTGGAGCCCCCCAGGACACCCTGACACCCCCTGACCCCCCTGGAACCCCCTGGAGCCCCCCTGACTCCCCCCAGAACCCCCTGACCTCCCCAGGACACCCTGACACCCCCTGACCCCCCCCAGAACCCCCGACACCCCCTGACCCCCCCCCAGGACACCCCGACACCCCCTGACCCCCCTGGAACCCTCAGAGCCCCCCAGGACACCCTGAACCCATCAGGAGTTCCCAGAGCCCTCCAAACCCCTTGGGAACTTCTGGGCCCCCTCAAACCCCCCCGGGACCCCCTGTGGGACCCCTCAAACCCCCCGGGACCCCCTGTGGGACCCCCCCGGGCCCCCCGGGACCCCTCAAACCCCCCGGGACCCCCTGTGGGACCCCTCCGGGCCCCCCCGGGACCCCTCAAACCCCCCCGGGACCCCCTGTGGGACCCCTCAAACCCCTCCGGACCCCCCGGGTCCCCTCAAATCCCCCCGGGACCCCCTGTGGGACCCCTCCGGGCCCCCCCGGGCCCCCTCAAACCCCCCCGGGACCCCCTGTGGGACCCCCCCTGGGCCCCCCGGGCCCCCCCTGACCCCTGCCCCCCCCCCCAGGTGACAGCAGCTCCCAGCAGATCCTCTACGAGCGCCGGAACGTTCCAGGCCCCACCCGGAGGGGGGAAAACGCCCCCTCACAACTCCCCGAGGAGCTGGAGGGGGCTGGGGGGGCCCCCCCGGCCGCGCAGCCCCCCCAGGGACCCCCTCAAACCCCAGAGCTCCCCCCCGCGCCCCCCTCCCCGGCGGTGGCCAAGGCCAAGGAGTTCGTGGCCGACCTGTTCCGGAGGGCTCAGGGCGCGGGGGGAGGGCTGGGGGCGGCTCACGGGGAAGGGGGGGGACGAGCCCCCGCCCTCCCCCCGCGGGCCGCCCCCCGAGACCCCCCCCCCGGCGCCCGGCAGCCCCCCGGGGGAGCCGCAGCCCCCCGGAACCTGCCCCGAGCCCGGCTACGTCAACTACACCAAACTGCGCTACGTGCTGGAGCCCGGGGAGCCCCCCGAGGGTGAGCGGGGACGGGGTGTCCCTGGGGGGGCTGGGGGGGGGCTGGGGGGGCTGGGGGTGTCCCTGGGGGGATGGGGGGGGCTGGGGGTGTCCCTGGGGGGCTGGGGGTGTCCTGGGGGGCTGGGGGGGGCTGGGGGTGTCCCTGTGGAGGGCTGGGGGTGCCCCTGGGGGGCTGGGGGTGTCCCTGGGGGGCTGGGGGGGGGCTGGGGGGCTGGGGGTGTCCCTGGGGGGGGCTGGGGGTGTCCTGGGGGGCTGGGGGTGCCCCTGTGGGGGACAGGACCCCCCCCCCGTTATTGGGGTGCCCCTGTGGGGGGCTGGGGGTGCCCCTGTGGGGGACGGGACCCCTCCCGTTATTGGGGTGCCCCTTGCGGCAGACGGGACCCCCCCCCGTTATTGGGGTGCCCCTGCAGGGGATGGGACCCCCCCCCGTTATTGGGGTGCCCCCCTGAGCCCTGTCCCCCCCCCCTGTTATTGGGGTGCCCCTGTGGGGGATGGGACCCCCCCCCGTTATTGGGGTGCCCCCCTGAGCCCTGTCCCCCCCCCGTTATTGGGGTGCCCCTGCAGGGGATGGGACCCCCCCCCGTTATTGGGGTGCTCCTGTGGGGGACAGGACCCCCCCGTTATTGGGGTGCCCCCCTGAGCCCTGTCCTGTCCCCCCGTTATTGGGGTGCCCCCCTGAGCCCTGTCCTGTCCCCCCCCCCGTTATTGGGGTGCCCCCCTGAGCCCTGTCCCCCCCCCGTTATTGGGGTGCCCCCCTGAGCCCTGTCCCCCCCCCGTTATTGGGGTGCCCCCCTGAGCCCTGTCCTGTCCCCCCGTTATTGGGGTGCCCCCCTGAGCCCTGTCCCCCCCCCGTTATTGGGGTGCCCCCCTGAGCCCTGTCCCCCCCCCCGTTATTGGGGTGCCTCCCTGAGCCCTGTCCTGTCCCCCCCCCCCGTTATTGGGGTGCCCCCCTGAGCCCTGTCCCCCCCCCGTTATTGGGGTGCCCCCCTGAGCCCTGTCCCCCCCCGTTATTGGGGTGCCCCTGTGGGGGATGGGACCCCCCCCGTTATTGGGGTGCCCCCCTGAGCCCTGTCCCCCCCAGAGCTGGAGGATGACAAGATCTCGCTGCCCTTCGTGGTGACCGACCTGAGCGGCCGCAGCCTGAGGCCGCTGCGGGACCGAGCCACGGCCCAGGTGAGGCTCGGGGGGTCCCCAGATCCACAGGGCACCCCTGGGAGCCCTCGGGGGGGGCGGGGGGAGCCCCGGTGACCCCCCCGGACCCCCCCAGGGGCAGTACCTGACGGTGGAGCAGCTCACGCTGGATTTCGAGTACGTCATTAACGAGGTGATTCGGAACGACGCCGCCTGGTCCCGCCAGTTCTGCTCCTTCAGCGACTACGACATCGTCATCCTCGAGGTGCTGGGACCCCCCTGAGCCCCCCCGAGCCCCCCCTGAGCCCCCCCCCGAGCCCCCAGAACCCCAGGGTACCCCAAATTCCCAGTGCCCCCGCACCAGCTTCCCTGTGTCCCTTCACCCCCGTGCATCCCAAAGTGCAGGAGCCCTTCACACCCCCTGTGCACCCCAAAACCCACCCAGCGCTCGCCCAGACCCCCGTGGGACCCCCTGAACCGGGGGGGTCACCCTGACACTGCACCCCCACCCCCTGTGCACCCCCAGGTGTGCCCCGAGACCAACCAGGTGGTGATCAACATCGGGCTGCTGCTGCTGGCCTTCCCTTCCCCTGACGAGGAGGGGCAGCTCCGGTGAGAGGGGTGGGGGGTCCCAGAGCCCCCTGAGAGGGGTGGGGGGTCCCAGAGCCCCCTGAGAGGGGTGGGGGGTCCCAGAGCTCCCTGAGAGGGGTGGGGGGTCCCAGAGCCCCCTGAGAGGGGTGGGGGGGTCCCAGAGCTCCCTGGGAGGGGTGGGGGGGTCCCAGAGCTCCGGTGAGAGGGGTGGGGGGTCCCAGAGCTCCCTGGGAGGGGTGGGGGGTCCCAGAGCCCCCTGGGAGGGGTGGGGGGTCCCAGAGCCCCCTGAGAAGGGTGGGGGGGGTCCCAGAGCTCCGGTGAGAGGGGTGGGGGGTCCCAGAGCTCCCTGGGAGGGGTGGGGGGTCCCAGAGCTCCCTGAGAGGGGTGGGGGGTCCCAGAGCTCCCTGGGAGGGGTGGGGGGTCCCAGAGCTCCCTGAGAGGGGTGGGGGGTCCCAGAGCCCCCTGAAAGGGGTGGGGGGTCCCAGAGCCCCCTGAGAAGGGTGGGGGGTCCCAGAGCCCCCTGAGAGGGGTGGGGGGTCCCAGAGCTCCCTGGGAGGGGTGGGGGGTCCCAGAGCCCCCTGAGAGGGGTGGGGGGTCCCAGAGCTCCCTGAGAGGGGTGGGGGGTCCCAGAGCTCCCTGAGAAGGGTGGGGGGGTCCCAGAGCTCCCTGAGAGGGGTGGGGGGGTCCCAGAGCTCCCTGAGAGGGGTGGGGGGTCCCAGAGCTCCCTGAGAGGGGTGGGGGGGTCCCAGAGCCCCCTGAGAAGGGTGGGGGGGTCCCAGAGCCCCCTGGGAGCCCCCCCGGGTGCTGACCCCCCCCGTTCCCAGGCCCAGGACGTACCACACCAGCCTCAAGGTCGCCTGGGACCTCAACAGCGGCACCTTCACCACCGTGGGCGTGGGGGACCTCACCGAGGTCAAGGGACAGACCAGGTGAGGGGGGGTTTGGGTGAGTTTTGAGGATTTGGAGGTTCTGGGGGTGGATTTGGAGGTTCTGGGTGAGCTTTGAGGGGGATTGGGAGGTTCTGGGGGGTGGATTTGGGTGGGTTCTGGGTGAGTTTTGAGGAGGATTTGGAGGTTCTGGGTGAGTTTTGAGGATTTGGAGGTTCTGGGTGAGTTTTGAGGGGGATTGGAAGGTTCTGGGGGGTGGATTTGGAGGTTCTGGGGGTGGATTTGGAGGTCCTGGGTGAGTTTTGAGGAGGATTTGGAGGTTCTGGGAATGGATTTGGAGGTTCTGGGCGAGCTTTGAGGAGGATTTGGAGGTCCTGGGGGGTAGATTTGGGTGGGCCCTGGGTGAGCTTTGAGGAGCATTTGGAGGTTCTGGGTGAGCTTTGAGGATTTCGAGGTTCTGGGGGTGGATTTGGAGGTTCTGGGTGAGCTTTGAGGAGGATTTGGAGGTTCTGGGGGTGGGTTTGAGTGGGCCCTGGGTGAGTTTTGAGGGGGATTTGGAGGTTCTGGGTGAGCTTTGAGGAGGATTTGGAGGTTCTGGGGGGTGGATTTGGAGGTTCTGGGTGAGTTTTGAGGAGGATCTGGAGGTTCTGGGGGTGCTCAGGTGGGTTTGGGGAGGCTGCTGCTGTTCTGGGGGGTGCTCAGGTGGGTTTGGGGGGGCTGCTGCTGTTCTGGGGGGTGCTCAGGTGGGTTTGGGGGGGCTGCTGCTGTTCTGGGGGTGTTCAGGTGGGTTTGGGGGGGCTGGGGCTGTTTTGGGGTGCTGCCTGAGGCCCCCTGGAGCACTCAGTGCTACTGGAGGGGCTCCGGGACCCCCCCGAGCCTCCCCCAAACCTCCCCGAGCCCCCCTTGGCAGCGACAGCGCTTGGGGCGCCCCAAAAGCTGCAGAGCCCTTTGGGGGGGCCCTGGGGGTGCAGTGGGGGGGGGCGGGGGTCCCGGCAGCCCCCCCAAACTGGCCGTGGCAGTGGCAGCGTGTGGAGCTCGTACCGCAAGGGCTGCGTGGACACCGTGATGCGCTGGCTCGTCCCCGAGGGGCCCGGCCGCGGCGTGCACAGGATGACAAACGAGGCTCTGCACAAGGGTGGAGGCTCTGCACAAGGGTGGGTCCCCGGGGGGCTGGGGGGTCCCCGGGGGGCTGGGGGGGTCCCTGGGGGGCTGGGGGGTCCCTGGTGGGGTCTGGGGGGTTCCTGGGGGGTTCTTGGTGGGGTCTGGGGGGATCTGGGAGGGTCCCTGGGGGGGTCTGGGGGGGTCCTGGAGGAGTCCGGGGGGGTCCCTGGTGGGGTCTGGGGGGGTGGCTGGGGGGCTCTGGGGGGTTCTTGGTGGGGTCTGGGGGGTTCTTGGTGGGGTCTGGGGGGGTCCCTGGTGGGGTCTGGGGGTCCTGGGGGAGTCTGGGGGTCCCTGGTGGGGTTTGGGGGTCCCTGGTGGGGTCTGGGTGGTTCCTGGGGGGTTCTTGGTGGGGTCTGGGGGGGTCCCTGGTGGGGTCTGGGGGGGTCCCTGATGGGGTCTGGGGGTCTCTGGTGGGGTCTGGGGGGTTCCTGGGGGGTTCTTGGTGGGGTCTGGGGGTTCCTGGTGGGGTCTGGGGGTTCCTGGTGGGGTCTGGGAGGGTCCCTGGTAGGGTCTGGGGGGGTCCTGGAGGAGTCTGGGGGGTCCCTGGTGGGGTTTGGGGGTCCCTGGTGGGGTCTGGGTGGTTCCTGGGGGGTTCTTGGTGGGGTCTGGGGGGGTCTGGGGCTGTCCCTGGTGGGGTCTGGGGGGTCCCTGGGGGGGTCTGGGGGGGTCCCTGGTGGGGTCTGGAGGGGTCCTGGAGGAGTCTGGGGGTCATGGAGGAGTCTGGGGGCATCCTGGGGTGGCCACAGGGGGGTCCTGGAGGAGTCTGGGGGGGTCCCTGGTGGGGTCTGGGTGGTTCCTGGGGGGGTCCCTGGTGGGGTCTGGGGGGTCCCTGGTGGGGTCTGGGGGGGGTCCTGGAGGAGTCTGGGGGGTTCCTAGTGGGGGTCTGGGGGGGGTCCCTGGTGGGGTCTGGGGGTCCCTGGTGGGGTCTGGGGGTTCCTGGAGGAGTCTGGGGGGGTCCCTGGTGGGGTCTGGGGGGTCCCTGGTGGGGTCTGGGGGGTCCCTGTGGGGTCTGGGGGTCCTGGGGGAGTCTGGGGGGTTCCTAGTGGGGTCTGGGGGGGGTCCCTGGTTCCTGGTGGGGTCTGGGGGGTCCCTGGTGGGGTCTGGGGCTGTCCCTGGTGGGTTCTGGGGGGGTCCTGGAGGAGTCTGGGGGGGGTCTCTGGTGGGGTCTGGGGGGTTCCTGGGGGGTCCCTGGTGGGGTCTGGGGGTCCCTAGGGCTGTCCCAAGGGTGTCCAAGGCAGGTGGGGGGTGGATCTGAGAGCTCCCAGTGGGGCTGGGGGAGTTTGGGGACACCCTGGGAGGGTCCTGGGACGGGTCCTGGGAGGGGTCCTGGGGGGTCCTGGGGGTCGGGGGTGCTGGGTTTGGGGCTGTGCCCCCCCATCGCTGCTGTTCCCCCCCAAGGCTGCTCCCTGAAGGTTCTGGCAGACAACGAGCGCTACACCTGGATCGTGCTGTGACAGTGACAGTGACAGTGACAGGGACAGTGACAGTGACAGCGACAGTGACAGGGACAGGGACAGTGACAGGTGACAGTGACAGTGACAGTGACAGTGACAGCGACAGTGACAGCGACAGCGACAGTGACAGTGACAGCGACAGTGACAGTGACAGCGACAGTGACAGTGACAGCGACAGTGACAGTGACAGTGACAGTGACAGTGACAGCGACAGTGACAGCGACAGTGACAGTGACAGTGACAGTGACAGTGACAGTGACAGCGACAGTGACAGCGACAGCGACAGTGACAGTGACAGCGACAGTGACAGTGACAGTGACAGTGACAGTGACAGCGACAGTGACAGCGACAGTGACAGTGACAGTGACAGTGACAGTGACAGCGACAGCGACAGCGACAGCGACAGCGACAGAGACAGTGACAGTGACAGTGACAGTGACAGTGACAGTGACAGTGACAGTGACAGCGACAGCGACAGCGACAGTGACAGTGGACAGTGACAGCGACAGCAACAGTGACAGCGACAGCGACAGTGACAGTGAGACAGTGACGGTGACAGTGACAGTGACACAGTGACAGCGACAGTGACAGTGACAGTGGGACCCCTCAATGGACACAGACCCGACCCCTCTTTGGGGACATCGCTTTTGGCTTTTCTTTTTTTTGGTTTTTTTTTTCTTTTTTTTTGTTTTTTCTTTTTGCCATTCAGTGTTTTATCGGCGTGGGGAGGGGTCCCCTGGACCTCCCGTCCCACTCCCCAAAAATAAAACTCCCATTTCCACGTTCTGGGCTTTGTTCGGGGGGGATTTGGGCTGGTTCCGAGGGTGGGTTTGGGTGGGATCTGGGGCAGGTTCGGGGGGGACTTGGGGCCGGTTCGGGTGGATTTGGGGCCGGTTCGGGGGTGATTTGGGGCCGGTTCCGAGGGCAGGTTCGGGGGGGATTTGGGGCCGGTTCGGGTGGGATTTGGGCCGGTTCCGAGGGCAGGTTCGGGGGTGATTTGGGCCGGTTCCGAGGGCAGGTTCGGGGGGGATTTGGGGCAGGTTCGGGGGGGATTTGGGGCCGGTTCGGGTGGGATTTGGGGCCGGTTCGGGTGGGATTTGGGGCCGGTTCCGAGGGCAGGTTCGGGTGGGATTTGGGGCCGGTTCGGGTGGGATTTGGGGCAGGTTCGGGGGGGATTTGGGGCCGGTTCGGGGGGATTTGGGGCCGGTTCCGAGGGCAGGTTCGGGGGGGATTTGGGGCCGGTTCGGGGGGGATTTGGGGCAGGTTCGGGGGGATTTGGGGCAGGTTCAGGGGGGATTTGGGGCCGGTTCCGAGGGTGGGTTCGGGGGTGATTTGGGCCGGTTCCGAGGGCAGGTTCGGGGGGGATTTGGGGCCGGTTCCGAGGGCAGGTTCGGGGGGGATTTGGGGCAGGTTCGGGGGGGATTTGGGGCCGGTTCGGGTGGGATTTGGGCCGGTTCCGAGGGCAGGTTCGGGTGGGATTTGGGGCCGGTTCGGGTGGGATTTGGGGCCGGTTCGGGGGGGATTTGGGGCCGGTTCGGGGGGGATTTGGGGCAGGTTCGGGGGGGGATTTGGGGCAGGTTCGGGGGGGGATTTGGGGCAGGTTCGGGGGGGATTTGGGGCAGGTTCAGGGGGGATTCGGGGCCGGTTCCGAGGGTGGGTTCGGGGGTGATTTGGGCCGGTTCCGAGGGCGGGTTCGGGTGGGATTTGGGCTGAGCCCCGTGTGCAGGCAGGGCCGGGCAAACACCGCAGTTGGTTTTTATTCCTTTTACAAAGAAGCTACAAAAGGTAAAAAACAGCGTCTGCAAGGAGGGGGGAGGGGCAGGGGGCGCGGGGGGGGGGGGCGGGGGGACCCCAACCCCCCCCCCCCGGACCCCCCCCCAAATTCCAGGTTTGGCTTAATTTCCACACGGGCGGCCACGGACACGGCCCCTCCCCCCGGGGGGGCACAAAAAGCACAAAATGATCGAAAACGCCAAAATCTAATACGGGGGGGGAGGGGCGAAGCGCGGGGGGGGGGCCCGGGGGGGCCCCGACATGCGGGGGGGGGAGGGGAGGGGGCGTAAGGCAGCGGGGGAGGGGGGTTGGCACTGCGAGGGGGGGAGGGGGCAGCGGCCAGGGGTCCCCCGCGGTCTTCATCTCCCCCCCCCCCCCCAACCCCGGCTTCCCCTCCCCCTCCCCCCCGAAGGGTCCCCTCCCCCCCCGGGGGGGGGCGGCCATCCCCAAGTCCTGCGGGTCCCTCCCCCCCCCGGGGGGGCCGGGGGGGGCTTTGGCACGGTCCCGGCGTCGCTTAAGGCACATTGTCCCCCCCGGGGGGGCGCGGGGGGGCTCAGCTCGAGGGCAGGGCCTGCACGAAGAGCCCGCGGGGGTCGGCCCGGGGCAGCTTGGCCGGGGGGGGCTCCAGGGGGGGCTCCAGGGGGGGCTCCAGGGCATCGGGGGGGCCCTCGCCCCCCGCCAGCCCCAGCTCTGCCGGCAGCTCCTCGTCGCTCTCCTCCTCCTCCTCCTCCTCCTCGTCTGGGGGGGCGGAACAGAGTGGGGAGGGGGCTGGGGTGACCCCCCCAGTGCCTCCCCCCCAAAAAAACAGCGGTGGGGGGGGGCTGCCACCAGGATTGAACCCCCCAATTAACACAGCACCCCAAAATTAACCCGGCTCAGAATTAACCCCTCCCCATCCAGAACGACCCTGCCCCCCCTCACTGGTGAGAGGAGGGGGCTCCACCTCGCTGGGGGGGGGTGCAGGGGCGGGGGGGGGTGGGGGGGGGTCACCCACCTTTGTCAGGGTCCTGCGAGTTCAGGGAGCCGCTCAGGTTGGCAAACTGGGCGAGGGGGAGGAAAGGAGGGCGGCTCAAGTTTGGGGATGTTTATGGGGGGGGGCGCCGAGGGTCACTCCCCCCAATCACCCCCCAGGACCCCTCTAAAATCCCCCCCCCGTGTCCATGACAGCGATGGGACTCGGGCTGCCCCCCCGGGTGATGGAGGTGAGGGCTGAGCCCCCCAGCGCAGCCCCCCCGGGTGATGGAGGTGAGGGCTGAGCCCCCCAGCGCAGCCCCCCAGCACAGCCCCCCTGGGTGATGGAGGTGAGGGCTGAGTCCCCCAGCACAGCCCCCCGTGCCCCCCAGCGCAGCCCCCCAGCGCAGCCCCCGTGCCCCCCAGCGCAGCCCCCCGTGCCCCCCAGCGCAGCCCCCCTGTCCCCCAGCACAGCCCCCCGTGCCCCCCAGCGCAGCCCCCCAGCGCAGCCCCCCGTGCCCCCCAGCGCAGCCCCCCAGCGCAGCCCCCCGTGCCCCCCAGCACAGCCCCCCAGCGCAGCCCCCCCGTGCCCCCCAGCGCAGCCCCCCGTGCCCCCCAGCACAGCCCCCCGTGCCCCCCAGCGCAGCCCCCCCGTGCCCCCCAGCGCAGCCCCCCAGCGCAGCCCCCCGTGCCCCCCAGCGCAGCCCCCCAGCGCAGCCCCCTGTGACCCCCAGCACAGCCCCCCCGTGCCCCCCAGCGCAGCCCCCCAGCACAGCCCCCCCTGCCCCCCAGCGCAGCCCCCCGTGCCCCCCAGCGCAGCCCCCCGTGCCCCCCAGCGCAGCCCCCCCCCGTGCCCCCCAGCGCAGCCCCCCGTGCCCCCCAGCGCAGCCCCCGTGCCCACCTCGCCCATGACGGCGATGGGGCAGGTGCCCCGGGCCCGCGCCACGCGCTGCTCCACCAGGTAATACATGTACTCGTCATAGAGCAGCCGGATCAGGTGGAACGAGCCGAAACTGGCGGCGCTCCGCAGGGTCAGGTCCCGGATCACCATCGAGCTGGGGGGACACCGAGGGGTCAGGGGCTGGGGGGTGTGGGGTGTGGGGGGTGTCAGTGGGGCTGGGGGGACACCGAGGGGTCAGGGGCTGGGGGTGTGGGGTGTGGGGGGTGTCAGTGGGGCTGGGGGGACACCGAGGGGTCAGGGGCTGGGGGTGTGGGGTGTGGGGGGTGTCAGTGGGGCTGGGGGGACACCGAGGGGTCAGTGGGTCTGGGGGGACACCGAGGGGTCAGTGGGGCTGGGGGGGACACCGAGGGGTCAGGGGCTGGGGGTGTGGGGTGCAAGGGGGGGTCAGTGGGGCTGGGGGTGTGGGGTGCAAGGAGGGGTCAGTGGGTCAGGGGGGACACGGAGGGGTCAGTGGGTCTGGGGGTGCAAGGGGGTGTCAGTGGGTCTGGGGGTGAAGGAGGGGTCAGTGGGTCTGGGGGCGAGGTCAGTGGGTCTGGGGGTGCCAGGCAGGGTCAGCGGGGCTGGGGGTGTGGGGTGCAAGGGGGGGTCAGTGGGTCTGGGGGGACACGGAGGGGTCAGGGGGTCTGGGGGTGCAAGGGGGTGTCAGTGGGTCTGGGGTCTGGGGGTGAAGGCGGGGTCAGGGGGTCTGGGGGCGGGTCTGGGGTCGGGGGGTGCAAGGGGGGGGTCAGTGGGTTGGGGGGTGAAGGCGGGGCCAGTGGGTCTGGGGGCGGGGTCAGTGGGTCTGGGGGTGCAAGGGGGGGTCAGTGGGTCTGGGGGCGGGTCTGGGGTCGGGGGGGGGTGCAAGGGTGGGGTCAGTGGGTCTGGGGGCGGGGTCAGTGGGTCTGGGGGTGAAGGCGGGGTCAGTGGGTCTGGGGGTGGGAGATGAAGGTGGGGTCAGTGGGTCTGGGGGCGGGTCTGGGGTCTGGGGGTGCCAGGCAGGGTCAGTGGGTCTGGGGGCAGGAGATGAAGGTGGGGTCAGTGGGGTCTGGGGGTGAAGGCGGGGTCAGGGGGTCTGGGGGCGGGGTCAGTGGGTCTGGGGGCGGGTCTGGGGGCGGGTCTGGGGGCGGGGGGGGTGCAAGGCGGGGCAGGACAGTCGGGGAATTTCCAGGAGGCTCTGGGAGGATCGGGAAGGTCCCGGGGGCCCCGTGGGGCTGGCAGGGAATGTCGGGGTGTCTGTGGGATCTGGGGCTGTTTTGGGGGATGTCGGGGTGTCTGTGGGATCTGGGGCTGTTCTGGGGGATGTCGGGGTGTCTGTGGGATCTGGGGCTGTTTTGGGGGATGTTGGGGTGTCTGTGGGATCTGGGGCTGTTTTGGGGGATGTCGGGGTGCCCGTGGGATCTGGGGCTGTTTTGGGGGATGTTGGGGTGTCTGTGGGATCTGGGGCTGTTTTGGGGGATGTCGGGGTGCCCGTGGGATCTGGGGCTGTTTTGGGGGATGTTGGGGTGTCTGTGGGATCTGGGGCTGTTCTGGGGGATGTCGGGGTGTCTGTGGGATCTGGGGCTGTTTTGGGGGATGTTGGGGTGCCCCTGGGATCCGGGGCTGTTTTGGGGGTCCCTCACCTGTAGAAGGACCACTTGAGCAGGAAGAGTTTGGCGGCGCGGGGCAGCCCGGGGGTGCCGAGGTGGGGGCGCAGGACTCGGCCCACCACAGCGTCCAGCCAGGCCGCCCACTGCTCCAGCGAGTGCTGCTGCCCCAGCGTGGCCTTGAAATCCTGCTCCAGGCGCTGCACCACCCGCGCCTCGCAGCGACACACCCAGGCCGCCTGCTCCTGCGGGCCGGGACACGCCATGGAACCGGGGACGGGTCCTGCACGGACCCCCAGCCCACCCCGAGCCCACCCGAACCCCCAGCCCACCCTGAACCCACCCCCAGCCCACCCCGAGCCCACCCGAACCCCCAGCCCACCCTGAACCCACCCCCAGCCCCACCCAGCCCACCCCGAGCCCACCCGAACCCCCAGCCCACCCCCAGCCCAGCCCCAGCCCCAGCCCCAGCCAGCCCATCCCCTGCCCATCCCCAGCCCACCCGAACCCCCAGCTCACCCCGAACCCACCCCCAGCCCCACCCAGCCCAGCCCCAGCCCATTCCGAGCCCACCCGAACCCCCAGCCCACCCCCCAGCCCCAGCCCCAGCCCCAGCCAGCCCATCCCCTGCCCATCCCCAGCCCATCCCCTGCCCATCCCCTGCCCATCCCCAGCCCAGTCCGAGCCCACCCGAACCCCCAGCCCACCCCGAACCCACCCCCAGCCCACCCGAGCCCCACCCAGCCCATCCCCTGCCCATCCCCAGCTCACCCCCAGCCCAGTCCGAGCCCACCCGAACCCACCCCCAGCCCCACCCAGCTCATCCCCAGCCCCACCCAGCCCACCCTCACCCCCAGCTCACCCCGAGCCCACCCTCAGCCCACTCCCACCCCGAGCCCACCCCCAGCCCCACCCAGCTCACCCCCAGCCCCAGCCCACCCCCAGCCCACCCCGAGCCCCACCCATCCCCACCCCCAGCCCACCCCAGCCCGTCCCGAGCCCACTCCCATCCCCACCCCCAGCCCCACCCAGCCCACCCCCAGCCCACCCTCACCCCCAGCCCCACCCATCCCCACCCCCAGCTCACCCCCAGCCCCACCCAGCCCACCCCAGCCCCACCCATCCCCACCCCCAGCTCACCCCCACACCCAGCTCACCCCCAGCCCACTCCCACCCCGAGCCCACCCCAGCCCCACCCAGCTCACCCCCAGCCCACCCTGAGCCCACCCTGAGTCCACCCCCACCCCCAGCCCCACCCAGCTCACCCCCAGCCCCACCCATCCCCAGCCCCACCCATCCCCACCCCCAGCCCACCCCCCGCCCATCCCGAGCCCCATTCCCGGGAGCACGGGGGGGGGTCTCCGCTCTCAGGGGAGCCCCCCCGGCTCTCGGGAGGGCCCTGCCTCAGCCTCCCCGGCCCCGTTTGGGGTCCCCCCCACCTGGACGTTGGCGAAGTCGACGCGGTTGAGGTCGCTGAGCATTTGGCTGATCTGGGCCGTGTTCTGCAGCACGGCCCGGGCCGCCTGCGCCAGGTGGTTCAGGGACGTGTAGCGCCGCAGGGTCTGCGCGAACGCCCCGGCCGCTGCTGCCTGCGGGAAACTGCGGGCTCGGGGGGGCTCCAGGAACCCCCAGAGCCCCCCCAGAGCTCGGCACAGCACCCCCAAACACCCCCACACACCCCACATCACCTCCTGAAACCCCCAATCCGCCCCAGGGCCCACCATGACCGCGCTCCACAGCCCAGGTCCCCCCCCAAGGCCCCACCACGGACCCCTCAAAACCCAGAACACCCAGAACACCCCCCAAACCCTCTTTAGGCCTCCAGGACCCCCCCAACTCCCCCAAATCCAGCACAACCCCCCAAACCCCAACACTGAGACTCTCAACCCCCCCACTGACCCCTCACTCCCCCCATTTCCCCCCACAGCCCCCCCAAAGCTCTCAGCAGGAGCTGCAGCCCCCCCGAGCCCACCTTGACTCGGACCATCTCCTCGGGCATGCTGACCATGGCGTTCCCCAACCAGCTCTCCAGGCTCTTGGCAAAGTTCCGGATCGCCTGGGTCAAGGCACCTGCAAGGGGAGGCAAAAGAGGGATCTGGGGAACTGGGGGGGCTCATCTGGGAGACCCCTGAAGGGCCACAACAAACTTTGGGGGGTCTGGGTGATGGTTTAAGGGTGTAGATCCTCCCTGGGAGGGTTTGAGGAAAGCTGGGTCCCTCTGGAGGCCGTTCTGGGGCTGTGCTGGGTTGGGGAGGATCTTGGGGGGTTCTGGGGGTCCGGGGGATTTGGGGGCTCACTGGGGATGGGGCGCAGCACGTCGGGCACCAGGATCTCCACCAGCCCCTGGTACAGGGCGTGGTCGCAGTCGCGCACCCAGCGCAGGACGGGCTCGTGCCGGGCCAGCAGCAGCAGCCGCCGCCGGGGCAGGCGCCGCTCCACCTCCTCCTGCCTGTGCAACGGGGGGCCGGGGTCACCCCCAAAACCTGGGGAGACCCCCCAGCGGCCCCAGGGCACCCCCACATCACATCTCACCCCAGAGCACCCCCACATCACATCCCACCCCACCCCAGCAGCCCCACAGCACCCCCACATCCCACCCCACAGCACCCCCACATCACATCCCACCCCAGAGCACCCCCCACATCACATCCCACCCCACCCCAGCGGCCCCAGAGCACTCCCACATCACATCCCATCCCAGGGCACCCCCACATCCCGCCCCACCCCAGCAGCCCCAGAGCACCCCCATATCCCACCCCAGAGCACCCCCACATCCCATCCCAGGGCACCCCCACATCCCGCCCCAGCAGCCCCACAGCACCCCCACATCCCACCCCAGCAGCATCAGAGGACCCCCACATCCCACCCCAGAGCACCCCCACATCACATCCCACCCCACCCCAGCAGCCCCAGGGCACCCCCACATCCCACCCCAGAGCACCCCCACATCACACCCCAGCGGCCCCAGAGCACCCCCACATCCCACCCCAGAGCACCCCCACATCCCACCCCAGCAGCCCCCAAAACCATTTGCACCCCAGGTCCTGGGGACCCTGAAATGCCAGGGGTCTCAGACACCCTGGCTGCAGGATCCCCCACACCCACAGGACCCCCAAATCCTGCTCTCCCCCATGTCCCCAGTGTCCCCCAGTGTCCCCAGTGTCCCCCAGTGTCCCCCAGTGTCCCCCATGTCCCCCAGTGTCCCCCAGTGTCCCCCAGTGTCCCCCGTGTCCCCCATGTCCCCAGTGTCCCCCAGTGTCCCCCGTGTCCCCCAGTGTCCCCAGTGTCCCCAGTGTCCCCCAGTGTCCCCAGTGTCCCCCAGTGTCCCCCAGTGTCCCCCAGTGTCCCCCAGTGTCCCCAGTGTCCCCCAGTGTCCCCTCAGTGTCCCCAGTGTCCCCCAGTGTCCCCAATGTCCCCCAGTGTCCCCCAGTGTCCCCAGTGTCCCCAGTGTCCCCCAGTGTCCCCAGTGTCCCCAGTGTCCCCCAGTGTCCCCCAGTGTCCACAGTATCCCCATGTCCCCAGTGTCCCCAGTGTCCCCAGTGTCCCCCAGTGTCCCCCAGTGTCCCCAGTGTCCCCCCATTTTGGAGGCCCCTCCACTCACGCATCGGTCTCGCCGCTGCAGCGCCAGAAGCTTTTCCAGAGCGTCTCCACCAGCGAGAACTGGAGGTTGATCATCACATCCACGATGGCCTTGGGGGGGCACAGCGGGGTCAGGGGGGTCCCAGGATGTGGGGAGGGGGTGGTTTTGGGGTCCTGGGGGTTTCCCACCTCGCAGTGCTCCCGGTAGAGCTGCTGGAAAATGCGCAGGTCCTCGGCCCCGGTGCCCTCGGGGAGCCCCTTCCCCTGCAGGTCGATCTCGGGGAACTCCGGCAGCGTGCGGGAGGCATCTGCAGGGATCCGGGGGTCAGGGTGGGGGATCCCCAAATCCGGGGGGGGGAAGGGGAATTTCTTGGGTGCACAACCGTGGGGGGGCTCACCCAGGAACTGCTGGTACTGCTGCACCTGGGCGCTGATGTCGGGGACGCCGGGGGGGGGCCGGCCCCGATGAGACCCCGTTGGTGACCCCTCCCTCCACCTTCTGCACGGGTTTGAGGCTGTGGGGGCGGGAAGAGGGCGAGGATCAGCGGGGTTTTGGGGGGCTCAGAGAGGGGGGAGCCGGCTGTTTGCCCTCACCGTTGTTTCTGGGCGAAGGGCTGCTGCCGCATGGCCAGGTGCTGCTGGTCCTCCACGAGCCGCAGCAGTGGCGACCCCGCCTTGATGCGCAGCCCGTAGTAGTGGTACTTGGAGTTCCCCCTGCGGAACGGGAGGCTTTGGGGGGCTGGATCCCCCCGGGGTGGGAATCCCTGAGGGATTCCAGGGCGCTTTTTGGGGCGGTTTTGGGGTGTCTGGGGGGGGTCTGACCTGGTGCCGAGGCGCCGCGTGCGCAGCCCCATGAACACGGAGCGGATGAGCTTCCCGAAGGAGGCGGCGTTGACGGGCTCCAGCTTGTGGCCCTGGCAGTGCAGCAGGTAGTGGCAGTACAGGGCGCTGCGGGGCAGACTCACCCCCTCGGCCGTCTCGTAGTTGTCCAGCAGCCACTGCACCTGCGGGGGGGGGAAAAGGGGGCGTCACCCGCACCCCAAAAACCCCCCCGACCCCGCCCTTCCCACCTGTACCCCCCGCCCAGAGCCCGCTCGGGTTGTGCCCTGAAGTCAGGCAGGGGTTGTTGTAAGGAGCGCTGTTTGTGGGGAAGGGATGTCCCCGCGGCCACAGCGCCGTTTCCTTCCCCAAATCTTCATATTTCCCTCACACATCTCCATTTCCCCCCTCAACCTCCCATTCCACCCCCAGATCTTTCTTCCCCGAACCTCTCTTCTTCCTCCAAAACCCATTTCCTTCCAATCTCCCATCTCGCTCCAACTCTCCAATTAAACCCCCGTTCTTTTCCTGCTCTTTTTCCCTTCCCACCCGCCCCCTTTCCCCCTCCCAGCCCCCGGGGGTCTCACCGTGGCGGGGGAGGCGCGGGTGGTGTGGGCGTAGGCGGCGCCGCCGCCCCCCATGTACCCCCCCTGGATAACGTAGGTGCCTCCGCCGGGGGTCCCGGAGCCCCCCTGGCTGGGGGCGGGGGGGGGTCCCCAGGATCTGCCCCCCCGCCACGTACATGGGCACGGGGGCGCTGGCGGGGGGGGCCTGCGAGCTGGCCGGGGGAGGGGGCGGCGGGGGGGGGGCTGGGCTGCACCGCAGCCCCCAGTTCTGCCCGAAGAGCGGCGTCTCGGCGAACGGGAACGAGCCCGAGCGGCTGCGGGGGGAGGAAAGCACAGAACGGGGAGGGGGGGGGTTAATCAGGAGACCCCCCCCCCGAGGAGCCGAGGGGGTGGCCGGGGGTCTGGGGGACACTCACATGGCCCCGGGGGGGTAGGAGCCGTCCCCCCCCTCCACGTAGGGCACGGGGGCGGGGAACACGTGCTGCACCGGCGGCAGCTGCTGCACCTGCGGGGGGGGGACACGGACAGCGGGGGGGGGGTCAGCGGGGGGCACCCCCCAACACCCCCAACACCCCCCGAACGGCCCCCGCTCACCTCCTGGGGGGGGCCGGCCTTGGGGGCAGCCGTGGCGGCGCTGGGGGCTGGGGAGCGCTGGGGGGGGCACAGGGGGGGCACCCCCCGCCTCAGCTCTCGGCAGCCCCATTTTACCCTTTTCAGCACCATTTTAACCCCGCTCCGCACCCCTTCCGCCCCATCCCAGCCCCGGACACACAATTCCACTCCCGTTTCGCTCCAATTCTCACGCTTCTCACCCCACTTTGCCCCGTTCCACCCCGCCTTTATCCCCGTTCATCCCCATCACCCCGTTCCAACCCCATTTCTGCACATTTGGGGCCACTTCAGCTCAATTTTACCAATTTAACCCCACCCCCGCCCCCTTTTTACCCCATTTCTCTCCATTTTGGGCAACTTCGGCAAAATTTTACCCCCTCCCAGCCCATTTCACGCACATTTCTCCCCTCTCCAGTCCCAATTCCCACCCAGTTTTCCCCTGTTTTCCGCACCTGCTGCCCCCCCGGGCTGGGCCCGGGCTGGGGGGGCGCGGGGGGGGCGGGGCTGCCCTCGCGCCCTCCGGGGGCCGCAGCCCCCTCTGCTTTGGGGACAAAAACGGCACATTTGGGTCAGATTCTGTCCTGGGGTCTCCCCCAGGAGCGGGGGGGAGGGGAGGGCTGGTTTTGGGGCGATCCGCGGTGTTTTGGGTGCTCACCCGCCACGGTGACCACGATGAACTGCTGGGGGGGGGGCGCGGGCGCGGGGGGCGCCGGGGGGGCGCCCCGGGGGCGGAGCCTCCCGGCAGCTCCGCCCCGAAAGGGGCGGTGCCGGCGGGGGGCGCTGCGGAGGGCGGCGGCTGCTGCTGCTGTGACGTCGTCGCCGTCAGCTCGGTGACGAATGAGGGTTGGGTCGCCATGGCGACGGCTAGGGGAGTGACGTCATGGCGACGGGTGACGCCAACGCGTGATTGACGTCACCGCGGGGATAAAAAGGGTGATGCTACCGCCGCGCGTTACATTTCGCGTGACGTCACGACACGACTCCGCCCCAGGGATGCCCGAGAGTGGACGTCACGACTGGTTTGTGACATCACCGCGAGGGAGGGGGCGTGTCCAGCCGCGACCCCGCGCGCCCACATTGGCTCCCGCCCCCCGCCCCGCCTTCCCATTGGCCCGCCCGCCCGCCAATCGCGCCGCGCGCTCAAGCCCCGCCCCCCTCGCCCAGGCCCGCTGCCCCCCCCCCCGCTCCCCCCTTTCCCCCCCCCGCCGCCATTTTGGCGGCGCCGCTCGGACCCACCTGCCCGCGGCCGCCGCCGGGGCCCCGCGCGGACTCCGCCTGCCCCCGGTGCCGCGGCTGCTGCTGCCGGCGGGGCCCGACGGAGCGGGGGGCGGCGGCGGCAGGGGCCGGGCCGGGCCGGAGCGCGGTCGCCACGGTGACCGTGGCTATGGCGGCCTCCCTGGTCCCTCACCGGGGCAACTGTTGCTACCCGCCTCGGCGGCGGGCGGGGCCGGCCGCGTAGGTCCCGCCCCTCATCTCCTATTGGTTATCACTCTCCGCCGCCGCGCGCTGGTTGGTTAATCCGCCCGTCGCTCCGCGCCAGCCCCGCCCCTCTCCTCCCTCATTGGCTTTTCCGTGCGTCCATCAGCGCTACCTGAGGGAGGAGGGGAGGGCGGGGCCGCGCGTGGAGGTGGCGCAATCCTATTGGTCAGAGCGGCTGTCGATCAGCGCGAGGGGTGAACGCGCCGCGGGCCGCGGGGGCTGTCGGGAGATGTGGTCCCTGGCGGCAGAGGTGCCTCGTGACGTCACGGAGGAGTGACGCCATGGCCGGGCTGTGTTCACGGCGCCGTTTGAGGGTTTGATTGGCGCTGTGAGGGGGAGAACGGGCGGTTTAACCGGGGAATGAAACGGGGGATCTAGCAGTGGGGGCCTTAGCACCGCGAGCCCAGCTTGTGCGCTCGGGCACTCCTAAGGCCGTGCTCTCCGCGGGGCTCTAGCGGTACAATTTAAACCGGTACAATTGTTCTGTAGGGCTGTGCCGGCTCCATCGAGGGGCTGTGCCGGCTCCGGGGGTCCGCAAGTGCGAGGGGGACCCCAAGCTCAGCTTCCGGTGGTGTCATGGCGGCCGCGCCGCGGAGCACGACGGGAAATGTAGTCCCGAGGCGAGTCACGTGATGCGGGAAAGCACCGCCCACAGAGGGGCGGGGTCGGCGGGAAGCGATGTCACGTGCGCGCGGGTCACGTGACCCCCGAGCGCTTCCGGGGCGCGATGGGGCCGGGGGGTGGCGGTGAGGGGGCGGGGGGGGGCGGGGGTGTCCCGGGGGGTCTCCGGGTGTCCCCAGGGTGTCCCCAGGGTGTCCCCAGGGTGTCCCCGGGGTCCCGGTTTGGCGGGAGGGTTCCGGCATGAACCCAGCGGCAGTTCCGGTGCTGGGTTGTCCCGGTCTGGGGGGTCTCGGTTTCGGGGGCTGTCCCGGTTCTGGGGGGGTTTCTGGGGCTGGGGTCTCTCTCGGGGGTCTCGGGGGTCTCGGTGACTCCCCCGTTCCCCCCCAGCGCTCCCTCTGCCGGGTTTTTGCCGGCGCCCGGCGCTGCCTGCACGGGACGGTCCCGGCCCGCGCCCCCCCCCTCATCCCCATCGTGGTGGAGCAGACGGTGAGTGGGGGGGGGCGACCCCTGAGACCCCCTTGGGACCCCCACAAACACCCCCAGCCCGCCCCAAAGCACCCCCGGATCCCCCTCCCTGTTCCCCCGATCCTCCAGACTCCCCTGAGCCCCCCCTTTTCACCCCCAGGGCCGGGGGGGTCGCACCTCCAAAACAGCGCAGGGGGTCCCGAATCTCCTCCCCCAGACCCCCCCCGACCTCTGAGCCCCCAAAAGACCCCCCCCAGAACCCCCCCCGACCTCTGACCCCCCCAAAGCCCCCCCTGAGCCCCCCAGACCTCTGAACCCCACGAAAGACCCCCCCCAGACCCCCCCCGACCTCTGACCCCCCCCAAAAGACCCCCTTGAGCCCCCCCTTTTCCCCCCCAGGGCCGGGGGGGTTGAACCTCCAAAACAGCGCAGGGGGTCCCGTCTGTCCTCGGGCCCCTCCCGACCCCCCCAGACCCCCCAGACCCCCCCAGACCTCTGACCCTCACGAAAGCCCCCCAGACCTCTGACCCCCCCCAAAGCCACCCCTGAGCCCCCCCAGACCCCCAAAGCCCCCCCTGAACCCCCCCTTTTCCCCTCCAGGGCCGGGGGGGGTTTGAACCTCCAAAACAGTGCAGGGGGTCCCGTCTGTCCTCGGGCCCCTCCCGACACCCCCAGACCCCCCCAGACCTCTGAACCCCCGAAAAGCCCCCCCAGACCCCCAAAGCCCCCCCAGACCCCCCTTTTCCCCCCCAGGGCCGGGGGGGTCGCACCTCCAAAACAGTGCAGGGAGTCCTGTCTCTCCTCTGAGCCCCCCCAAAAGACCCTCCCAGACCCCTCAGACCTCTGACCCCCCCCCCAGAAGCCCCCCTGAGCCCCCCGACCTCTGACCCCCCCAAAGCCCCCCCTGAACCTCCCCTTTTCCCCCCCAGGGCCGGGGGGGTTGAACCTCCAAAACAGCGCAGGGGGTCCCGTCTGTCCTCGGGTCCCCAGACCCCCCCAGACCTCTGAACCCCCCCCCCCAAAAGACCCCTCTGAGCCCCCCAAAAGCCCCCTCTGAGCCCCCCCAGACCTCTGAGCCCCCCCAAAGACCCCCCAGATCTCTGACTCCCCCCAAAAGACCCCCCTGAGCCCCCCCAGACCCCCCCAGACCCCAAAGCCCCCCCAGAAGCCCCCCCTGAGCCCCCCAGACCCCCAAAGCCCCCCCAGAAGCCCCCCCTGAGCCCCCCCAGAAGCCCCCCCTGAGCCCCCCCAGACCCCCAAAGCCCCCCCAGACCCCAGAAGCCCCCCCTGAGCCCCCCCCAGACCCCCAAAGCCCCCCAGACCCCCCCGTTTTTCCCCCCAGGGCCGGGGGGGAGCGAGCCTACGACATTACTCGCGGCTGCTGCGGGGAGCGCATCGTCTGCGTGATGGGCCCGGTGGGTACCCCCGGGGGGGGGGCTCGGGGGCCTGGACCCCCCCCCCTGGGGACCCCCTGACCCCCCCCACGACCCCTCCCCAGATCGATGACAGCCTGGCCAGCCTGGTGATCGCCCAGCTGCTGTTCCTGCAGTCCGAGAGCAACAAGAAACCCATCCACATGTACATCAACAGCCCCGGTGAGCCGGGGGGCTCGGGGGGAGCTGGGGGGGCTCAGGGGGCTCGGGGGGCTTGGGGGGAGCCTGGGGGGCTCGGGGGGCTCGGGGGGGCTTGGGGGGGGGGTTGGGGGGGGCTCGGGGGGGCTCGGGGGGGAAGAAGGGGGCTTGGGGGGGGTTGGGGGTGGCTCAGGGGGGCTCGGGGGGGGCTCGGGGGGGCACGGGGGGATCGGGGGGCTCAGGGAGCTGGGGGGGGCTCGGGGGTCTCGGGGGCGGCTCGGGGAGCTCGGGGGGGGTTCGGGGGGCTTGGGGGGGCTCAGGGGGGCTTGGGGGGGGCTTGGGGGGGGCTCGGGGGGGCTTGGGGGGACAAGGAGGGGGCTCGGGGGAGCTCAGGGGGGCTGGGGGGGCACAGGGGGCTTGGGGGGGGCTTGGGGGGCTCGGGGAGCTCGGGGGGGGTCAGGGGGGCACGGGGGGGGCTCGGGGGGGAAGAAGGGGGCTCGGGGGGGGTTCGGGGGGGCTTGGGGGGGCTCAGGGGGGGCTTGGGGGGGGCTTGGGGGGGGCTCAGGGGGGCTTGGGGGGACAAGGAGGGGGCTCGGGGGAGCTCAGGGGGGCTGGGGGGGGGGCTCAGGGAGCTGGGGGAGCTCGGGGGGCTCAGGGGGCTTGGGGGGCTCGGGGAGCTCGGGGAGGGTTCGGGGGGGCTGGGGGGGTTCGGGGGGGGCTCGGGGGGGGCTTGGGGGGCTCAGGGGGGCACAGGGAGCCTTGGGGGGCTCGGGGGACAAGGAGTGGGCTCAGGGGGGGCTTGGGGGGCTCAGGGGGGCACGGGGGGGGCTTGGGGGGCTCGGGGGGAGCTCAGGGGGCTCGGGGGGGGCTCGGGGGGGCTCGGGGGACAAGGAGGGGGCTCGGGGGGGCTTGGGGAGCTCAGGGGGGCACGGGGGGCTTGGGGGGCTCGGGGAACAAGGAGGGGGCTCAGGGGGGGCTCTGGGGGGAAGGAGGGGGCTCGGGGAGCTCGGGGGGGGGGTTCGGGGGGGCTGGGGGACTCAGGGGGGGCTCAGGGAGGGCTCGGAGGGCTGGGGGGAGGCTCGGGGGGCTCGGGGGGGCTCGGGGGGGGGTCAGGGGGGGCTCGGGGGACAAGGAGGGGGTCTGGGGAAGGGCTGTGGGGTCTGAAAAGGGAGATGGGACCACCTGGAGAGGGTTGTGGACCCCAAAAGCTCCTTTCCCTGGAGACAGAGTGGGGAGGGTTGGGGGAATTGGGGAATTTTTGGGGGGCTCAGGGAGGGTTTGGGGGTCACCAGGGGCTTGCTGACCCCACCTTGGCCGTGTGGAGCTCG
>CM076532.1:236106-292357 GCA_038429875.1 Poecile montanus
GCTTGGGGGATCCTGAAAGGTTTGAAGGGACCCTGGAAGGGTTTGGGGGGATCCTGAAGGGGTTTGGGGGGTCCCTGAAAGGGTTTGGGGGGACCCTGGAGGGTTTGGGGGGTCCCTGAAAGGGTTTGGGGGGACCCTGAGGGGCTTGGGGGGACCCTGGAAGGGCTTGGGGGGATCCTGAAAGGGCCTGGGGAGATCCTGAAAGGGTTTGGGGGGACCCTGAAAGGGTTTGGGGAGATCCTGAAAGCACTTGGGAGGACCTTGAAAGGGTTTGGGGGTCCCTGAAGGGGTTTGGGGGACCCTGGAAGGGTTTGGGGTCCCTGAAGGGGTTTGGGGGTCCCTGGAAGGGTTTGGGGGTCCCTGAGGGGGTTTGGGGGGACCCTGGAAGGGTTTGGGGGGACCCTGAAAGCGCTTGGGGGGACCCTGAAAGGGTTTGGGGAGATCCTGAAAGGGTTTGGGGGTCCCTGGAAGGGTTTGGGGTCCCTGAAGGGGTTTGGGGGACCTGGAAGGGTTTGGGGAGCACAGAAACAGGGAGGGAAATGGGGAGGGGCGCGTTCCCCACCGTGTCTGTGTGTGGGGAGGGGGCTCTGAAAGAGCGGGGGCAGCGCCTGGAAGGGATAAACGGGGACCCAGGGTGGGGGGAGACGTGCTGGGACCCCCCAGGGGATCCTGTGGGGGGTGGGTGGGTTTGGGGCTCCCCCAGCCCCTCCTGAGCCCCCCTGAACCCCCCAACTCAGGGCCAGGCCACCGACATCGCCATCCAGGCCGAGGAGATCCTGCAGCTGAAGCGCCAGATCAACGGGCTCTACGCCAAGCACACGGGGCAGCCGCTGCCCGTCATCGGTGAGGGACCCCCCAGAGCCCCCCAGGACCCCCCCAGATCCCCCAGAGGCGCCCCTGACCCCCCCTGTGCCTCCCCAGAAGCCGCCATGGAGCGGGACCGGTACCTGAGCCCGGTGGAGGCGCAGGAATTCGGGCTCCTGGACCAGGTTCTGGTGCATCCCCCGCCCCGCGGCGAGGACGAGCCCCGGCTGGTGCAGAAGGAGCCCCCCAACAGCCCCTCTGTGCCCCCCCAAATCCCCCCAGCGTCCTGAGGCTGCTCCTGGCAGTGCTGGGGGAAGGTTTTAGAGTGAGGGAGGGGGCTCTGGGTGGGAGCCGTGTGTGGAAATAAAGGGCTGTGGAACCCCAGTGAGTCCTGCAGGGATTTTGGGGGGTCGGTGCCGTGCTGGGGGTGGAGAGGCGATGGAGGGGGAGCAAGGAGGAGCCGTGGGGAGGAGAGGGAGGGTTTGGGGGACACGGGAGCATTTGTGGGTGTGTGAATTGTTTGGGGGGGCTCGGAGGGGGGGTCTGGTTTGGGGGGCGGGGTTTTTTGGGGGGGGGCATTGACGATACCGGGACCCCCCCGGGCCGAGTCCTCCGGGCCGCCAGGGGGCGCCCGCCGCTGTCCCGCCATGCACCGCGCGCGCGGCCTGTGCGGCCCGGGGCTCTCCGCGGCCCTCGGGGGGTCCCGGGCGCTCTCGGGGGGTCCCGGGCCCGGTTCGGGGGGTCCCGGGCCCGGTTCGGGGGGTCCCGGGCCCGGTTCGGGGGGTCCCGCGCGGGGTTTGGGCCCCGAGGCCGAGGCGGACCCGGCGCTGCTCCGCTCCAGCAGCCCCGAGCTGTCCCGGCGGCTCCGCGGGCTCGCCCTGGTCCGCGGCGGCTTCGTGAGCGCGGCGGAGGCGGCGGAGCTGCTGCGGGAGGTGGAGCCGGGGCTGGGCCGGGGGCGGTACCAGAGCGACCACTGGGACCGGGTGAGGGGCTCGGGGGGATTCCTGAGGCGGGGGCGGTTCTGAGGTCGGGGTTAACCCCGCGCTTTGTCCCCCCCAGGCCATCAGCGGGTACCGGGAGACGGAGCGGGGCCTGCGGGGGGCGGCGGGGCGGGCGCTGCTGCTCCGGGTCACCCCCGCCTTCCCCGCCCGCCGCCCCCCCCGGCCCAGCGCCCACGTCCTGGACCTGCTGCCCGGGGGCCGGGTGGGGCCGCATGTGGACAGCGTCAAGGTGAGGGGCTTGGGGCTCCCGGGAGCTTCCCGCGGGTTTGGGGGGGATTTTGGGGGGTCCCAGGGTGGTTTTGGGGGGTCCCAGGGTGGTTTTGGGGGTCCCAGGGTGGTTTTGAGGGGTCCCAGGGTGGTTTTGAGGGGTCTCAGGTGTGTCCGTCCCCCACCTTTGCCTCCCGCAGTTCTGCGGCTGCACCATCGCGGGGCTGTCGCTGCTGGGGGGTTTTGGGGTCCCAGGGTGGTTTTGAGGGGTCTCAGGGTGGTTTTGGGGTCCCAGGGTGGTTTTGGGGGTCCCAGGGTGGTTTTGAGATGTCCCAGGGTGGTTTTGAGGGGTCTCAGGTGTGTCTGTCCCCACTTTGGCTCCCGCAGTTCTGCGGCTGCACCATCGCGGGGCTCCCGGGAGCTTCCCATGGGGATTTCGGGGGGTTTTGGGGGTCCCAGGGTGATTTTGAGGGGTCTCAGGTGTGTCTGTCCCCCCTTTACCTCCCGCGGGGATTTTGGGGGTCCCCGCTGGTTTTGGGGGTCCGAGGGTGGTTTTGAGGGGTCTCAGGGTGGTTTTGGGGGTCCAGGGTGGTTTTGGGGGTCCCAGGGTGGTTTTGAGGGGTCCCAGGGTGGTTTAAGGGGTCTCAGGTGTGTCTGTCCCACTTTGGCTCCCGCAGTTCTGCGGCTGCACCATCGCGGGGCCCCGTGGGGATTTCGGGGGTTTTGGGGGTCCCAGGGTGGTTTTGAGGGGTCTCAGGTGTGTCTGTCCCCCCTTTACCTCCCGCGGGGATTTTGGGGGTCCGAGGGTGGTTTTGAGGGGTCCCAGGGTGGTTTTGGGGGGTCCCAGTGTGGTTTTGAGGGGTCTCAGGTGTGTCTGACCCCCTTTGGCTCCCGCAGTTCTGCGGCTGTACCATCGCGGGGCTGTCGCTGCCGCGGGGATTT
The DNA here is from genome assembly GCA_038429875.1 of Poecile montanus. Classification (NCBI taxonomy): domain Eukaryota; kingdom Metazoa; phylum Chordata; class Aves; order Passeriformes; family Paridae; genus Poecile; species Poecile montanus. The sequence goes on from CM076532.1 coordinate 239,061, forward strand.
CGGGGTGTTTTGGGGGGTCCCAGGGTGGTTTTGAGGGGTCTCAGGGTGGTTTTGGGGGTCCCAGGGTGGTTTTGAGGGGTCCCAGGGTGGTTTTGGGGGGTCCCAGGGTGGTTTTGGGGGGTCCCAGGGTGGTTTTGGGGTGATTTTCAGGGGTCTCAGGTGTGTCTGACCCTGTTTGCCTCCCAGTTCTGTGGCTGCACCATCGCGGGGCTGTCGCTGCTGGGGGGATTTTGGGGGGTTTTGGGGGGTCCCAGGGTGGTTTTGAGGGGTCCCAGGGTGGTTTTGAGGGGTCCCAGGGTGGTTTTGGGGGTCCCAGGGTGATTTTCAGGGGTCTCAGGTGTGTCTGACCCCCTTTGCCTCCCAGTTCTGTGGCTGCACCATCGCGGGGCTGTCGCTGCTGGGGGGGTTTTGCGGGGTCCCAGGGTGGTTTTGGGGGTCCCAGGGTGTTTTTGGGGGTCCCAGGGTGGTTTTGAGGGGTCTCAGGGTGGTTTTGGGGTCCCAGGGTGATTTTCAGGGGTCTCAGGTGTGTCTGACCCTGTTTGCCTCCCAGTTCTGTGGCTGCACCATCGCGGGGCTGTCGCTGCTGGGGGGGTTTTGGGGGTCCCAGGGTGGTTTTGAGGGGTCTCAGGGTGTTTTTGGGGGTCTCAGGGTGGTTTTGGGGGGTCTCAGGTGTGTCTGACCCGTTTGTCTCCCAGTTCTGTGGCTGCACCATCGCGGGGCTGTCGCTGCTGGGGGGGTTTTGGGGGTCTCAGGGTGTTTTTGGGGGTCTCAGGGTGGTTTTGAGGGGTCTCAGGGTGTTTTTGGGGGTCTCAGGGTGGTTTTGGGGGGTCTCAGGGTGGTTTTGAGGGGTCTCAGGGTGGTTTTGGGGTGATTTTCAGGGGTCTCAGGTGTGTCTGACCCCGTTTGCCTCCCAGTTCTGTGGCTGCACCATCGCGGGGCTGTCGCTGCTGGGGGGGTTTTGGGGGGTCTCAGGGTGGTTTTGAGGGGTCCCAGGGTGGTTTTGAGGGGTCCGAGAGTGGTTTTGAGGGGTCCCCAGGGTGGTTTTGGGGGTCCCAGGGTGGTTTTGGGGGGTCCCAGGGTGTTTTTGGGGGTCTCAGGGTGGTTTTGGGGGGTCTCAGGTGTGTCTGACCCCGTTTGTCTCCCAGTTCTGTGGCTGCACCATCGCGGGGCTGTCGCTGCTGTCCCCCAGTGTCCTGCGGCTCCGGAGCCTGCGGGACCCCCAGGACTGGCTGGAGCTGCTGCTGGAGCCGGGGTCTCTCTACGTGCTCCGGTGGGTTTGGGGGGGCCCTGGGGACCCCTGAGGGGGTTCTGGGGACCCCTGAGTGGGGGCTGAGAACCCCCTGATCCCCCCCAGGGGTGCTGCCAGGTACGAGTTCACCCACGAGATCCTCCCGGACGAGGAATCGTTCTTCGGGGGGCTCCGGGTGCCGCGGGGGCGCCGGGTGGCCCTGATCTTCCGCAACGACCCCCCCGGTGAGACCCCCAAACCCCCCGGGACCCCTCACACCAGCCCCTTCTGGGGTACCTTGTAACAGCCCCCCCAGGTCCTGAGCCCCCCAAATTCCCCTGAAGACCCCAAACCGCATGGGGAGCCCCCAAACCCCACCAGGGACACCCCGAAATCCCCCCAGGACCCCCTGAACATCCCCAGGGACCACCAAAGACCCCCCAAAGCCCCCCCTGACCGTCGCTGTTTCCCCCTCACCCCAGAGACGCCTCCGGAGCCTCTCAGCGACCTCCCGGCGTTTATTGAGGACCCCCAGGACCCTCCAGCCCCCAAATGAGCCCCCAATAAACAGCGATTCCCCCACACTCGGCTCTTGGGGGGCTCTTCTGGGGGCTCTTGGAGGGGGAGGAGCTTTTGGGGAACCCCCAAACCCCCCGAGCCGACAGCCAGGGGGTGCTTTTGGGGGTGGGATGGTTGGAGGGACCCCAACACCCCCCCCACAGACGGGGGGGAGTTTTGGGGGGAGTTTTGGGGGGGAGTTTTAGGGGGGAGTTTTGAGGGGGGAGTTTTAGGGGGGGAGTTTTAAGGGGGGGAGTTTTGGGGGGGGAGTTTTGGGGGGAGGAGTTTTGGGGGGGAGTTTTGGGGGGGTTTTGGGGGGGGAGTTTTGGGGGGGAGTTTTGGGGGGGAGTTTAGGGGGAGTTTTAGGGGGGAGTTTTGGGGGAGTTTGAGGGGAGTTTTAAGGGGGGAGTTTTAAGGGGGGGAGTTTTAGGGGGGAGTTTTGGGGGGGAGTTTTGGGGGGGAGTTTTGGAGGGGGAGTTTTGGGGGGGGAGTTTTAAGGGGGGAGTTTTGGGAGGAGTTTTGGGGGGGGAGTTTTAAGGGGGAGTTTTAAGGGGGGAGTTTTGGGGGGGGAGTGTTGAGGGGGGAGTTTTAGGGGGGGAGTTTTAGGGGGGGAGTTTTGGGGGGGGAGTTTTGGGGGGGAGTTTTGGGGAGGGGAGTTTTGGGGGGGGAGTTTTGGGGGGGGAGTTTTAAGGGGGAGTTTTGGGGGAGCTGTTTTGGAGTCACTTGGGGCAGCCTCGGGGGGGTCGGGGGTGATTTGGGTCGGGGGTCTCACCCCAGGCAGGCGCAGGCCCCCGCCGAGAGCCGCGGCAGCCGCTGCCAGCGCAGCCCCGAGTCCAGGAACGCCACGTCCTCGTAGCGGGTGGGGCGGCAGCAGGGGCCCCCCCCGGGCCCCCCCGGGCCCAGCACGGCCCCCAGCGCCAGCCCGTGCAGGGTGGGGGGCGCGGGGCAGCCCCCCCCGCAGTACCGGAACACCACGGTCTCGGGGGAGGGGTAACCCAGCCCCAGAGCCCCCACCCCAACCGAGACACTGCGCAGCCCGCACGGGGGGGCGGCCGGGGGGGGCGCGGGGGGGGCGCGGCAGGGCCCGGGCAGGAGGAGGAGGAGGAGGAGGAGGAGGAGGAGGAGGAAGGAGCAGGAGCGTCCCAGCCTCGCCATCCTGAGCCCCCTCCGAGAATCGGCCCCGAGGGAATTTATGGGGTGCGGAGGGGGAGGGTCTTGGGGAGGGGGAGGAGGAGGAGGAGGAGGGGGGGGGGTTAACCCTGAACTCCCCAAGGAGGGGGCACTGACCCCCCCCTCCCCCCCCCAGGGGAAATTTGGGGGAGGGGAATTTTAATTGGGATGGGACAATTAGTGGGAACACCATCACCCCAAACCTGGGGGGGTGAGACCCCCGGGACCCCCCCAGGGGTTTGGGGAAGGCATTTGGAGAGTGGAGACCCCCCCCCATCCCAAAGGGGGGGAGTGAGACCCCCAGAACCCCCAGACTGTGGGGGTGTGATGGAGACCCCCACCAGAAAAACAGCTGGGGGGGGTTGGGGGGTCTCAATCCACTCCCCAGGAGGCCCCCACCCCCAAATAACTGGGGCCCCCCCAAACAACTGCCCAACCCCCCAGGGCTGTGCTGGGGAAAAACCCCCTGGGGGAGGGAGGGAATTCGCCCCTACCCCAAATTTTGGGAATTTTGCCCCAAAAGAAGGGGGTTCATAGGGGGATTAATACTGGGGGGGGCCAGAGCGCTCCTGGGGGGGTGGAACATTCCAGCACTGTGGGGAGTGTGAGCCTGGCACAAAGTAGAGGAAAAAAAAGCCTAAAAATAGCAAAACATCCCAATTCTGACCCAAAAAAGCCAGGGAGGTTGGAGGGGGGGAGGCTCTTCCCTGCCCCACCCTGAGACATTCCAGGGCCCCCCAGATTCCTGGGAGGGGAGGGGAGGGTTTTGAGTTTGTTGAGGGGAATTTGGGGCAGGGGATGGGGGGCAGGAAGGGGCAGAGTGAGGGGAAAGCAGGGGGTCGGGAATGGGGGGCAGGGATTGGGAAAATGGGGAGGGGGTCCCGTGGGGTTTGGGGAGGATCCTCCTGGATTTTGGTGTCCCTGTCCTGGAGACGCCTCTAAAGGAACTGGGATGGCTCTGGGGGGTCCCTGGGGGGTTTGGGGGTGTGTCTGGGGCTCGGGGGTCCTGGGGCTTGGGGGGGTCCCCTGCCTTGGGGGTCCTGTGGGTCGGGGGTCCTGTGGGTTGGGGGTCCCATGACTCAGGGGTCCTGTAACTCGGGGGTCCTGTGGCTCGGGGGTCCCCTGGCTCGGGGTTCCCCTGGCTCAGGGGTCCCATGACTCAGGGGTCCTGTAACTCGGGGGTCCCGTGACTCGGGGGTCCTGTGACTTGGGGGTCCCGTGGCTCGGGGGGGTCCCCTGGCTCGGAGGTCCCCTGGCTCGGGGGTCCCCTGGCTTGGGGTCCTGTGACTTGGGGGGTCCCGTGGCTCAGGGGTCCCCTGGCTTGGGGGTCCCGTGGCTCGGGGGGGTCCCCTGGCTCGGGGGTCCCCTGGCTCGGGGGTCCTGTGGGTCGGGGTCCCGTGTTTCGGGGTTCCCCTGGCTTGGGGGGTCCCGTGGGTCAGGGGGTCCTGTGGCTTGGGGGGGTTCCCATGGCTCGGGGGTCCCCTGGCTCACGGGTCCCGTAACTCAGGGGTCCTGCAACTTGGGGGTCCCGTGTTTCGGGGTTCCCCTGGCTCGGGGGTCCCGTGTTTGGGGGGTCCCTACTCCTTGAGGAAGAAGTGCATCTTGTCAGCGATGAGTTTGCGCTCGGGGTCCAGGCGCTTCAGCAGCTGCGCCAGGGCGTTGACGGTGGCGTCGCTGCTCAGCCCCGTGCGCTTGGTCTGGAACTTCTTGAGCAGGTCCTTGGTGGTCATGGGCTTCCGGGACAGGTACCGGCGCACGGCCTCCTCCGTCAGCTGCACCTCCCTGCGGGGCCGGGGGCACCGGGGCCGGGCTCAGCGGGGTCCAGCAGCCTCCCGGGGTCCCACAACCCCCGAGCCCCCTGCAGCCCCCCGGGGTCCCACAGCCCCCTGAGCCCCCCAGGGTGGTCCCACAGCCCCCCGAGCCCCCCGGGGTCCCACAGCCCCCCGGGGTCCCACAGCCCCCTGAGCCCCCGGGGTCCCACAGCCCCCCGAGCCCCCCGGGGTCCCACAGCCCCCCCGGGGTCCCACAGCCCCCTGAGCCCCCCGGGGTCCCACAGCCCCCGGGGTCCCACAGCCCCCCGAGCCCCCAGCAGCCCCCCAAGCCCCCCAGGGTTCCGCAGCCCCCTGAGCCCCCCAGGGTCCCGCAGCCCCCTGAGCCCCGCGGGGTCCCGCAGCCCCCCAGGGTCCCGCAGCCCCCCAGGGTCCCGCAGCCCCCCGAGCCCCCCAGGGTCCCGCAGCCCCCCGAGCCCCCCGAGCCCCCAGCAGCCCCCTGAGCCCCCAGCAGCCCCGCGGGGTCCCACAGCCCCCGAGCCCCCCAGGGTCCCGCAGCCCCCCGAGCCCCCCGAGCCCCCAGCAGCCCCCTGAGCCCCCAGCAGCCCCGCGGGGTCCCACAGCCCCCCGAGCCCCCCGGGGTCCCGCAGCCCCCCGGGGTCCCGCAGCCCCCCGAGCCCCCAGCAGCCCCCCGAGCCCCCCGGGGTCCCACAGCCCCCCGGGGTCCCACAGCCCCCTGAGCCCCCCGGGGTCCTGCAGCCCCCCGGGGTCCCGCAGCCCCCCAGGGTCCCGCAGCCCCCCAAGCCCCCCGGGGTCCCGCAGCCCCCTGGGGTCCCGCAGCCCCCCGAGCCCCCCAGGGTCCCGCAGCCCCCCGGGGTCCCACAGCCCCCCGAGCCCCCAGCAGCCCCCCGAGCCCCCCAGGGTCCTGCAGCCCCACGGGTTCCCACAGCCCCCCGAGCCCCCCAAGCCCCCAGCAGCCCCCCGGGGTCCCACAGCCCCCCAAGCCCCCCGAGCCCCCAGCAGCCCCGCAGAGTCCTGCAGCCCCCCAGGGTCCCGCAGCCCCCTGAGCCCCCAGCAGCCCCCCGAGCCCCCAGACTCACCCGCTGCTCGGGGTCGACTTCCCGGAGTGGGGCTGGGGCGTGGATTTGCCCGAGGGGGGTCCCGGCTCCGCCTTCAGCCGCTTCTGGGGAGGGGGCTCCGACCCCCCCGGGGTTGGCCGGCGACCTGGGGGAGATCAGGAGGTCAGGGGGGCTTTGGGGGGTCCCCAGGAGGGAGCTGGGAATTGTCCCCGCTCCACAATGTCCCTGTGACCCCTCCCCGAGTGTCCCCCACCCCCTCAAAAGTTCACCCTGAGACCCCTCAATCCCCCCCAGATTCCCCAACCCCCCCCCAGCACTCCTGGACCCCCTTCAGTGTCTGCCAGCCCCCAAAACCCCTCCTGGGACCCCCAAAACCCCTCCTGGGACCCCCAAGACCCCTCCAAAGTCCCCCAAAACCCCTCCCGGGACCCCCAAAACCCCTCCCGGGACCCCCAAAACCCCTCCCAGGTCCCCCAAAACCCCTCCTGGAACCCCCAAAACCCCTCCCGGGACCCCCAAAACCCCTCCTGGAACCCCCAAAGCCCCTCTCAGGACCCCCAAAACCCCTCCCTGGACTCCCAAAACCCCTCCTGGGACCCCCAAAACCCCTCCCGGGACCCGCAAAACCCCTCCCAGGACCCCCAAAACCCCTCCTGGAACCCCCAAAACCCCTCCCAGGTCCCCCAAAACCCCTCCTGGAACCCCCAAAACCCCTCCCAAGTCCCCCAAAACCCCTCCCGGGACCCCCAAAACCCCTCCTGGGACCCCCAAAGCCCCTCCCGGGACCCCCAAAACCCCTCCTGGAACCCCCAAAACCCCTCCCAAGTCCCCCAAAGCCCCTCCCGGGGACCCCCAGCCCTGTCCCACACCTCCCTCTATCCCCCCCAGCCTCCCCCCCAAACCCCCCAGCCCCCCAACCTTGCTCCAGCCTGGCCGCCGCAGCCCGAAGGGTCCCCCCGGTGCCCCCCGAGTCCGTGGGGGTCCCGGGCCGGGAGCCCCCCCTGGAGCTGCTGCCCGAGGCCCTGCGCTCCCGTTTGGGGGGGGTCTTCTTCTTCTGAGGGGGGAGAGGAAGAGGAAGGGCTCAGGGGGTGTCCAGTTCCCCCGTGGGACCCCCGGAGGGAGGAGACCCCCCCCGTGCCCCCCTCACCGCCATGAACAGCGCCGAGGACGTTTCGCTGTCGATGTCGCTCTCCTCCGACGTCTGCGACTCATCGCTGCTTTCTGGGGGTTTGATCCCGTCACAATCCCACTTTTCTGGCTGTTTCCCCCCGATTCCCGCTGGGGGGAGGGGTCTTACCCCTCTTTTTCTTCTTCTCCTGGGGGGTGGGGGTCGCTTTTCCCTCCTCTTCCTCCTCCTTCTCCTCTGCCTTCTCCTCCTCGCTCTCCTCGCTGCTCTCGCTCGCCTCGTCGATGCCTTTGTTAGGGGGGATCCTGAGGATCCTGGACCCCAAAAATCCCCCCCTTGGACCCCAAAAATCCCCCCCTTGGACCCCAAACCCCCTCAGGAATTAAGAATGGGGTCCCAACCCCGTCCCCAACTCCACCTTTTGGGCCTTCCTCCTCCTCCTTGGGCGCTTTGGCTTTGCCCGTCTCTTCCTCGCCGGAGCTGCTGCAGGACAAGGAGGGGATTGGGGAGCACAGGAGGGGCTTGGTGGGATTTGGGGATCCCTGCGGGGGTTCTGGGGGTCCCAGGGGGGATTTCAGCATCCCTGGGGGGGTCTGGGGGGGACACTTTAGGTGGGAAGTGCGGTTGGGAGCATCACAGGGGGTCCCCACCCCCCCAAAATCCCTCCCAAGTGCCCCCCAGGGCGCCACAAGCCCCCACCGTGGTCCCCAAAATCCACCCAGAAACTCCCAAACCCACCCAGGACCCCCCAAAACCCCCCCCAAGGACCCCCAGAACGCCCCCAGCCCCACCTGGAGCCATCAGACATGTAATCCACCTCCTGGCCCTCAAAGTCACCATCATCGCTGTCCTCGAGGGCTTCATCCTCAGAGCCCTTCCTGCCCTTCCTCCTCTTCCTCTTGGGGTGCCCCCCGGCAGCCTTCGGCCTCGCCGCCTTCTCCCCTGGGGATTCCAGGGGTCTGAGGGGCTTCCAGGGGGATCTGGGGGGGATTCTGGGGCTTTGGGGCATTTGAGAGGTACCTCTGCATTTGGGGTGGATTCAGGGGAGGATTTGGGGGCTTTAGGGGCGATTTCTGTGGGGTTTTAGGCAGATTTTGGGGTCCCCTCCTCGCCCTCTTCTCAGAACAGGGATATTTTGGGTGGATTCTCTGGGATTTTGGAGAGATGTGAGGAGGATTTGAGGGGGATTCTGTGGGGTTTTGGAGAGATGTGAGGAGGATTTGGGGGGGATTCTGTGGGGTTTTGGAGAGATGTGAGGAGGATTTGAGGGCACTTTGAGGGGGTTTCTGTGGGGTTTTGGAGAGATGTGAGGAGGATTTAGGGGGGATTCTCTGGGATTTTGGAGAGATGTGAGGAGGATTTGAGGGGGATTCTGTGGGGTTTTGGAGAGATGTGAGGAGGATTTGGGGGCACTTTGAGGAGGATTCTCTGGGGTTTTGGAGAGATGTGAGGAGGATTTGAGGGGGATTCTGTGGGGTTTTGGAGAGATGTGAGGAGGATTTGAGGGGATTTCTGTGGGATTTTGGAGAGATGTGAGGAGGGTTTGAGGGGGATTCTGTGGGATTTTGGAGAGATGTGAGGAGGATTTGGGGGGGATTCTGTGGGATTTTGGAGAGATGTGAGGAGGATTTGAGGGCACTTTGAGGGGGATTCTGTGGGGTTTTGGGATTTCCCCTCTCACCCTCAGCCTCGCTGCCCTCGCTCTCCTCGGAGCTGAGCTCCAGATCCTCCTCCAGGTCGTGAATCCGGAGCCCCCCGCCCTTGCCTGGAGCCTTCCTCCCCTTGTCTTTGTCCTCCTCCTCCTCGTCCTGGTCCCGCAGGCGCCGCTGCTGCATGATGCTGAAGTGGTTCAGCACCTTGTTCCTCCTGGGGGGATTTGGGGGGCTCAGTGGGGATTTGGGGGGGCTCAGCAGGGCTGGGAGGGGATTTGGGAGGGCTCACAGGGGCTGGGGGGGCTGGACACGAATTTGGGGTGCGTGGGAGGATATTTGGGGGGGGACTTGGAGGGGACCTGAGTGGATTTAGGGGGCTTGGGGGAGTCTTCAAAGGGATTTGAGGGTCTGGGAGAATATTTGGGGGGCACCTGAGCAGTCTTGGGGGGGATTTGGGGGGTGCTCTGAGGGGCCTGGGGAGGAGCTGAGGGAGCTCTGAGGGGATTTGGGAGAGTCTTGGGGAGAAATTTGGGGGGGCCTGGGGATGGTCTGGAAGGGGATTTGGGGGTGCTCTGAGGGGATTTGGGAGGAGCTGAGGGAGCTCTGAGGGGATTTGGGAGAGTCTTGGGGAGAAATCTGGGGGGCCTGGGGATGGTCTAGAAGGGAATCTGAGAGAGGATTTGGGGGAGCTGGGAGGGGATTTAGAGTTTGGGAGGGGATTTTGGGTCTGGGGTCCCTGCCCAGGGTTTGGGGCGTCACCTCTCCCACTCCTCCTCGGCCTCCTCGGCCGTCAGGGTGCGGTGCCGGGCCAGGGGGGTGAAGTTGTACCAGTTCCGCACCGGGAAGGCCTCGAAGGCGCCGTCGGGGCACTGGGTGAACACGTAGTAGGAGGCGTTTTCTGTCACCCCGCCCTTCTTCACCCCCCGGAACCTGCGAGAGCGGGATCAGCACCCCAAAATCCCCCAAAACCCCGTTCCCTTCCCTGTTCCATCCCTTCCCCAGCCCAGCCCCTCTCCCCTCTCACTTCCTGCCGGTTTTGCCGTTGACGCGCAGCAGCCAGGGCTGGTCCTCGGCGCGGAATTCCCGCAGGACGATCCCGTATTTCTTCCTCCGCGCCTCCTCGCGCAGCTTGCGGTGGAACTCGCTGCCGGCGCCCGACTCGGGCAGCTCCTCCTCGGCGTAGATTCGCTTGTTGCTCATGTCCCGCTCCATCCGCGCCTGCGCGGGGCTCGGGCTTGGTGCTGATCCTGAACCCCCAAATCCCAGAGACCCCAGAGACCCCAGAGACCCCAAATCCCAGAGACCCCAGAGACCCCAAATCCCAGAGACCCCAGAGACCCCAGAGACCCCAAATCCCAGAGACCCCAGAGACCCCAGAGACCCCAAATCCCAGAGACCCCAGAGACCCCAAATCCCAGAGACCCCAGAGACCCCAAATCCCGGCTGGGAGCGATGGGAGCCCTGCACCCACAATGGGGCCCTGCACCCACAATGGGGGCCCTGCACCCACAATGGGAGCCCTGCACCCACAATGGGGCCCTGCACCCACAATGGGGGCCCTGCACCCACAATGGAGTCCTGCACCCACAATGGGGCCCTGCACCCACAATGGGGGTCCTGCACCCACAATGGGGACCCTGCACCCACGATGGGAGCCCTGCACCCACAGGGCTCAGAGCTCCCCAGCCCAGCAGAAGGAGCGGGATCAGTGCCAGGAGCAATGGGGGCCCTGCACCTGTGATGGGAGCCCTGCACCCACGATGGGAGCCCTGCACCTGTGATGGGAGCCCTGTACCCCCAGGGCTCAGCGCTCCCCAGCCCAGTGGGAGCTCTGGGGGAGGTTTGGAGGGGTCTCAGGTGGTGTGAAGGGGCTGGGGGGGCTCGGGTGTTGTTTTGGGGGTCTCGGGGGAGATTTGGGGGGGATTTGGGAGGTTTGGGGTGGTCTGGAGCTCTGGGGGAGGTTTGGAGGGGTCTCAGGTGGTGTGATGGGGCTGGGGGGTCTCGGGGGTTGTTTTGGGGGTTGGGCTGAGGTCTCAGGGGGGATCTGAGGAGTCTTTTCCCGGCCCCAGGAACACCCCCTGAGGTCAGAGCTCCCCAGCCCACCAGGAGCGATGGGGGCCCTGCACCCACAATGGAGCCCTGCACCCACAATGGGGCCCTGCACCCACAATGGGGCCCTGCACCCACAATGGGGCCCTGCACCCACAATGGGAGCCCTGCACCCACAATGGGGGCCCTGCACCCACAATGGGGCCCTGCACCCACAATGGGGCCCTGCACCCACAATGGGGCCCTGCACCCGCGATGGGAGCCCTGCACCCCCAGGGCTCAGCTCTCCCCAGCCCAGTGGGAGCGATGGGGGAGGTTTGGAGGGGTCTCAGGTGGTGTGAAGGGGCTGGGGGGGCTCGGGGGGTGTTTTGGGGGGAATTTGGGGGGATTTGGGAGGTTTGGGGTGGTCTGGAGCTCTGGGGGGAGGTTTGGAGGGGTCTCAGGTGGTGTGATGGGGCTGGGGGGTCTCGGGGGTTGTTTTGGGGGTTGGGCTGAGGTCTCAGGGGGGATCTGAGGAGTCTTTTCCCGGCCCCAGGAACACCCCCTGAGGTCAGAGCTCCCCAGCCCACCAGGAGCGATGGGGGCCCTGCACCCACAATGGGGGTCCTGCACCCACAATGGGAGCCCTGCACCCACGATGGGAGCCCTGCACCCACAATGGGGGCCCTGCACCCACAATGGGGCCCTGCACCCACAATGGGGACCCTGCACCCATGATGGGGGCCCTGCACCCACAATGGGGCCCTGCACCCACAGAGCTCAGCTCTCCCCAGCCCAGCAGGAGTGATGGGGGCCCTGCACCCACAATGGGAGCCCTGCACCCACAATGGAGCCCTGCACCCACAGAGCTCAGCTCTCCCCAGCCCTGCACCCACAACGGGGCCCTGCACCCACAATGGGGCCCTGCACCCATGATGGGGGCCCTGCACCCACAGAGCTCAGCGCTCCCCAGCCCAGTGGGAGCTCTGGGGGAGGTTTGGAGGGGTCTCAGGTGGTGTGATGGGGCTGGGGGGTCTCGGGGGTTGTTTTGGGGGTCTCGGGGGGGATTTGGGGGGTTTGGGGCGGTCTGGAGCTCTGGGGGAGGTTTGGAGGGGTCTCAGGTGGTGTGATGGGGCTGGGGGGGTCTCGGGGGTTGTTTTGGGGGTTGGGCTGGGGTCTCAGGGGGGATCTGAGGAGTCTTTTCCCGGCCCCAGGAACACCCCCTGAGGTCAGAGCTCCCCAGCCCACCAGGAGCGATGGGGACCCTGCACCCACAATGGGAGCCCTGCACCCCCAGGGCTCAGAGCTCCCCAGCCCAGTGGGAGCAGCACCGGGAGCGATCCAGGCCCTGCACCCTGATCTCAGCTCTCCCCAGCCCAGCAGGAGCAGCTCCAGGAGTGATTTGGGTCCTGCACCCCCTGATCTCAGCTCTCCCCAGCCCAGCAGGAGCAGCACCAGGAGTGATGAAGGTCCTGCACCCCGAGCTCAGCTCTCCCCAGCCCAGCAGGAGCAGGAGCAGTTCCAGGAGTGATGAAGGTCCTGCACACCCTGATCTCAGCTCTCCCCAGCCCAGCAGGAGCGGTTCCAGGAGTGATGAGGGTCCTGCACCCCGAGCTCAGCTCTCCCCAGCCCAGCAGGAGCAGCACCAGGAGTGATGAGGGTCCTGCACCCTGATCTCAGCTCTCCCCAGCCCAGCAGGAGCAGCAGGAGCAGTTCCAGGAGTGATGAGGGTCCTGCACCCCCCGAGCTCAGCTCTCCCCAGCCCAGCAGGAGCAGTTCCAGGGGTGATGAGGGTCCTGCACCCTGATCTCAGCTCTCCCCAGCCCAGCAGAAGGAGCAGGAGCAGTTCCAGGAGTGATGAAGGTCCTGCACCCCCTGATCTCAGCTCTCCCCAGCCCAGCAGGAGCAGTTCCAGGAGTGATTTGGGTCCTGCACCCCCTGATCTCAGCTCTCCCCAGCCCAGCAGGAGCAGTTCCAGGAGTGATGAAGGTCCTGCACCCCTGATCTCAGCTCTCCCCAGCCCAGCAGGAGCAGCACCAGGAGTGATGAAGGTCCTGCACCCCGAGCTCAGCTCTCCCCAGCCCAGCAGGAGCAGCACCAGGAGCTGCCTCACCTGTGCCCAGGTGCTCAGGGTCACTCTGTCGGCGCTGTTGAAGGCCATGATGTTGTAGCGCTTTGGGGTGTTCCTGGGGCCGGGAAAAGACTCCTCAGATCCCCCTGAGACCCCAAAACAACCCCCAAAACAACCCCTGAGCCCCCCAAATCTCCCCCGAGACCCCCAAAACAACCCCCGAGCCCCCAAAACAACCCCCGAGCCCCCCAAAACAACCCCCAAAACACCCCCCGAGCCCCCCCAGCCCCATCACACCACCTGAGACCCCTCCAAACCTCCCCCAGAGCTCCAGACCACCCCAAACCTCCCAAATCCCCCCCAAGACCCCTAAAACAACCCCCGAGCCCCCCCCAGCCCCGTCACACCATCTCAGACCCCTCCAAACCTCCCCCAGAGCTCCAGACCACCCCAAACCCCCCAAATCCCCCCCAAATTCCCCCCAAGACCCCCAAAACAACCCCCGAGCCCCCCAAATCTCCCCCGAGACCCCCCCAGCCCCATCACACCGTCTCAGACCCCTCCAAACCTCCCCCAGAGCTCCAGACCACCCCAAACCCCCCAAATCCCCCCCAAATCCCCCCCAAGACCCCCAAAACGACCCCGAGCCCCCCCCAGCCCCATCACACCACCTGAGACCCCTCCAAACCTCCCCCAGAGCTCCAGACCACCCCAAACCTCCCAAATCCCCCCCAAATTCCCCCCAAAACAACCCCCGAGCCCCCCAAAACAACCCCCGAGCCCCCCCCAGCCCCTTCACACCATCTCAGACCCCTCCAAACCTCCCCCAGAGCTCCAGACCACCCCAAACCCCCCAAATCCCCCCCAAATTCCCCCCGAGCCCCCCCCAAACCAGCTGAGAACCCCCCAAATCCGACACCCCCAAATCTCCCCGAGCCCCCCGCTGTCCCCAAACCCTTCCCGACCCCCTGAGACCCCCGAGCCCCCCGAGCCCCCTCGAGCCCCCCACTCACTTGGGCACCCTGACCACGTACTCGGTCACCACCTGGGAGCTGCTGCCCTGCGGGACAAGGGGGGGCTTTGGGGGGTCCCTGGGGAAATTGGGGGAGCCCCCGAGGGGGTCTGGGGCTCCCAGGGGCATTCGGGGAGGGGTCCCCAGGAGGGATTTTGGGGGTGAAGGGTTTTGGGGTCGGGGGGATCCCCCGCGGGGTCCCTGAGGAGGTTCAGGGGGGTCCCGGGGAGGTTTTTGGGATCCCCCAGACTCACCAGCGAGGCCATCCCGGGGACGAGAGGGGGGCGCGGGCCCAGATGCGGCTCAGGGGAGGCTCCTGAGGGGAAAGGGGGGGGCTCAGGGCCTGGGGACCCCCAAAGCCGGGATCCCTTCAAAGTGGGGACCCCTCAGACCCCCCGCAGGTCCCTCCCAAGCCCCCCAGGACCCCCCAGGGCTCCCCGGGACCCCCCAAACCCCCCCCGGGCCCCCCCGGGCCCCCCCGGGCCCCACCGCCCGCTCCGGCTCCGCTTCCCGCCCGGACCGGAAAACCGCGTCACGTGACCGGAAACAGGAACCCACGTGACCGGAAATGCCTCGCCGATGCGTCACCATGGCAACCGCGCGGCCCAGCCCCAAACCCCGCAATTTTCATTTCCAGTCCCCCCAAAACCTTCAAATTTCACCCCAAAAACTCTTCTTTCACCCCAGCACCCACACCCCCGCCGCTTTTTATATCCCCAAACCCCCTCTCACCCGCCCCCCCCCACCCAAATCGTGCTTTTCCCCCATTTTCCCCAAGGGCAAAACCGCGAGTGGTTTTTGTTCCGTTTATTTGTGAAGTTAAAAACAAGCGGTAAAAAGTAAAAACTTTGAGCCTTCGGTGGTCGGAGTTTTCCAGACGCTCCGGAACGACACGGACAGGGCGGGGGGGGGCGGCCGGGGGGGGTTTGGGGACCCCCGGGGGGGTTTGGGGAGGATTTGGGGACCCCCGGGGGGGATTTGGGGAGGATTTGGGGACCCCCGGGGGGGATTTGGGGGGGATTTGGGGACCCCCGGGGGGGATTTGGGGAGGATTTGGGGACCCCCGGGGGGGATTTGGGGACCCCCGGGGGGGTTTGGGGACCCCCGGGGGGGGTTTGGGGACCCCCGGGGGGGTTTGGGGACCCCCGGGGGGGGTTTGGGGACCCCCGGGGGGGTTTGGGGACCCCCGGGGGGGTTTGGGGAGGATTTGGGGACCCCCGGGGGGATTTGGGGACCCCCGGGGGGCTCGGGGGGGTCTCGGGGGGTCCCCAGGGGGGAGTTGGGGGCCCTTGGGCTCCCCGGGTGGCGTCTGGGGGTCCCCACGAGGGGACGGGAGGGTTTTTGGGGGGGGTTTTGGGGGTCCCGGGGGGGTTTTGGGGGGTCCCCAGCGGCTCCCAGGAATGTTCGAGCGGCTCTGGGGGGGTTTGGGGGGACACGGGGGGCGGGGGAGGGGGGGGGACCCTCCCCAGGGGGATTTTGGGGGGTCCTGGGGGAGGGGGCCCCACCCCTGGGGGGATTTTGGGGGGTCCTGGGGGGGTGGGGGACCCTCCCCTGGGGGGATTTGGGGGGAGCAGGGGGACCCTCCCCCCAGGGGGGATTTTGGGGGGTCGTGGGGGGGGACCCCTCCCCTGGGGGGATTTTGGGGGGTCCTGGGGTGGTGGGGGACCCTCCCCCGGGGGGATTTTGGGGACCCCTCCCCCCGGGGGGATTTTGGGGGGTCGTGGGGGATTTTGGGGACCCCTCCCCGGGGGGATTTTGGGGGGATTTTGGGGGGTCGTGGGGGGCCGCTCGCCCCGGCCGGCCGCGGCCGCTCGCCCAAAACAAAACGGGGGGGTCACAGACGGGGGGCACGGAGGGGTCACTGAGCCTGTGGGGGGAAACACAGCGGGTGTGGGGGACCCCAGACCCCCGGGGGGCATCTTGGGGGGTCCCCGGGGGATTTTGGGGGGTCCCTGGGGGGATCTTGGGGGTCCCTGGGGGGGTTTTGAGGGGTCCCTGGGGGATTTTGGGGGGTCCCTGGAGGATTTTGGGGGTCCCTGGGGGATTTTGGGGGGTCCCTGGGGGGATCTTGGGGGTCCCTGGGGGGATTTTGGGGGTCCCTGGGGGGATTTTGGGGGTCTCTGGGGGATTTTGGGGTCCTCGTGGGGTCACCATCAGCAGTCCCAGCTCCTTCCCCCACAGGTGTCCCATGGCCCCGGGGGGTCCCCGGGGAATTTTGGGGGTCCCTGGGGGATTTTGGGGGTCTCTGGGGGATTTTGGGGGTCCTCAGGGGATTTTGGGGGTTCCCCGGAGGGTTTTGGGGGGTCCCTGGGGGGATTTTGGGGGGTCCCTGGGGGGTTTTGGGGGTCCCTGGGGGGATTTTGGGGGTCTCTGGGGGGATTTTGGGGGTTCCCCAGGGGATTTTGGGGGTCCCTGGGGGATTTTGGGGGGTCCCTGGGGGGATTTTGGGGGTCCCTGGGGGATTTTGGGGTCCTCATGGGGTCACCATCAGCAGTCCCAGCCCCTTCCCCCACAGGTGTCCCATGGCTCCGGGGGGTCCCCGGGGGATTTTGGGGGTCCCTGGGGGGATTTTGGGGGTCTCTGGGGGATTTTGGGGGGTCCCTGGGGGGATTTTGGGGGTCTCTGGGGGATTTTGGGGGGTCCCTGGGGGGATTTTGGGGGTCTCTGGGGGATTTTGGGGGGTCCCTGGGGGGATTTTGGGGGTCCCTGGAGGATTTTGGGGGTTCCCCAGGGGATTTTGGGGGTCTCTGGGGGATTTTGGGGGTCCCTGGGGGATTTTGGGGGTTCCCCAGGGGATTTTGGGGGTCCCTGGGGGGTTTTGGGGGTCCCTGGGGGGATTTGGGGGGTCCCTGGGGGGTTTTGGGGGTCTCTGGGGGGTTTTGGGGGTCCCTGGGGGATTTTGGGGTCCTCGTGGGGTCACCATCAGCAGTCCCAGCCCCTTCCCCCACAGGTGTCCCATGGCCCCGGGGGGTCTCTGGGGGATTTTGGGGGTCCCTGGGGGATTTTGGGGGGTCCCCGGGGGATTTTGTGGGGTCCCTGGGGGATTTTGGGGGGTCCCTGGGGGGATTTTGGGGGGTCCCTGGGGGATTTTGGGGGTCCTCAGGGGATTTTGGGGGTTCCCCGGAGGGTTTTGGGGGGTCCCTGGGGGGATTTTGGGGGTCTCTGGGGGATTTTGGGGGGTCCCTGGGGGGTTTTGGGGGGTCCCTGGGGGGATCTTGGGGGTCCCTGGGGGATTTTGGGGGGTCCCCAGGGGGTTTTGGGGGGTCCCTGGGGGGTTTTGGGGGTTCCCCAGGGGATTTTGGGGGGTCCCTGGGGGATTTTGGGGGTCCTCAGGGGATTTTGGGGGGTCCCTGGTGGGGTTTTGGGGGGCTTGGGAGGAGTTCTGAAGGTCCTGGGGGTGTTCTGGGGGGGTCCTGAGCTGTTCTGGGGGGTCCTGGTGGGATTTTGGGGGTCCTGGGCAGTGTCTGGGGGGTCCTGGTGGGATTTTGGGGGTCCTGGGCAGTGTCTGGGGGGGTCCTGGTGGGATTTTGGGGGTCCTGGGCAGTGTCTGGGGGGGCTCCATCACCACAAACGCTTCCCTGGTGGGGGGAGGCCAGCCGGGGGGGCTGGGGGTCCCTGGGGGAAGCTCTGGGGGTCCCAGGGTCAGTTCTGGGGGTCCCAGGGCAGTTCTGGGGGTCCCAGGGCAGTTCTGGGGTCAGTTTGGGGGTCCCAGGGCAGTTTTGGGGTCAGTTTTAGGGGTCCCAGGGCAGTTCAGGGGTCAGTTCTGGGGGTCCCAGGTCAGTTTTAGGGGTCCCAGGTCAGTTTTAGGGGTCCCAGGTCAGTTTTGGGGTCAGTTTTGGGGGTCCCAGGTCAGTTTTGGGGGTCCCAGGTCAGTTTAGGGGTCCCAGGTCAGTTTTGGGGTCCCAGGTCAGTTTTGGGGTCAGTTTGGGGGTCCCAGGTCAGTTTGGGGTCAGTTTTAGGGGTCCCAGGTCAGTTTTGGGGGTCCCAGGTCAGTTTTAGGGGTCCCAGGTCAGTTTGGGGGTCCCAGGGTCAGTTTAGGGGTCAGTTTGGGGGTCCCAGGTCAGTTTGGGGGTCAGTTTGGGGGTCCCAGGGTCAGTTCTGGGGTCCCAGGTCAGTTTGGGGTCAGTTTTAGGGGTCCCAGGGTCAGTTTGGGGGTCCCAGGTCAGTTTAGGGGTCCCAGGTCAGTTTGGGGTCAGTTTAGGGGTCCCAGGGCAGTTCTGGGGTCAGTTTTAGGGGTCCCAGGTCAGTCTGGGGGTCCCAGGGTCAGTTTGGGGTCAGTTCTGGGGGTCCCAGGTCAGTTTTAGGGGTCCCAGGTCAGTTCTGGGGTCCCAGGTCAGTTTTGGTGGTCCCAGGGTCAGTTCTGGGGTCGGTTTGGGGGTCCCAGGTCAGTTTTAGGGGTCCCAGGGCAGTTTGGGGTCAGTTTTAGGGGTCCCAGGTCAGTTTTAGGGGTCCCAGGGTCAGTTTGGGGGTCCCAGGTCAGTTTTAGGGGTCCCAGGGCAGTTCTGGGGTCAGTTTTAGGGGTCCCAGGGCAGTTCTGGGGTCAGTTTTGGGGGTCCCAGGGCAGTTTTAGGGGTCCCAGGTCAGTTTAGGGGTCCCAGGTCAGTTTGGGGGTCAGTTTGGGGGTCCCAGGGCAGTTTGGGGGTCCCAGGGTCAGTTCTGGGGTCAGTTTAGGGGTCCCAGGGTCAGTTTAGGGGTCCCAGGTCAGTTTAGGGGTCCCAGGGTCAGTTTGGGGGTCCCAGGGCAGTTTTGGGGGTCCCAGGGCAGTTTAGGGGTCCCAGGGTCAGTTCTGGGGTCAGTTTGGGGGTCCCAGGGCAGTTTTGGGGTCAGTTTGGGGGTCCCAGGGCAGTTTTGGGGTCAGTTCTGGGGTCCCAGGGCAGTTTGGTGGTCCCAGGGCAGTTCTGGGGTCAGTTTTGGGGGTCCCAGGTCAGTTTGGGGGGTCCCAGGTCAGTTTTAGGGGTCCCAGGTCAGTTTTGGGGTCCGTTTTGGGGTCCCAGGGTCAGTTTTGGGGTCCCAGGTCAGTTTTGGGGTCAGTTTAGGGGTCCCAGGTCAGTTTTGGGGTCCCAGGGTCAGTTTGGGGTCAGTTCTGGGGGTCCCAGGGTCAGTTTGGGGTCAGTTTTAGGGGTCCCAGGGTCAGTTTGGGGGTCCCAGGTCAGTTTTGGGGTCCCAGGTCAGTTTTGGGGTCCGTACCTGCTGTCCCTGCTGCGCGGGGGGCGGTGCTGGCCCGGCCCCCCCGGGGGTTTGCCCGTAATACGCCGCTTGCTGCCGGTAATACTCGGCCCAGGCCGCGCTGTAGTCGGGCTGGGGGCCGGGGGGGGCCCCGGGACCCCCCCCTGAGGCCACCTGGGCCGCTGTGGGGACGGGGGGGGGGCTGTCAGGGCTGGGGGGTGTCCCCAGAGCCCCCCCCCGGGGGATTTTTGGGGGGATTTACCTTGTTTCTTGTAATATTCCTCCCAGGCCTTGGTGTAATCCTGCTGCGGGGGGGCCCCCGGCTGCTGCGGCTGCTGGCCTGGGGGGGCACCGCGCCCAGGGGGGGCTTTAGGGGTGTGTGGGCAGGGTTAGGGGGGACACAGGGGCACTTTGGGGTCCCCAGGGGTGTGTGGGGGTCACAGGAGCAGGTTTGGGGTCCCCAGGGTGTCACAGGAGCAGGTTTGGGGTCCCCAGGGGGTCACAGGAGCAGGTTTGGGGTCCCCAGGGTGAGTTTGGGGGTCAGAGGAGCAGGTTTGGGGTCCCCAGGGGCAGTTTGGGGTCCCCAGAGGCAGTTTGGGGGGGTCAGAGGAGCAGGTTTGGGGTCCCCAGGGTGAGTTTGGGGGTTCAGAGGAGCAGGTTTGGGGTCCCCAGGGGCAGTTTGGGGGGGTCAGAGGAGCAGGTTTGGGGTCCCCAGGGGCAGTTTGGGGTCCCCAGGGGCAGTTTGGGGTTCAGAGGTGCAGGTTTGGGGTCCCCAGGGGGTCACAGGAGCAGGTTTGGGGTTCCCAGGGGGTCACAGGTGCAGGTTTGGGGTCCCCAGGGGCAGTTTGGGGTTCAGAGGAGCAGGTTTGGGGTTCCCAGGGTGAGTTTGGGGGTCAGAGGAGCAGGTTTGGGGTTCCCAGGGGGTCACAGGTGCAGGTTTGGGGTCCCCAGGGGCAGTTTGGGGGTCCCCAGGGGCAGTTTGGGGGTCCCCAGGGTGAGTTTGGGGTCCCCAGGGGAAGTTTGGGGTCCCCAGGGGCAGTTTGGGGGTTCAGAGGAGCAGGTTTGGGTCCCCAGGGGCAGTTTGGGGTCCCCAGGGGCAGTTTGGGGGTCCCCAGGGGCAGTTTGGGGTCCCCAGGGGCAGTTTGGGGGTCCCCAGGGGCAGTTTGAGGTCCCCAGGGGCAGTTTGGGGTCCCTGGGGGTGAGTTTGGGGTCCCCAGGCGCAGTTTGGGGGTCCCCAGGGGCAGTTTGGGGGTCCCTGGGTGAGTTTGGGGTCCCCAGGGGCAGTTTGGGGTCCCCAGGGGCGTTTGGGGGTCCCCAGGGGCAGTTTAGGGTCCCCAGGGGAAGTTTGGGGGTCCCCAGGGGCAGTTTGGGGTCCCCAGGGGTAGTTTAGGGTCCCCAGGGGCAGTTTGGGGTCCCCAGGGGCAGTTTGGGGGTCCCCAGGGGCAGTCTGGGGTCCCCAGGGGCAGTTTGGGGGTCCCTGGGGGCAGTTTGGGGGTCCCTGGGGGTCGCTCAGGGGTCTCTGTGACCACTTCACCCCCTGGGCAGGTTTTTAGGGTCCTCAAGGGGAGCTTTGCAGGTCCTGGAAGGTTTTTTGGGGGGGGGTCCAGGACCTGCCGGGGATCTGCACCACCCCCCCCACCCCAAAGAACCCCAGACGGATTCTGGGGAGCCCCAGAAGGGGCTCAGACCCCCCGGGACCCCCCATTTTTCCCGCTGGCCGGATTTGGGGTGCCCACCTAGCTTCTTGTAGTACTCCTCCCAGGCCTTGGTGTAGTCGGCCTGGCCGGTGGGGGGGGGGCTGGGGGGGCTCCCCCTGCACGGGGGGCGCGGCGGGCGGGGGCTGCGCTGGCACGGGCCCGGGGGGCTGCTGGTAGTAGTGCGAGTAGTAGGCGGCCCAGGCCGCGTTGGGGTCCGGGGCGGGCGCCTTGCCTGGGGGGGGCCCCAAAAACCACGGTGTCAACCGGGGGGGGCCCCCCAAATCTGCTCAGGGTTTGGGGATCCTCGCTGGAAATTCCAGGGGGAAGGGTCGGGGCTGGGGTCTGGCGTCTCCCAGGAGACCCCAAAAGGCTCAGGGAGAGTTGAGGGGGGGTCTCTGAGTTCAGGGTGGAGCCCCAGATTTGGGGATCCCCCCCCATAGCCCAAGGGGGGTCTGAGAGCACCCCAAAATCACAGCGGGGGGGGGCACAGAAACCCCAGCGTGGG
The DNA here is from genome assembly GCA_038429875.1 of Poecile montanus. NCBI lineage: Eukaryota > Metazoa > Chordata > Aves > Passeriformes > Paridae > Poecile > Poecile montanus. Next base: position 260,122 of record CM076532.1, read on the forward strand.
TCAGGGGAGTCCCCCAGAGGAGGGGAGGGGTCCCCAGAACTGAGGGGTCACATCCCACACGCTGCTGGATCTCCCCCCACTCTGCCCCCCAAAACCCCAAACCCGGCTGCTCAGCCCCAGGGGGGGCCCCAAACCTCAGCAGAGCCCCCAAACCCTCAGCAGGACCCCCACAACCTCAGCAGGGCTCCCCAAACCCTCAGTAGGGCCCCCCAATCCTCAACAGAGCCCCTAAACCCTCACCAGGACCCCCAAACCCTCAGTAGGGCCCCCCAAACCCTCACCAGGACCCCCAAACCCTCAGCAGGACCCCCACAACCTCAGCAGGGCCCCCAAACCCTCGTCAGGGCCCCCAAACCCTCACCAGGACCCCCAAACCCTCAGTAGGGCCCCCCAAACCCTCAGCAGGGCTCCCCAAACCCTTGGCAGAGCCCCCCAAACCCTCAGCAGGGCCCCCAAACCCTCGTCAGGGCCCCCAAAACCTCACCAGGACCCCCAGACCCTCAGCAGGGCCCCCAAAACCTCACCAGGACCCCCAGACCCTCAGCAGGGACCCCCAATCCTCAGCAGAGCCCCCAAACCCTCGGCAGGGCCCCCAGACCCTCATCAGGACCCCCAGACCCTCGGCAGGGACCCCCAATCCTCAGCAGAGCCCCCAAACCCTCGGCAGGGCCCCCAGACCCTCATCAGGACCCTCCAAAACCTCATCAGGACCCCCAAACCCTCGTCAGGGACCCCCAAAACCTCAGCAGGGCCCCCCCGAGTCTCGGCAGAGCCCCCAAACCCTCGGCCTCCCCCGGGGGGGGGTCCCAGGGGTTCCCAGGGGGTCCTGGGTGGTCCTGGGGGGTCCTGGGGAGTCCCGGGGGGTCCCAGGGGATCTCGGGGGTCCTGGGGGGTCCCAGGGGATCTCGGGGGTCCCGGGGGTCCCGGGGGGTCGCGGTACTCACTGGGGTCGTGGGGGGCTGGCGGCTGCCACTGGGGGTACGTGTTGCCCCAGCCCTGGGGGGGGTACTGGTGGGGGGGTGGCCCCCCCGGGCTGTGGGAGAGGAGGATGAGTGAGTGGGGCAGGATTTGGGGTGGGGGGAACCCCGAGAACCCCCCAAAGAGGCCGGTACTCACTGCGGGGGGGCTCCGGGGGGACCCTGGTTGAAGGGTCCGGGGTTGAAGGGGCCCATGGGGCCGGCGGGGCCGGGGGGACCCCCGGGGCCGGGGCCGGGGCCGACGGGGCACAGCGGGCCCTGGGGGGGGAAAAGAGGGGTCAGGGGGGCTTTGGGGGACCCCGGGAGGAATTTGGGGTCCCCCCCAGCAGAGCTCGGGGCTGCCCGCAGCAGCACAGGCTCCCCAGAGAGCTCCCAGGGCTTTGGGGGTCTCCTGGGGATTTGGGGGGGAGTTTTGGGGTGTCCCAGGGAGCTCCCAGGGCTTTGGGGGGAGTTTTGGGGTGTCCCAGAGAGCTCCCAGGGCTTTGGGGAGAGTTTTGGGGTGTCCCAGAGAGCTCCCAGGGCTTTGGGGCTCTCCTGGGGATTTGGGGGGGAGTTTTGGGGTGTCCCAGAGAGCTCCCAGGGCTTTGGGGAGAGTTTTGGGGTGTCCCAGAGAGCTCCCAGGGCTTTGGGGGGGAGTTTTGGGGTGTCCCAGAGAGCTCCCAGGGCTTTGGGGGGGAGTTTTGGGGTGTCCCAGAGAGCTCCCAGGGCTTTGGGGAGAGTTTTGGGGTGCCCCAGAGAGCTCCTGGGGATTTGGGGGGGAGTTTTGGGGTGCCCCAGAGAGCTCCCAGGGCTTTGGGGGGGAGTTTTGGGGTGTCCCAGAGAGCTCCCAGGGCTTTGGGGAGAGTTTTGGGGTGCCCCAGAGAGCTCCTGGGGATTTGGGGGGGAGTTTTGGGGTGTCCCAGAGAGCTCCCAGGGCTTTGGGGAGAGTTTTGGGGTGTCCCAGAGAGCTCCCAGGGCTTTGGGGAGAGTTTTGGGGTGCCCCAGAGAGCTCCTGGGGATTTGGGGGGGAGTTTTGGGGTGTCCCAGAGAGCTCCCAGGGCTTTGGGGCTCTCCTGGGGATTTGGGGGGGAGTTTTGGGGTGTCCCAGAGAGCTCCCAGGGCTTTGGGGGGGAGTTTTGGGGTGCCCCAGAGAGCTCCCAGGGCTTTGGGGAGAGTTTTGGGGTGTCCCAGAGAGCTCCCAGGGCTTTGGGGCTCTCCTGGGAATTTGGGGGGGAGTTTTGGGGTGCCCCAGAGAGCTCCTGGGGATTTGGGGGGGAGTTTTGGGGTGTCCCAGAGAGCTCCCAGGGCTTTGGGGGGGAGTTTTGGGGTGTCCCAGAGAGCTCCCAGGGCTTTGGGGAGAGTTTTGGGGTGTCCCAGAGAGCTCCCAGGGCTTTGGGGAGAGTTTTGGGGTGTCCCAGAGAGCTCCCAGGGCTTTGGGGAGAGTTTTGGGGTGTCCCAGAGAGCTCCCAGGGCTTTGGGGAGAGTTTTGGGGTGTCCCAGAGAGCTCCCAGGGCTTTGGGGGGGAGTTTTGGGGTGTCCCAGAGAGCTCCCAGGGCTTTGGGGGGGAGTTTTGGGGTGCCCCAGAGAGCTCCCAGGGCTTTGGGGGGGAGTTTTGGGGTGTCCCAGAGAGCTCCCAGGGCTTTGGGGGGGAGTTTTGGGGTGTCCCAGAGAGCTCCCAGGGCTTTGGGGATCTCCTGGGGATTTGGGGGGGAGTTTTGGGGTGTCCCAGGGGGCTCTCCTGGGGATTTGGGGGGGAGTTTTGGGGTGTCCCAGAGAGCTCCCAGGGCTTTGGGGCTCTCCTGGGGATTTGGGGGGGAGTTTTGGGGTGTCCCAGAGAGCTCCCAGGGATTTGGGGCTCTCCTGGGGCTTTGGGGGGCAGTTTTGGGGTGCCCCAGAGATCTCCCAGGGATTTGGGGCTCTCCTGGGGATTTGGGGGGAGTTTTGGGGTGTCCCAGAGAGCTCCCAGGGCTTTGGGGCTCTCCTGGGGATTTGGGGGGAGTTTTGGGGTGTCCCAGAGAGCTCCCAGGGCTTTGGGGGGGAGTTTTGGGGTGTCCCAGAGAGCTCCCAGGGCTTTGGGGGTCTCCTGGGGATTTGGGGGGGAGTTTTGGGGTGTCCCAGAGGTGTTTTTGGGGTGCCCTCACCTCAATCTTCTCCTCGATGAGCTGCTTGGCGTGGTCGATCTGCTGGGGGGTCCCGCGGATCACGAACAGTTTGAAGTTGGGGTCCCCGTTGGGGGGCAGCTGCCGCGAGATCTCCACGAACGCCCCGGTCTGCTGGTTGATGGCCTTGACGTTCTCCCCCCCTGCACCCCAAAACCCCGCGGTCAGAGGGGCACCCCAAAACATCCCACTGTCACAGGGGGCACCCCAAAACATCCCACTGTCACAGGGGGCACCCCAAAACCCCCGTGGTCAGAGGGGGCACCCCAAAAACCCCCGCTGGCAGAGGGGGAACCCCAAAACACCCTGCTGGCAGAGGGGCACCCCAAAACATCCCACTGTCAGAGGGGGCACCCCAAAACCCCCTGCGGTCACAGGGGCACCCCAAAACACCCTGCTGTCACAGGGGGAACCCCAAAACCCCCCCATGTCACAGGGGGCACCCCAAAACCCCCCCATGTCAGAGGGGCACCCCAAAACCCCCCACTGTCACAGGGGGCACCCCAAAACACCCTGCTGGCAGAGGGGCACCCCAAAACCCCCCCGCAGTCAGAGGGGACACCCCAAAACATCCCACTGTCACAGGGGGAACCCCAAAACCCCCCCATGTCAGAGGGGCACCCCAAAACCCCCTGCTGTCACAGGGGGCACCCCAAAACCTCCCGCTGGCAGAAGGGGCACCCCAAAACCCCCACTGTCACAGGGGGCACCCCAAAACCCCCCACGGTCAGAGGAGCACCCCAAAACATCCCACTGGCAGAGGGGCACCCCAAAACACCCCACTGTCACAGGGGGAACCCCAAAACACCCTGCTGGCAGAGGGGCACCCCAAAACCCCCACTGTCAGAGGGGGCACCCCAAAACCCCCCTGGGAGCTGCCAGTCCTCCCTGGAGAACCCCCAAACCCCTCCCAGGACCCCCAAACTCTTCCCAACCCCCCCGGGAACCCCCAAACCCCCCTGTGTGGACCCCCTGAGCCCCCCCAGTGAGCACCCCCAAAACAGGGAGGAGAGGGGGGTTTGGGGGGGGGTGGGGATGAGTTTGGGGGGTCCCCGGGGGTCTCAGGAACATCTGAGGGAAGCTGGGGGGGTTTTGGGGGTCCCAGGGGGGGTGGGGATGTGTTTGGGGGGGTCCCTGGGGGTCTCAGGAATCTTTGAGGGGAGCTGGGGGGGTTTTGGGGGTCCAGGGGAGTTACAGGGGTTCAGGGGAGAATTGGGGGAGCCCAGGGAGGGATTTTGGGGGGGATTTTGGGGGGATTTTGGGGGGTTTTGGGTGGGTTTTTTGGGGGGATTTTGGGGGGGTTTTGGGGGGGTTTCTGGGGGGGTTTTGGGGGGATTTTGTGGGGGGTTTTGGGGGGGTTTTGGAGGGATTTTGGGGGGGGGTTTTGGGGGGGGTTTTGGGTGGGTTTTGGGGGGATTTTGGGGGGGTTTTGGAGGGATTTTGGGGGGGTTTTTGGGGGGATTTTGGGGGAATTTTGGGGGAATTTTGGGGGGGTTTTTGGGGGGGTTTTGGGGGAATTTTGGGGGAATTTTGGGGGGGGGTTTGGGGTGATTTGGGGATGAACTGGGAGGTGCAGGGGGTCCCGGGGTCGCCCCCTCCTCACCTCTGCCGATGACGAGCCCACACTTGTGTGTGGGGATGGAGAAGGTCATCTCCCCCCCGGGGGGGCCCCAGCTGCCCTGGCCCCGGCCCCGGCCGCGCCCCCCCGGCGGCAGCCCCGGCCCGGGGGGTCCCGGGGGGCCGCTCTGTGGGGAGGGGGCGTCAGGGGGGGGCAGGACCCCCAAAACAGGGGGGGGACACCCCCCAAAAAACATCCCTGCTCTGAAACAGCTCCTGGCTCCTCTCCAGAATAAACCCCCACCCCAAAAAACACTGCCCACCTTCCCCAAACAGCTCCTGTCACCCCACAGGGTGCAGCCCCCTCCCCAAAATAAACCCCCACCCCAAAATAAACCCCCACCCCAAAAACACTGCCCACCTTCCCCAAACAGCTCCTGTCACCCCACAGTGCAGCCCCCTCCCCAAAATAAACCCCCACCCCAAAAACACTGCCCACCTTCCCCAAACAGCTCCTGTCACCCCACAGGGTGCAGCCCCCTCCCCAAAATAAACCCCCACCCCAAAAACACTGCCCACCTTCCCCAAACAGCTCCTGTCACCCCACAGGGTGCAGCCCCCTCCCCAAAATAAACCCCCACCCCAAAAAACACTGCCCACCTTCCCCTGGAACAGCTCCTGTCACCCCACACTGCAGCCCCCTCCCCAAAATCCCACTGCCCCCTCCCCAAAAACACTGCCCACCTTCCCCTGGAACAGCTCCTGTCACCCCACACTGCAGCCCCCTCCCCAAAATAAACCCCCACCCCACAGTGCAGCCCCCTCCCCAGAATAAACCCCCACCCCAAAAAACACTGCCCACCTTCCCCAAACAGCTCCTGTCACCCCACACTGCAGCCCCCTCCCCAAAATAAACCCCCACCCCAAAAACACTGCCCACCTTCCCCTGGAACAGCTCCTGTCACCCCACACTGCAGCCCCCTCCCCAGAATAAACCCCCACCCCAAAATAAACCCCCACCCCAAAAAACACTGCCCACCTTCCCCAAACAGCTCCTGTCACCCCACACTGCAGCCCCCTCCCCAAAATAAACCCCCACCCCAAAAAACACTGCCCACCTTCCCCAAACAGCTCCTGTCACCCCACACTGCAGCCCCCTCCCCAAAATAAACCCCCTCCCCAAAATAAACCCCCACCCCAAAACCACTGCCCACCTTCCCCTGGAACAGCTCCTGTCACCCCACACTGCAGCCCCCTCCCCAAAATAAACCCCCACCCCACAGTGCAGCCCCCTCCCCAGAATAAACCCCCTCCCCAAAATAAACCCCCACCCCAAAAACACTGCCCACCTTCTCCAAACAGCTCCTGTCACCCCACAGCGCAGCCCCCTCCCCAAAATCCCACAGCCCCCTCCCCAAAAACACTGCCCACCTTCCCCTGGAACAGCTCCTGTCACCCCACAGTGCAGCCCCCTCCCCAAAATAAACCCCCACCCCAAAATAAACCCCCACCCCAAAAAACACTGCCCACCTTCCCCAAACAGCTCCTGTCACCCCACAGTGCAGCCCCCTCCCCAAAATAAACCCCCACCCCAAAAAACACTGCCCACCTTCCCCTGGAACAGCTCCTGTCACCCCACAGCGTAGCCCCCTCCCCAAAATCGCGCAGCCCCCTCCCCAGGGTGCAGCCCCCTCCCCAAAACCCCTCAGGCTCTGCAGCAGGTCCCTGGTGATCCCCCAGCCTGCAGCCCCCTCCTCACAGTGCAGCCCCCTCCCCAAATCCCTCAGGCTCTGTAGGAAACGATGGTTCCCCCAGTGCACAGCCCCCTCCCCACAAGGCAGCCCCCTCCCCAAATCCCACAGGCTCTGCAGCAGGTCCCTGGTGATCCCCCAGCCCGCAGCCCCCTCCCCACAGGGCACAGCCCCCTCCCCAGCCTGCAGCCCCCTCCCCACAGGGCACAGCCCCCTCCCCAAAATCCCTCAGGCTCTGCAGGTCACTGGTGATTCCCCAGCCTGCAGCCCCCTCCCTACGGTGCAGCCCCCTCCCCAAACCCCACAAGCTCTGCAGCAGGTCCCTGGTGATCCCCCAGCCCCCTCCCCAGCCTGCAGCCCCCCTCCCCAGGGTGCAGCCCCCTCCCCAGGTACCCTCAGGCTCTGCAGCAGGTCCCTGGTGATCCCCCAGCCCCCTCCCCAGGGTGCAGCCCCCTCCCCAGGTATCCTCAGGCTCTGCAGCAGGTCGTTGATGATCCCCCAGCCCCCTCCCCAGCCTGAAGCCCCCTCCCCAGGTACCCTCAGGCTCTGCAGCAGGTCGTTGATGATCCCCCCCAGCCTGAAGCCCCCTCCCCAGCCTGAAGCCCCCTCCCCAGCCTGAAGCCCCCTCCCCAGGTACCCTCAGGCTCTGCAGCAGGTCGTTGATGATCCCCCCCAGCCTGAAGCCCCCTCCCCAGCCTGAAGCCCCCTCCCCAGGTACCCTCAGGCTCTGCAGCAGGTCGTTGATGATCCCCCACACCCCCAGCCCCCTCCCCAGCCTGAAGCCCCCTCCCCAGGTACCCTCATTACCCTCAGGCTCTGCAGCAGGTCGTTGATGATCCCCCCCAGCCTGCAGCCCCCTCCCCAGGGTGCAGCCCCCTCCCCAGGTACCCTCAGGCTCTGCAGCAGGTCGTTGATGATCCTGGCCGCGTGCTCGCAGCGCTCGGGGGGTCCCATGATGTGGGCGATTTTCTCTGGCCCCGTCCCATCGTCTGCGGGGTTCGGGGGGGTCACGGGGGGTCCCCACACCCCCGGGATAATGGGGAGGGGTCTTTTTTGGGGGGGGGGGGGGGGGGGGAAGGGGCTCCCCAAACCTTGCTTGAACTGGATCCGCACCCCGGCATCGTTCTGGATCTTCTTGATCATCTCCCCGCTGCGGCCGATGACGACCCCGACCGAGTGACGCGGCACCGGCACCTGGGGAGGGCGGGGGCGCCTCAGCTTCGGGGATTTGGGTGAAAAACGGGCGGGTTTGGGTAAAATAATGGGAGTTCCAGGCTGAAAATGAGGCTTTTGCCTTGAAACTGGGATTTTTTTCGTGTTGAAAAACGAGATTTTGGGTTTTTTTTGGCTGGGTTTTTATTGAAAACCAATTTTTTTCAAACTCAAAAGTTTGTTTTTGATTGGAAGCTAAAAACTTTTAAATGGGAAAATGGGATTGAAAAAGGATGGATTTGATTTGAAAAGTCACATATTTTTTTTGAGCAAAATTTTAGATAAAAGAATGTGAATTCCAGGGTGAAAATGAAGTTTTTGCCTTGAAACTGGGATTTTCTTCCTGTTGAAGAACGAGATTTTTTTTTTTTTGGCTGGGTTTTTATTGAAAAATGATTTTTTCAAACTCAAAAGTAAAAGTTTGTTTTTGATTGGAAGCTAAAAACTTTTAAAAGGGAAAATGGCATTTCTTTCAAAAGTGTATGACTTCAAGAATGAAAAATGATGGATTTGATTTGAAAAGTCACATTTTTTTTTGAGCAAAATTTTAGATAAGAGAATGTGAGTTTCAGGCGGAAAATGAAGTTTTTGCCTTGAAACTGGGATTTTTTTCGTGTTGAAGAAGGAGATTTTGGGTTTTTTTCAGCTGGATTTTTATTGAAAAATGATTTTTTCAAACTCAAAAGTAAAGATTTGGTTTTGATTGGAAGCTAAAAACTTTTAAATGGGAAAATGGCATTGAAAAATTATGGATTTGATTTGAAAAGTCACTTTTTTTTGAGCAAAATTTTAGATAAAAGAATGTGAGTTCCAGGGTGAAAATGAAGTTTTTGCCTTGAAACTGGGATTTTTTTCATGTTGAAGAACGAGATTTTGGGTTTTTTTGACTGAAGAGCGAGGGTTTTTATTGAAAAAAAATTCTTTTCTAACTCAAAAGTAAAGGTTTGTTTTTGATTGGAAGCTAAAAACTTTTAAATGTGAAAATGGCATTTCTTTCCAAAGCATGTGAGTTTAAGAATAAAAAATGATGGATTTGATTTGAAAAGTCACTTTTTTTTGGAACAAAATTTTAGACAAGAGAATGTGAGTTCCAGGGTGAAAATGAAGTTTTTGCCTTGAAACTGGGATTTTTTTCCTGTTGAAAAACGAGATTTTGGGTTTTTTTTTACTGCAGAGCGAGGGTTTTTATTGAAAGAAAATTCTTTTCAAACTCAAAAGTAAAGATTTGTTTTTGATTGGAAGCTAAAAGCTTTTAAATGGGAAAATGGCATTTCTTTCAAAAGTGTATGACTTTAAGAATGAAAAATGATGGATTTGATTTGAAAAGTCACATTTTTTTTGGAGCAAAATTTTAGATAAGAGAATGTGAGTTTCAGGTGGAAAATGAAGTTTTTGCCTTGAAACTGGGATTTTTTTCCTGTTGAAAAACGAGATTTTGGGTTTTTTTTGGCTGGGTTTTTATTGAAAAAAAATTCTTTTCTAACTCAAAAGTAAAGGTTTGTTTTTGATTGGAAGCTAAAAACTTTTAAACAGGAAAATGGGATTTCCTTCAAAAGCATGTGAGTTTAAGAATGAAAAATGATGGATTTGATTTGAAAACTCACTTTTTTTTTGAGCAAAAAATGGGGGCTCAGGTTGGTGTTTGTGAAAATTCACCCAAAAACTTGGGAGTGAAAAATTTCATCTCTGGGGTGAAACATGGGGTGGCTTGGTTTGAAAAATGGGATTTTTTTGGGGTGAAACACAAAAGATTCTGAGATGAGGAAAAGGAGTTTTGTTTGCTGAGAAAAGGGAATTTTGGGGCGACAAAAGGGAATTTTGGGGTGACAAAAGGGGATTTTGGGGCGACAAAAGGGGATTTTGGGGTGACAAAGGGGGATTTTGGGGTGACAAAGGGGGATTTTGGGGCGACAAAAGGGAATTTTGGGGTGCCAAAGGGGGATTTTGGGGTGACAAAGGGGGATTTTGGGGTGACAAAAGGGGATTTTGGGGTGCCAAAGGGGGATTTTGGGGTGACAAAGGGGGATTTTGGGGCGACAAAAGGGAATTTTGGGGTGACAAAGGGGGATTTTGGGGTGCCAAAAGGGGATTTTGGGGTGACAAAAGGGGATTTTGGGGTGCCAAAGGGGGATTTTGGGGTGACAAAGGGGGATTTTGGGGCGACAAAAGGGAATTTTGGGGTGACAAAGGGGGATTTTGGGGTGCCAAAAGGGGATTTTGGGGTGACAAAAGGGGATTTTGGGGCAACAAAAGGGGATTTTGGGGTGCCAAAAGGGGATTTTGGGGTGCCAAAGGGGGATTTTGGGGTGACAAAGGGGGATTTTGGGGTGACAAAAGGGGATTTTGGGGTGCCAAAAGGGGATTTTGGGGTGACAAAGGGGGATTTTGGGGTGCCAAAAGGGGATTTTGGGGTGACAAAAGGGGATTTTGGGGTGCCAAAGGGGGATTTTGGGGTGACAAAGGGGGATTTTGGGGCGACAAAAGGGAATTTTGGGGTGACAAAGGGGGATTTTGGGGTGCCAAAAGGGGATTTTGGGGTGACAAAAGGGGATTTTGGGGCGAGAAAAGGGTATTTTGGGGTGACAAAAGGGGATTTTGGGGTGACAAAGGGGGATTTTGGGGTGACAAAATAGGGATTTTGGGGCGACAAAGGGGGATTTTGGGGTGACAAAGGGGGATTTTGGGGCGACAAAAGGGAATTTTGGGGTGCCAAAGGGGGATTTTGGGGTGACAAAGGGGGATTTTGGGGTGACAAAAGGGGATTTTGGGGTGCCAAAGGGGGATTTTGGGGTGACAAAGGGGGATTTTGGGGCGACAAAAGGGAATTTTGGGGTGACAAAGGGGGATTTTGGGGTGCCAAAAGGGGATTTTGGGGTGACAAAAGGGGATTTTGGGGTGCCAAAGGGGGATTTTGGGGTGACAAAGGGGGATTTTGGGGCGACAAAAGGGAATTTTGGGGTGACAAAGGGGGATTTTGGGGTGCCAAAAGGGGATTTTGGGGTGACAAAAGGGGATTTTGGGGCAACAAAAGGGGATTTTGGGGTGCCAAAAGGGGATTTTGGGGTGCCAAAGGGGGATTTTGGGGTGACAAAGGGGGATTTTGGGGCGACAAAAGGGAATTTTGGGGTGACAAAGGGGGATTTTGGGGTGCCAAAAGGGGATTTTGGGGTGACAAAAGGGGATTTTGGGGTGCCAAAGGGGGATTTTGGGGTGACAAAGGGGGATTTTGGGGCGACAAAAGGGAATTTTGGGGTGACAAAGGGGGATTTTGGGGTGCCAAAAGGGGATTTTGGGGTGACAAAAGGGGATTTTGGGGCGAGAAAAGGGTATTTTGGGGTGACAAAAGGGGATTTTGGGGTGACAAAGGGGGATTTTGGGGTGACAAAATAGGGATTTTGGGGCGACAAAGGGGGATATTGGGGTGACAAAGGGGGATTTTGGGGTGACAAAGGGGGATTTTGGGGCGACAAAAGGGGATTTTGGGGTGCCAAAAGGGGATTTTGGGGTGACAAAAGGGAATTTTGGGGTGCCAAAAGGGGATTTTGGGGTGCCAAAAGGGGATTTTGGGGTGACAAAAGGGGATTTTGGGGTGACAAAGGGGGATTTTGGGGTGACAAAAGGGGATTTTGGGGTGACAAAAGGGGATTTTGGGGTAACAAAAGGGGATTTTGGGGTAACAAAAGGGGATTTTGGGGTGCCAAAAGGGGATTTTGGGGTGACAAAGGGGGATTTTGGGGTGACAAAGGGGGATTTTGGGGTGCCAAAAGGGGATTTTGGGGTGACAAAGGGGGATTTTGGGGTGATAAAGGGGGATTTTGGGGCGACAAAAGGGGATTTTGGGGCGACAAAAGGGGATTTTGGGGTGCCAAAAGGGGATTTTGGGGGTACCAAAAGGGGATTTTGGGGTGCCAAAAGGGGATTTTGGGGCGACAAAGGGGGATTTTGGGGTGCCAAAAGGGGATTTTGGGGCGACAAAGGGGGATATTGGGGTGACAAAAGGGAATTTTGGGGTGACAAAGGGGGATTTTGGGGCGACAAAAGGGGATTTTGGGGTGACAAAGGGGGATTTTGGGGCGACAAAAGGGGATTTTGGGGCAACAAAAGGGAATTTTGGGGTGACAAAAGGGGATTTTGGCGGTGACAAAAGGGGATTTTGGGGCGACAAAAGGGGATTTTGGGGTGACAAAAGGGAATTTTGGGGTGACAAAAGGGGATTTTGGGGTGCCAAAAGGGGATTTTGGGGTGACAAAAGGGGATTTTGGGGTAACAAAAGGGGATTTTGGGGGCGACAAAAGGGGATTTTGGGGGTGACAAAGGGGGATTTTGGGGCGACAAAAGGGGGATTTTGGGGTGCCAAAAGGGGATTTTGGGGTAACAAAAGGGGATTTTGGGGCGACAAAAGGGAATTTTGGGGTGACAAAGGGGATTTTGGGGCGACAAAAGGGAATTTTGGGGTGACAAAAGGGAATTTTGGGGTGACAAAAGGGGATTTTGGGGTGACTAAATAGGATTTTGGGGTGACAAAAGGGAATTTTGGGGTGACAAAAGGGAATTTTGGGGCGAGAAAAGGGTATTTTGGGGTGACAAAAGGGGATTTTGGGGTGCCAAAAGGGGATTTTGGGGTGACAAAAGGGGATTTTGGGGTGACAAAAGGGAATTTTGGGGTGCCAAAAGGGGATTTTGGGGTGCCAAAAGGGGATTTTGGGGTGCCAAAAGGGGATTTTGGGGTGACAAAGGGGGATTTTGGGGTGACAAAAGGGAATTTTGGGGTGACAAAAGGGAATTTTGGGGCGACAAAAGGGGATTTTGGGGTGCCAAAAGGGGATTTTGGGGCGACAAAAGGGAATTTTGGGGTGCCAAAAGGGGATTTTGGGGTGCCAAAAGGGGATTTTGGGGTGCCAAAGGGGGATTTTGGGGTGCCAAAAGGGGATTTTGGGGTGCCAAAAGGGGATTTTGGGGTGACAAAGGGGGATTTTGGGGTGACAAAAGGGAATTTTGGGGTGCCAAAAGGGGATTTTGGGGTGACAAAGGGGATTTTGGGGTGATAAAGGGAATTTTGGGGTGCCAAAAGGGGATTTTGGGGTGACAAAGGGGGATTTTGGGGTGATAAAGGGGGATTTTGGGGTGCCAAAAGGGGATTTTGGGGTGACAAAGGGGATTTTGGGGTGACAAAAGGGAATTTTGGGGTGATAAAGGGGGATTTTGGGGTGCCAAAAGGGGATTTTGGGGTGACACTCACGTCGATGCCCCCGCCCAGGCGGGCGCCGTAGTCCGAGCGCTCCCCGAAGCCGCCCTGGTCACGCTCCCGAAGGATGTCCAGCACCATCTCACAGGCTTGCTGGGAACGGGGGGGGGGGTTTTGGGGGTCACTTTGGGGTCATTTTGGGGTGCCCTGGGGGCGTTTCCAGGTGAGTTGTGGGCTCCTCTCACCTGCACCTTGTAGGGCTCCCCGATGATCCGCAGGGGTTTGTCCACGTTGGTGTTTTGGGAACCGTCTTGGATCAGGATCATCTTCACCCCTGCCCGTTCCTGGGGGGGCACCGGGACCCCTCAGCGCTGACCCCCCCCAAAAACCACCCAGGGACCCCCCCCAGGGCACTTCTGGGGCTCCTGGAGCTGCTGAATGCTCTTCCCCCCTTCCCAATCCCACAGGGACAGGCAGAGACCCCCAAACTCCCCTCAGCCACTCCAAAACCCTCCCAGACCCCCCCAAACCCCCCCAGGAGGGATTTTTGGGGGCACCTGGAGCTGTTTGATGGTCTCCCCACCCTTCCCGATGACCAATCCTGCTTTTCCTGCCGGGATCATCAGCTCCTGGACCGTCCCGTTCTGGCCGTTGGTGGCGTCGGGGAAGGGTCCCGGGGGTCCCCCCCTGCCCCGTGAGACGATGTCGTCCAGCAGCGCCTTCGCCTTCCTGGGGAGGGGTTGGGGGGGTCACTGGGGGGATTTGGGGTCACTCGGGGTTTGGGGGATCACTGGGGGGGATTTGGGGTCACTCGGGGTTTGGGGAGGATCATTGGGGGGATTTGGGGAGGGGTTGGGGGGTCACTGGGGGGGATTTGGGGTCACTCTGGGTTTGAGGGGATCACTGGGGGGGATTTGGGGAGGTTTTGGGGACCACTCAGGGGGATTTGGGGAGGTTTGGGGGTCACTTGGGGTTTGGGGGATCACTGGGGGGGATTTGGGGAGGTTTGGGGGGGATTTGGGGAGGTTTGGGGGGATTTGGGGTCACTCGGGGTTTGGGGGGGATCATTGGGGGGGGATTTGGGGAGGTTTAGGGGGGTTTTGGAGTCACTCAGGGTTTGGGGGATCACTGGGGGGGGATTTGGGGTCACTCGGGGTTTGGGGGATCACTGGGGGGGATTTGGGGAGGTTTGGGGGGGTTTTGGGGTCACTCAGGGTTTGGGGGGGTTTTGGAGTCACTCAGGGTTTTGGGGATCACTGGGGGGGTTTTGGGGAGGTTTGGGGGTCACTCAGGGTTTGGGGGATCACTGGGGGGGATTTGGGGTCACTCTGGGTTTGGGGGGGATCATTGGGGGGGATTTGGGGAGGTTTGGGGGGGTCTTGGAGTCACTCAGGGTTTGAGGGGATCACTGGGGGGGATTTGGGGTCACTCGGGGTTTGGGGGGATCACTGGGGGGGGATTTGGGGAGGTTTGGGGGGGTTTTGGGGAGGTTTGGGGACACTCGGGGTTTGGGGGATCACTGGGGGGGATTTGGGAGGGGCTTTGGAGTCACTCGGGGTTTTGGGGTGGGTTTAGGGCGTCATCTGGAGGTTTAGGGGAGATTTAGAGGAGTTGGGGGGTCACTGGGGGGGTTTTGGAGTCACTCAGGGTTTGGGGGGATCACTGGGGGGGGATTTGGGGTCACTCGGGTTTTGAGGGGATCACTGGGGGGGATTTGGGGAGGTTTGGGGGTCACTTGGGGTTGGGGGGTCACTGGGGGGGATTTGGGGTCACTCGGGGTTTGGGGGATCACTGGGGGGGATTTGGGGTCACTCGGGGTTTGGGGGATCACTGGGGGGATTTGGGGAGGGGTTGGGGGGTCACTGGGGGGGATTTGGGGTCACTCTGGGTTTGAGGGGATCACTGGGGGGGATTTGGGGAGGTTTTGGGGACCACTCAGGGGGATTTGGGGAGGTTTGGGGGTCACTTGGGGTTTGGGGGATCACTGGGGGGGATTTGGGGAGGTTTGGGGGGGATTTGGGGAGGTTTGGGGGGATTTGGGGTCACTCGGGGTTTGGGGGGGATCATTGGGGGGGGATTTGGGGAGGTTTAGGGGGGTTTTGGAGTCACTCAGGGTTTGGGGGATCACTGGGGGGGGATTTGGGGTCACTCGGGGTTTGGGGGATCACTGGGGGGGATTTGGGGAGGTTTGGGGGGGTTTTGGGGTCACTCAGGGTTTGGGGGGGTTTTGGAGTCACTCAGGGTTTTGGGGATCACTGGGGGGGTTTTGGGGAGGTTTGGGGGTCACTCAGGGTTTGGGGGATCACTGGGGGGGATTTGGGGTCACTCTGGGTTTGGGGGGGATCATTGGGGGGGATTTGGGGAGGTTTGGGGGGGTCTTGGAGTCACTCAGGGTTTGAGGGGATCACTGGGGGGGATTTGGGGTCACTCGGGGTTTGGGGGGATCACTGGGGGGGGATTTGGGGAGGTTTGGGGGGGTTTTGGGGAGGTTTGGGGACACTCGGGGTTTGGGGGATCACTGGGGGGGATTTGGGAGGGGCTTTGGAGTCACTCGGGGTTTTGGGGTGGGTTTAGGGCGTCATCTGGAGGTTTAGGGGAGATTTAGAGGAGTTGGGGGGTCACTGGGGGGGTTTTGGAGTCACTCAGGGTTTGGGGGGATCACTGGGGGGGGATTTGGGGTCACTCGGGTTTTGAGGGGATCACTGGGGGGGATTTGGGGAGGTTTGGGGGTCACTTGGGGTTGGGGGGTCACTGGGGGGGATTTGGGGTCACTCGGGGTTTGGGGGATCACTGGGGGGGATTTGGGGTCACTCGGGGTTTGGGGGATCACTGGGGGGGATTTGGGGTCACTCGGGGTTTGGGGGGATCACTGGGGGGGATTTGGGGAGGTTTGGGGGGGTTTTGGGGAGGTTTTGGAGTCACTCGGGGTTTGGGGGGATCACTGGGGGGGATTTGGGGAGGTTTGGGGGGGTTTTGGGGATCACTGGGGGGGATTTGGGGAGGTTTTGGGGTCACTCAGGGTTTTGGGGATCACTGGGGGGGATTTGGGGAGGTTTGGGGGGGTTTTGGGGACAACTCAGGGGGATTTGGGGAGGTTTGGGGGTCACTCGGGGTTTGGGGGGATCATTGGGGGGGGGATTTGGGGAGGTTTGGGGGGGATCATTTGGGGGGGGATTTGGGGAGGTTTGGGGGGATCACTGGGGGGGTTTTGGAGTCACTCAGGGTTTTGGGGATCACTGGGGGGGATTTGGGGAGGTTTGGGGGGGATCACTGGGGGGGATTTGGGGAGGTTTGGGGGGGTTTTGGGGATCACTGGGGGGGATTTGGGGACGTTTGGGGGGGATTTGGGGATCACTGGGGGGGATTTGGGGAGGTTTGGGGGGGTTTTGGGGATCACTGGGGGGGATTTGGGGAGGTTTGGGGGGGATCACTGGGGGGGATTTGGGGAGGTTTGGGGAGGTTTGGGGGTCACTCAGGGTTTTGGGGATCATTGGGGGGGGATTTGGGGAGGTTTGGGGGGGTTTTGGAGTCACTCAGGGTTTTGGGGATCACTGGGGGGGATTTGGGGGTCAGTCAGGGTTTGGGGGGATCACTGGGGGGATTTGGGGAGGTTTGGGGGGGTTTTGGGGATCATTGGGGGGGGTTTTGGGGAGGTTTGGGGGGGGTTTGGGGGTCACTCAAGGTTTGGGGGGATCACTGGGGGGGATTTGGGGTCACTCGGGGTTTGGGGGGGATCATTGGGGGGGATTTGGGGAGGTTTGGGGGGGTTTTGGAGTCACTCAGGGTTTGGGGGATCACTGGGGGGATTTGGGGTCACTCGGGGTTTGGGGGATCACTGGGGGGGATTTGGGGTCACTCGGGGTTTGGGGGGATCATTGGGGGGATTTGGGGTCACTCGGGGTTTGGGGGGATCATTGGGGGGGGGTTTGGGGAGGTTTGGGGGGGTTTTGGGGATCATTGGGGGGGATCTGGGGTCACTCGGGGTTTGGGGGGGATCATTGGGGGGGGATTTGGGGAGGTTTGGGGAGGTTTTGGAGTCACTCAGGATTTTGGGGTGCGTTTAGGGGTCATCTGAAGGTTTAGGGGAGATTTGGAGGGGATTGGGGAGACCTGGGTGGAATTTGGGGAGGTCATTGGGGGGATTTGGGAGGTCACTGAGGAGACCCAGGGAGAGGCTGGGGGGTCCCAGGGAGATTTTGGGAGTCTCAGGGTGGGTCTGAGGCTCCTTAAGGGAGGCCCAGGGAGCATTTTGGGGTCCCCAAGGGTTATTTTGGGGGTCCCTGAGGGGGGTTCTGGCAGGGTTTTGGGGTTCTCAAGGTGGTTTTGGGGTTCCCAGGGTGGTTTTAGGGTTCCCAGGGTGGTTTTGGGGTTCCCAGGGTGGTTTTGGGGGGTTCCTGGGGTAATTTTGGGGTTCCCGGGGTGGTTTTGTGGGGTTCCCAGAGTAGTTTAGGGCTCCCAGGGTGGTTTTGTGGGGTTCCCAGGGTGATTTTGGGGTTCCTGGTGTGGTTTTGGGGTTCCTGGTGTGGTTTTGGGGCTCCCAGGGTAATTTTGGGGTTCCTGGTGTGGTTTTGGGGTTCCCGGGGTGGTTTTGGGGTTCCCGGGATAATTTTGGGGTTCCCAGGGTGATTTTGGGGTTCCCAGGGTGGTTTTGGGGTTCCCAGGGTAATTTTGGGGTTCCTGGTGTGGTTTTGGGGCTCCCAGGGTAATTTTGGGGTTCCTGGGGTGGTTTTGGGGTTCCCAGGGTGCTTCTGGGGTTCCCAGGGTGGTTTTGGGGGGTTCCCAGGGTGGTTTTGGGGTTCCCAGGGTGGTTTTGGGGTTCCTGGTGTGGTTTTGGGGGGTTCCCAGGGTGGTTTTGTGAGGTTCCCAGAGTGATCTTGGGGTTCCCGGGGTGGTTTTGGGGTTCCCAGAGTGGTTTTGGGGTTCCTGGTGTGGTTTTGGGGTTCCTGGTGTGGTTTTGGGGCTCCCAGGGTAATTT
This sequence comes from Poecile montanus, assembly GCA_038429875.1. Taxonomy (NCBI): domain Eukaryota; kingdom Metazoa; phylum Chordata; class Aves; order Passeriformes; family Paridae; genus Poecile; species Poecile montanus. Next base: position 277,917 of record CM076532.1, read on the forward strand.
TGGGGTTCCCGGGGTGGTTTTGGGGGGTTCCCAGGGTAGTTTTGGGGTTCCCAGGGTGGTTTTGGGGTTCCCGGGGTAGTTTTGGGGTTCCCAGGGTGGTTTTGGGGTTCTCAGGGTGGTTTTGGGGGGGTTCCTGGGGTAGTTTGGGGGTTCCCAGGGTGGTTTTGGGGGGTTCCCAGGGTGGTTTTGGGGTTCCCAGGGTGGTTTTGGGGGGTTCCCGGGGTAGTTTTGGGGGGTTCCCAGGGTGGTTTTGGGGTTCCCAGGGTGGTTTTGGGGGGTTCCCAGGGTGGTTTTGGGGGGGTTCCCAGGGTAGTTTTGGGGGGTTCCCGGGGTGGTTTTGGGGGGTTCCCGGGGTGGTTTTGGGGGGTTCCCAGGGTGGTTTTGTGGGGTTCCCAGAGTAGTTTAGGGCTCCCAGGGTGGTTTTGTGGGGTTCCCAGGGTGATTTTGGGGTTCCTGGTGTGGTTTTGGGGCTCCCAGGGTAGTTTTGGGGTTCCCAGAGTGGTTTTTGGGGTCACTCACTGCACAGACTCCGGGGACCCCGTCAGGGACACGCTGCGCTCCGGTAACCCGCCGCTGTCTGGGGGGGGGGCACGGGGGTGTCAGCGGGGTCCCCCCGCGTTTGGGGGGGTCTGGGGGTTGTCCCCCATATTTTGGGGGGGTCCAGGAAGGTTTTGGGGCCTCAGGCACCCCTACCTGGGGAGATCTGCACTTTGCACCCCGAGTCCTGCTGGATCTTATTGATCTGCTCCCCGCCACGGCCGATGACTGCGGGGGGAGGACACAGAGCGGGGTTTGGGGGTGTCCCCAGGGCTCTCCCGGTGGTCCCCAACACCCCTGGGACCACTGAAGCCCCCCCCAAACCCCCCAGACTCACTGAGGCCGACCATCCCGTCAGGGACCCGGTACTCCTCCGTCACCGTCGTCCTGGGGGGCACCAAGGGGGTCATGGGGACCCCAAAAACCCCACGAGCACCTCAAAACCTCCCAGCACCCCCCAACTCCCCAAGAATGTTTTAAAACCACCCCAAGACCCCATAAAACTCAGCAAAACCTTCAACCCCCACCCAGAGGACCCCTCAAACCCCCCCCAAAACCTTCAGTACCCCCCTAAAAACCCCTCAGAGCCCAAGGAGCTCCCCAGGACCCCTCCCCCGCCTTCCCGACCCCCACAAGGAGCCCCCCCAGCCCCCCTGCACCCCCATACCTGGGTGGGGGATGGATGGGCCCCATCGGTGCTGGCAGCGCTGTGGGGGGAACCTGAGCCGTCTGTGGGGGTCCCCCCGATTTGGGGGGGCCCCAAATTCCCCGCTCCCCCAACCTCTCCCAGCCCCCAAACCCCTTTGGGACGCCCCAAACCACCCCCAGGACTCCCTAAGAAACACCCTGAGACCACTGAAAGCTGCCCTGGACACCCCAAAACTCCCCCAGAACCCCCAACCTCCCCCTGGACCCCCCAAAAATACCTCAAACCCCTACCAGGACCTCCTGAGACCCCTCCAGGACACCCCCGTGTCCCTCTGCCCACCCCAGACCTCCCCTTTGGGACCCCCAAACACCCTTTGGGGACCCCCATAAACCTCCCTGGGACCCCCATAAACCTCCCTGGAACCCCATAAACCTCCCTGGGACCCCCAGAAACCTCCCTGGGACCCCCAAAAACCTCCCTGGGACCCCCATAAACCTCCCTGGGACCCCATAAACCTCCCTGGGACCCCCATAAACGTCCCTGGGACCCCCATAAACGTCCCTGGGACCCCCATAAACTTCCCTGGGACCCCCATAAACCTCTCTGGGACCCCAAAAACCTCCCTGGGACCCCCACAAACCCCCCCTGGGACCCCCATAAACCTCTCTGGGACCCCCATAAACCTCTCTGGGACCCCCATAAACGTCCCTGGGACCCCCAGAAACCTCCCTGGGACCCCCAGAAACCTCCCTGGGACCCCATAAACATCCCTGGGACCCCCATAAACATCCCCCTGGGACCCCCATAAACCCCCCTGGGACCCCATAAACCTCCCTGGGACCCCCATAAACCTCCCTGGAACCCCATAAACCTCCCTGGGACCCCCAAAAACCTCCCTGGGACCCCCATAAACCCCCCTGGGACCCCCATAAACCTCTCTGGGACCCCCATAAAACCTCTCTGGGACCCCCCATAAACCTCCCTGGGACCCCCATAAACTCCCCTGGGACCCCATAAACCTCCCTGGGACCCCCAAAAACCTCCCTGGGACCCCCAAAAACCTCCCTGGGACCCCCATAAACCCCCCTGGGACCCCCATAAACCCCCCAGGGACATTCCCCAGTGCCCCCTCCTGGCAACAGCCCCGTGCTCCAGGAGCCCCCCCAAAACGTCCCGAGGCCCAAAGCCCCCCCATCCCCGAGACCCCCCAAGACCCCCAGCCCATGGTGGGGACCCCCAGCCCATGGTGGGGACCCCCAGACCCCCTCACCTTCCCCCTGGGCCGCCAGCTTCTTGCTCTCAGGCTGATCTGTGGGGGGAACAGCGTGGCTTTAGGGGACCCCTCTCCTGTCCCCCCCAAAGGTTTGGGGGGTCCCCCCTCGGTCTGGGGTGTTCTCTGGGGGTTTGGGGGTCCCGAGCCCCCCCTTACCGCCATCCTCCAGCTGCCGTTTCTGCCCCCCGAAGCCCCCAAAGTCGGGGGGAGGGGGGTTGTTGTTGGGCACCGGTGGCGCTGTGTCCCCCCCGATCTTGGCTGCAATCTGGGGGGGCAGGGGAGGGGTCACCGCAAAACTGGGGGGGCCTGAAGGCCTCAGGGAGCCCCAAAACCCACCAGGGACCCCCCAAAATCCCCCCCCAGGACCCCCCAAAATCCCCCCCAGGACCCCGAAAAACCCCCAGAGCCCCCCCCCAACTCCAACAGGAGATCCCAAAACACCTCGAGACGCCCCAAAACTTCCCCAAAAGCCCACAGGGGTCACCCGAAAAGATGAACCCCCCCAAACTCACACCGAGACCCCCAAAACCCACCAAAGACCACCCAAACCTCTCAAGGAGCTCCCCAAACCCCCCAGGAGCCCCCAAACACCCCCCAGGAGCCCCCAAACACCCCCCAGGAGAACCCCACAAAATGCCCGGTGGGGCCACCCCAAAGTCAGGACCTCCCCCACTACCCCAGCACGAGAAGCAGCCCCCCAAAAACTGCCCCCCAAAATCCCCCGGGGGGGGCCCTGAACACCGAGAAACCCCCTCGAGAGGGACCCCCCCGAGATCAGGACCCCCAAAAACCGACCCCAAAGCCACGTGCGGACCCCCAGGACCCCTCCCTGAGCCCTCCAGGACCACCAGGAGCCCCCCCAAGACCCCCCCGAATCTCCTCACGCCGATGGGCTCCCCCCAGGACCCCCGGAGCCCTCCAGGAGCCCCCCAGGACCCCTCTCGGACCCCCCAGGAACCCTCCCAGGACCCCCAGGAGCCTCCCCAGGACCCTCTCGGAGTCCCCCAGGAGCCTCCCAGAGCCCCCCGAATCCCCCTCACGTCAATGGGCTCCCCCCAAGACCCCCCCCAGGACCCCCCAGGACCCCCCCTTGGGATCCCCCAGAGCCCTCACGGAGCCCCCAGGACCCCCCGAATCGCCTCACACCGATGGGCTCCCCCCAGGACCCCCGGAACCCTCCCGGAGCCCCCCCAGGACCCCCCCGGAGCCCTCCAGGAGCCCCCAGGACCCCCCGAATCTCCTCACACCGATGGGCTCCCCCCAGGATCCCCAGAGCCCTCACGGAGCCCCCCCAGGACCCCCCTCAGGATCCCCCGGAGCCCTCCAGGAGCCCCCAGGACCCCTCGAATCGCCTCACACCGATGGGCTCCCCATAAGAGCCCCCCCAGCACCCTCAGGAGCCCCCCCGAGACCCTTCCGGACCCCCCGAATCTCCTCACGCCGCTGGGCTCCCCCCAGGAACCCCCGGAGCCCTCACAGAGCACCCCCAGGGACCCCCGGAGCCCTCACAGAGCACCCCCAGGGACCCCCGGAGCCCTCACAGAGCACCCTGCAGGGACCCCCGGAGCCCTCAGAACCCGCCAGGACCCCCGGAGCCCTCAGAACCCCCCAGGAACCCCCGGAGCCCTCACAGAGCACCCCCAGGGACCCCCGGAGCCCTCAGAACCCGCCAGGACCCCTCCCGGAGCCCCCCCAGGACCCCTCGAATCTCCTCACGCCGCTGGGCTCCCCCCAAGGAACCCCCAGAGCCCCCCCGGAGCCCCCCCCAGGAACCCCCGGAGCCCCCCCAGAACCATCCCGGAGCCCCCCCAGGACCCCCCGAATCTCCTCACGCCGCTGGGCTCCCCCCAGGACCCTCGGAGCCCTCACGGAGCCCCCCCAGGAACCCCCGGAGCCCTCAGAACCCCCCCGGAGCCCCCCCAGGACCCCTCGAATCTCCTCACGCCGATGGGCTCCCCCCAGAGCCCTCACGGAGCCCTCCCGGAGCCCCCAGGACCCTCCCGGACCCCCCGAATCTCCTCACGCCGATGGGCTCCCCCCAGGACCCCCAGAGCCCTCCCGGAGCCCCCAGGACCCCCCGAATCTCCTCACGCCGCTGGGCTCCCCCCAGGACCCCCGGAGCCCTCACGGAGCCCCCCCAGAACCATCCCGGAACCTCCCAGGACCCCCCTCAGGACCCCCCGGAGCCCTCCCGGAGCCCCCAGGACCCTCCCGGACCCCCCGAATCTCCTCACACCGCTGGGCTCCCCCCAGGGACCCCCGGAGCCCTCACGGAGCCCCCCCCAGGACCCACCCAGACCCCCCGAATCTCCTCACGCCGCTGGGCTCTCCCCAGGACCCCCGGAGCCCTCACGGAGCCCCCCCAGGAACCCCCCCAGAACCATCCCGGAGCCCCCCCAGGACCCCCCTCAGGACCCCCGGAGCCCTCCCGGAGCCCTCACGGACCCCCCGAATCTCCTCACACCGATGGGCTCCCCATAAGAGCCCCCCCCAGCACCCTCAGGAGCCCCCCCCGAGACCCTTCCGGACCCCCCCGAATCTCCTCACGCCGCTGGGCTCCCCCCAGGACCCTCGGAGCCCTCACGGAGCACCCCCAGGGACCCCCGGAGCCCTCAGAACCCCCCAGGACCCCCTCCCGGAGCCCCCCCAGGACCCCCCGAATCTCCTCACGCCGCTGGGCTCCCCCCAGGACCCCCAGAGCCCTCACGGAGCCCCCCCAGAACCATCCCGGAACCCCCCCAGGACCCCCCTCAGGACCCCCCGGAGCCCTCCAGGAGCCCCCAGGACCCTCCCGGACCCCCCGAATCTCCTCACCACCGATGGGCTCCCCCCAAGGAACCCCCAGAGCCCCCCCAGGAACCCCCGGAGCCCCCCCAGAACCATCCCGGAGCCCCCCCCCAGGACCCCCCGAATCTCCTCACGGCGCTGGGCTCCCCCCAGGACCCCCGGAGCCCTCACGGACCCCCCGAATCTCCTCACGCCGCTGGGCTCCCCCCAGGACCCCCCGAATCTCCTCACACCGATGGGCTCCCCCCAGAGCCCCCCAAATTTTGGGGCCCGCTGCAATCCCCCCTGAGGGTCCCCCCCAATTTCCCCTGAGGGTCCCCCCCAATCCCCCCTGAGGGGGCAGCGGGACCCCCGAACCGGGGCTGCCGGGGCCCAGCTCCGCACCCCCGCCCCTGCTAGCCCGGCTGTTAATTACGGTAATTACCGTAATTGCGGCGCCAAAGGGCGCGCGGGCCCGGGGGAGGCCCCGGGGCTCGGGGGGAATTACGGTAAAGGACCGTAAATACCGGAATGAGGGCGGCGGGAGCTCCCGGGACGGGGGGAAACACCCGGGGGGGGTGCGGGGTTTTACTGCGGGGCGGGGGGGGGGCCCGGGAACCGGGGCGGGAACGCGTGAGGGGGTCCCGGGGGTGGGGGAGGGGCGACCTCCCCTCCCGCGACCCCCGAGGGGGGCGGGGCCTTACCGGGAAGGTGGGGGCAGGGCCGCGGCGCCCCGGGAGGGGTCGCGGGGGGGTCCCCGACCCCTCCCGCCGCCTCCCGCCGCCCCGCCGCGCCCCTCACCTGCCGCGCGCGCTGCACCGCGTCGGCGAACGCGTCCTTGCGCCCCGTCCCGCCGCCGCCGCCGCCGCCGCCGCCGCCCCCCGGGCCCCCGCCGGGCCCGGCCGAGGTGGGGGCGGCGGGGGCGGCCCCGGGCTGGGGGGGCGGGGGCGGCGCGGGGCCGAACTCGGACATGGCGGAGGCGGCGACGGGCACGGGCCGCGCTCGCCTCGGGCCGCGCGGGGCACGCTGGGAGCGCGGCGGGAACGCCCGCCCTCACCGGCGCCAGGCGCCCAATCACCGCGCCGGAGCGCTCTGAGTGACGGAACTCTCGACCAATCAGTGGCTGCGGACAGCGCGCAGCGACCAATAGGAGAAGAGAAGGCGCCGGCGCGCCGCGATTGAGGCGTGTTGGCGTGATGGGCAGCCGGGCGGGCCAATGGAAGCGCTGGGATTCGCCGCCGTGCGTGGGCGGGACTGCGGCGTGCGCAGCCAATGGAGCCTTGCACCGCCCCCGGGCAGCCCCGCGGGACGCCGCCATTGGCCGGGGAAGCGGAAGTCACGGGGACGGCGGCGCGAGCGCTGAGTGACGTTGGCCACGGCCAGTAGCTTGCAGCGCGCTCCTCCTCCCACCCCCGCCGCTCAGCGATTGGAGAAGAGCTTTGATTGACGGCTGGCACAGCCAATGGAGCGCGGGCAGCGGGAGGGGCGGAGCATCGCTAGAATGACAGGCGCGGGAATCAATCGGAGGCGGGACACGAGCTGACCAATCACAGCCCGCCTTGGGGGAGGTGGAGCGTGATGGGCAGTGCGCCCAACCAATAGCGTGCGTCACCCCGCGCGCGCCGCCCAATGAGCATCGAGCCGCTGTTTTGGAGGGAAACGGCGGCCAATCAGAGCCCGTGCCGCAGGGGCGGGGACGAGGCTGCGGCGCTCTGGGCCAATGGCGTGCGAGGAGGTTTCCCCAGGCCCCGCCCCCGCGCTCCCAGTCCAGCCCAGTTCTCCCAGTTCCCTCTCTCAGAGCTCAATAAATAAAACTTTATTGACGGGGAAGGGGCGGGGCCTCCTCGGCTCCTCCCCCTTCCCCAGGCCTCGGGCAGGGAGGAATTCACAGTATTTTGGTTAAAAAAACAACCCCAAAGTGCCCCAGGGGTTACCTGGGACACCTGGGCAGCCCTGAGCGAGCACGGACAGCTGGTGCAGGTGTGCACAGGTGTGTACAGTGTGTCCAGATGTGTCCAGATGTGTCCAGGTGTGCACAGCCATGGCCAGGTGTGCACAGGTGTGTCCAGCTGTGTCCAGGTGTGTCTGCAGCCATGGCCAGGTGTGCACAGGTGTGTCCAGATGTGTCCAGGTGTGTCTGCAGCCATAGCCAGGTGTGCCCAGGTGTGTCTGCAGCCCATGTCCAGCCATGTCCAGCTGTGCCCAGCTGTGCCCAGGTGTGCCCAGGTGTGTCTGCAGCCATAGCTGGGTGTGTCCAGGTGTGCCCAGGTGTGTCCAGATGTGTCTGCAGCCATGTCCAGCTGTGCACAGCTGTGCCCAGGTGTGTCTGCAGCCATGTCCAGCTGTGCACAGCCGTGCCCAGCTGTGTCCAGGTGTGTCTGCAGCCATGGCCAGGGTGTGTCCAGCTGTGCCCAGGTGCACACAGCTGCTCCCAGCCGTGCCCAGGTGTATCCAGCTGTATCCAGCTGTCTGCCCAGGTGTATCCAGCTGTGTCCAGCTGTCCGCCCAGGTGTGTCCAGGTGTATCCAGCTGTGTCCAGCTGTTCCCAGCTGTGTCCAGGTGTATCCAGCTGTGTCCAGCTGTTCCCAGCTGTGTCCAGGTGTATCCAGCTGTGTCCAGCTGTTCCCGGCCGTGCCCACCCCCAGCCCTGCTCTCAGTCCCGCGGCTCCCGGGGGCGGCTCCCCCACCCCGGGGGGGCCTCGGGGGGGGTCTGGGCCCCCCCAAATCCTCAGGGCTCGTCGTCCTCTGACGTCAGCGGCCGCTGGGGGGGGGAACGGGGGGGTCAGCGGGGGGGTCCCTGAACCCCCTCCTGCCCCAGAGCCCCATCCCGGCTGTCCCCCGAGCCCCCCCCTCACTCACCAGGGGGTCCCCGAGCCCCCCCCCCATCCAGGGGGTCCCCGAGCCCCCCCCCTCACTCACCAGGGGGTCCCCGAGCCCCCCCCCCATCCAGGAGGGGTGCCCCGAGCCCCGAGCCCCCCCTTCACTCACCAGGGGGTCCCCGAGCCCCCCCCCCGTCCAGGGGGTCCCCGGGCCCTTTCCGGAAGGTGGCGTTGCTGAAGCTGATGCTGTTGGTGTTGCGCCGGCGCCACTCCCGCCACAGCGCCCTGGCTGCCACCCCCAGGCCCAGCACCAGCCCTGGCGGGCACGGGGGGGGTCACGGGGGGGTCCCCAGAACCGGGACACCCCCCCCCTCCCCCAAAGGGACCCCCCAAAATCCGGGATTTTGCCCCAGAAATCCCGCGCCCCCCCCCCCCCCACGGCCCGACCCCGCTGGAACAACCCCCAGAGCCCCCTGGTGGCCACGGGCGGAACTGCAGGCACGGGACCCCCCCTTGGGACTCCCCCCTTGGGATTCCCCCCTTGGGGACCCCCCCCCTTGGGACTCCCCCCTTGGGACCCCCCTTGGGACCCCCCCCCCACCTTTGGGAACCCCCTCTTTGGGACCCCCCACTTAGAGACACCCCCCCTTCGGGAACCCCCCCTTTGGGACCCCCCCTTGGGACCCCCTCTTGGGACCCCCCCCTTGGGACCCCCCCCTTGGGACTCCCTCCTTGGGACTCCCCCCTTTGGGACCCCCCCTCATTTTGGGACCCCCACTTTGGGGACCCCCCCTTGGGACTCCCCCTCTTTGGGACCACCCCCCCTTTGGGAACCCCCTCTTTGGGAGCCCCCACTTAGAAACACCCCCCCCTTCGGGAACCCCCTTGGGACACCCCCACTTTGGGACCCCCCCTCTTTGGGACCACCCCCCCTTTGGGACCCCCTCTTGGGACACTCCCCCTACTTTGGGACCCCCTCCCTTTGGGACCCCCCCCTTGGGACTCCCCCACTTTGGGACCCCCTTTGGGACCCCCACTTTGGGGACCCCCCCCCTTGGACTCCCCTCTTTGGGACCCCCCTCTTTGGGACTCCCCCTTTGGAACCACCCCTTTGGGACCCCCCTCACTTTGGGACCCCCACTTTGGGGACCCCCCCCTTAGGACTCCCCCCCTTTGGGACCCCCCCTCTTTGGGACACCCCCCTTGGGACCCCCTCCTCCCCTTTGTGACCCCCCTTGGGACCCCCCCCACTTTGGGACCCCCCCTTTGAACCCCCCCATCCTCCTGAATTTTGCCTCCACCCCATTCTGGGACCCCCCCTCCCCCAACCCTCCATTTTTGGCTCCTCTGTTTTGAAACTCCGCCCACTTTGGGGACCCCCCATTCTGCCCCCCCCATTCACTGCCCCCCCCCGGACCCCCCATTCTGCCCCCCCCCCTTCTGCCCCCCCATTCTGCCCCCCCCATTCACCGCCCCCCCCGCCCCCCCATTCGGGACCCCCCATTCTCTGGGACCCCCTGCACCCCCAGCCCCCCGTACCGAGGGGCAGCAGCACCAGCAGCGCCGTCAGCCCCGGCCGGGGACCCCCCGGGACCCCCCGGCAGCCGGAGATCACCTGAGAGAACAGGGTGGGGTCAGGGTGGGGTCAGGGGTGGGGTCAGGGTGGGGTCAGGGTGGGGACGGTGGGGTCAGGGTGGGGTCAGGGTGGGGTCAGGGGTGGGGGACAGGGTGGGGTCAGGGTGGGGTCAGGGTGGGGTCAGGGTGGGGTCAGGGTGGGGTCAGGGTGGGGTCAGGGTGGGAGGGGTCAGGGTGGGGTCAGGGTGGGGTCAGGGTGGGGTCAGGGTGGGGTCAGCGGTGGGGTCAGGGTGGGGTCAGGGGTGGGGTCAGCGGTGGGGTCAGGGTGGGGTCAGGGTGGGGTCAGGGTGGGGACAGGGTGGGGGTCAGGGTGGGGTCAGGGTGGGGTCAGGGGTGGGGTCAGGGTGGGGTCAGGGTGGGGTCAGGGGTGGGGTCAGGGTGTGGTCAGGGGGTGTGGTCAGGGGTGTGATCAGGGTGTGTCCAGTGGGTGTGTCCAGGGCGTGTCCGGTGGGTGTGGTCAGGGTGTGTCCTGGTGGGTGTGTCCGGTGGGTGTGTCCAGGGTGTGTGTCCAGGGGTGTGTCCGGTGGGTGTGTCCAGGGTGTGCCCGTTGGGTGTGTCCGGGGTGTGCCCGGTGGGTGTGTCCGGTGGGTGTGTCCAGGGTGTGTGTCCAGGGTGTGTCCGGTGGGTGTGTCCAGGGTGTGTCTGTTGGGTGTGCCCAGGTGTGCCCGTTGGGTGTGCCCGGTGGGTGTGGTCAGGGTGTGTCCGGTGGGGCGTGGCCCGGTGGGTGTGTCTGGGGTGTGCCCGCTGGGTGTGTCCAGGGTGTGTCCAGGGTGTGTCCCGTGGGTGTGTCCGGGGCGGGGCCATTGGGTGTGGTCAGGGTGTGTCCGGTGGGTGCTCCCGGGTGTTTCCGGTGGGCGTGCCCGGTGGGTGTGTCCGGGGTGTGCCCGTTGGGTGTGTCCAGGGCGGGGGCCGTTGGGTGTGCCCGTTGGGTGTGCCCGGTGGGTGTGGTCAGGGTGTGTCCGTTGGGTGCTCCCGGGCATGCCCGTTGGGTTGTGTCCTGTGGGTGTGTCCCGTTGGGTGTGTCCGGGCTGTGTCCCGTTGGGTGTGTCCAGGGCGGGGCCGTTGAGTGTGCCCGGTGGGTGTGCCCAGGGTGTGTCCGGGGTGTGCCCGGGGTGTGTCCATTGGGTGCTCCCGGGTGTGTCCCGTTGGGTGTGCCAGGGCGGGGCCGTTACCTGTCGAGGCGTTTTCCTCCCTGCTGAAGTTCCGTGTGAGGGGGCTCGGGGGTCCCGGGGGGCTCTGGGGGGACATGGGGGGGGTCACCTGGGCACAGGTGAGCTGGGGGGGGGGTTGGGGGTCTCAGGGGGTTCGGGGGGGTTTGGGGGTCTCAGGGGGGTCCCAGGGTTACCTGTCACCCAGGGGGGTCTCAGGGGGTCTCAGGGGGTCTCAGGGGTTCTCAGGGGGGGTTCAGGGGGGTCTCAGGGGGTTTGGGGGTCCCAGGGTTACCTGTCACACAGGTGTGTCTGGAGGGGGTTTGGGGGGTCCTAGGGGGGTTCAGGGGGAGTTTGGGGGGTTCAGGGGGGTTTGGGGGGGTCCCAGGGGGTCTCAGGGGGTCCCAGGGTTACCTGTCACACAGGGGGGGTTCAGGGGGGGTCTCAGGGGGTCTCAGGGGGTCTCAGGGGGGTCTCAGGGGGGTCTCAGGGGTCCCAGGGGTCTCAGGGGGGGTTCAGGGGGTCTCAGGGGGTCCCAGGGGGTCTCAGGGGGGGTTCAGGGGGTCTCAGGGGGTCTCAGGGGGTCTCAGGGGGGTCTCAGGGGTCTCAGGGGGGTCTCAGGGGGGTCTCAGGGGGGGTTCAGGGGGTCCCAGGGGGTCCCAGGGGGTCTCAGGGGGTCCCAGGGTTACCTGTCACACAGGGGGGGTTCAGGGGGGGGTTTGGGGGGTCTCAGGGGGGTCTCAGGGGGGTTCAGGGGGTCCCAGGGGGTCTCAGGGGGTTTGGGGGTCCCAGAGTTACCTGTCACACAGGTGTGTCTGGAGGGGGTTTGGGGGGTCTCAGGGGGTCTCAGGGGGGTTTGGGGGGTTCAGAGGGGTCCCAGGGTTACCTGTCACACATGGGGGGTTCAGGGGGTCTCAGGGGGTCCCAGGGGGTCTCAGGGGGTCCCAGGGTTACCTGTCACACAGGTGTGTCTGGAGGGGGTTTGGGGGGGTTCAGGGGGGTTTGGGGGGGGTTTTGGGGGGGTTTCAGAGGGGTCCCAGGGTTACCTGTCACACATGGGGGGGTTCAGGGGGGTCTCAGGGGGTCCCAGGGGGTCTCAGGGGGGTCTCAGGGGGGTCTCAGGGGGGTTTGGGGGGTCTCAGGGGGGTTTGGGGGGTCCCAGGGTTACCTGTCACACAGGTGTGTCTGGAGGGGGTCTCAGGGGGGGTTCAGGGGGGTCTCAGGGGGGTCTCAGGGGGGTTTGGGGGTCCCAGGGGGGTCTCAGGGGGTCTCAGGGGGGTCCCAGGGTTACCTGTCACACAGGTGTGTCCGTCCCTGTCCAGGTGTTCCCCGTCGGGGCAGGCGCAGCTGAACCGGGGGGCGCCGGGGCCGCGGGCGGGGGAGGGGAGGCAGAGGAAGGAGCAGAGACCCCCGGGACCCTCGCAGCGGTTGGGGCCTGGGGGAGGGGCACAGCTGAGGGGGGGGCCCAGGGGAATCGGGGTCACGGGGGGGGGGCTTGCGGGGGGGGCTGGGGAGTCCCAGGGGTGTTTTGGGGTGTTCTGGGGTGTTTTGGGGGTCCCGGGGGTGTTTGGGGATGTTTTAGGGGTGTTTTGGGGCTGTTCTGGGGGTGTTTTTGGGGTGTTTTTGGGGTGTTTTTGGGTGGTTTTGGGGTGTTTTGGGGTGTTCTGGGGTGTTTTGGGGTGTTTTGGGGTGTTTTTGGGGTGTTTTGGGGGTCCCGGGGGTGTTTTTGGGGTGTTTTGGGGTGTTTTTGGGGTGTTTTGGGGTGTTTTGGGGGTCCCGGGGGTGTTTTGGGGTGTTTTGGGGTGTTTTGGGGGTGTTCTGGGGGTGTTTTTGGGGTGTTTTGGGGTGTTTTGGGGGTGTTCTGGGGGTGTTTTGGGGTGTTTTGGGGTCCCGGGGGTGTTTGGGGGTGTTTCAGGGGTGTTCTGGGGGTGTTTTTGGGGTGTTTTAGGGGTGTTTTGGGGCTGTTTTGGGGGTGTTTTTGGGGTGTTTTGGGGGTCCCAGGGGTGTTTTTGGGGGTCCCAGAGGTGTTTTGGGGTGTTTTGGGGGTGTTTTTGGGTGTTCTGGGGGTGTTTGGGGGATGTTTTAGGGGTTGTTTTGGGGGTCCCAGGGGTGTTTTTTGGGGGTCCCAGAGGTGTTCTGGGGGTGTTTTAGGGGTGTTTTGGGGTGTTTTGGGGGTGTTTTTGGGGTGTTTCAGGGTTCCAGGGGTGTTCTGGGGGTGTTTTTTGGGGTGTTTTGGGGGTGTTTGGGGGATGTTTTAGGGGTGTTTAGGGGGTCCCAGGGGTGTTTTGGGGGTCCCGAGGGTGTTTGGGGGTGTTTTAGGGGCTGTTTTTGGGGGTCCCAGAGGTGTTTTGGGGGTGTTTGGGGGATGTTTTAGGGGTGTTTAGGGGGTCCCAGGGGTGTTTTGGGGGTCCCAGAGGTGTTTTTGGGGTGTTTTGGGGGTGTTTTGGTGGTCCCAGAGGTGTTTTTGGGTTCCAGGGCTGTTTTGGGGGTGTTTTGGGGGTGTTTTGGGGGTCCCAGGTGTGTTTCTGGGGTGTTTTTGGGGTGTTCTGGGGGTCCCGGTGTGTTTTTGGGGTCCCAGGGGTGTTTATGGGGTGTTTTGGGGGTCTCAGGGGTGTTTTGGGGGTCCCAGAGGTGTTTTGGGGGTGTTTTGGGGGTCCCAGAGGTGTTTTGGGGTGTTTTGGGGGTCCCGGGGGTGTTTGGGGGTGTTTTGGGGCTGTTTTGGGGCTGTTCTGGGAGTGTTCTAGGGTGTTTTTGGGGAGTTTTGGGGGTCCCAGGGGTGTTTTTGGGGGTCCCAGAGGGTGTTTTTGGGGTGTTTTTGGGGTGTTTTTGGGGGTCCAGGGGTGTTTTGGGGTGTTCTGGGGGTCCCAGAGGTGTTTTGGGGGTCTCAGGGGTGTTTTGGGGTGTTTTGGGGGTGTTTTTGGGGGTCCCGGGGGTTGTTCTGGGGGTGTTTTGGGGGTCTTAGGGGTGTTTTGGGGTTCCCAGATGTGTTTTTGGGGTGTTTTGGGGTGTTTTTGGGTGTTTTGGGGGTCCCAGAGGTGGTTTTGGGGTGTTTTGGGGGTCCGGGTGTGTTTTGGGGTGTTTTTGGGGTGTTTTTGGGGTGTTTTTGGGGTGTTTTGGGGGGTCCCAGGGGTGTTTTTGGGGTATTTTGGGGTGTTTTTGGGGTGTTTTGGGGTGTTTTTGGGTGTTTTTGGGGTGTTTTGGGGTGTTTTGGGGTGTTTTGGGGGTCCCGGGGGTGTTTTTGGGGTGTTTTGGGGGTCCCAGGGGTGTTTTTGGGGTATTTTGGGGTGGTTTTGGGGTGTTTTGGGTGTTTTGGGGTGTTTTTGGGGTTTTACCTGCTGCTGCCTCCCGGGTGCAGAACCACGACGGCCTCGGGGCTGAAAAGCTCCTGGGCCACCACCTGGGGGGGGGGGGAGCCCCCCCGGAGCCCGCGCGGCCACCACGGAGCCCCGGTGGGCATCGGTCCAGAAAGCCCAGTCCTGGGGGGGGGGGACATGGGGGGTCACAGGGGGACATGGGGGGGGTCCCGGGGGGACATGGGGGGGGTCACAGGGGTCACAGGGGGGTCAGAGGGGACACAGGGGGGGGTCACAGGGGGGTCAGAGGGGACATGGGGG
>CM076532.1:293357-360530 GCA_038429875.1 Poecile montanus
GGGATCCAGAGGGGGCTACCGGAACCGGGGACCCCCCCGGGACCCCCCCCGGGATCCCCCCGGGATCCCCCCGGGACCCTCCCCGGGCACCCAGGGCACCCCCCAGGGCACCCAGGGCACCCAGGGGGGTGTTTTGGGCAGGGGTCCGGTGGGATCACCCAACACCAAACCCAGCCCTGGGGGGATCCAGAGGGGCTACCGGAACCGGGACCCCCCGGGATCCCCCCGGAACCCCCCCGGGACCCCCCCCCGGGACCCCCCGGGACCCTCCCAGGGCACCCCAGGGGGGCGGGGGGTCGGGTGGGATCCCCCACCTTGTGGGTGCCAAACACCAAACCCAGCCCTGGGGGGATCCAGAGGGGCTACCGGAACCGGGACCCCCCCGGAACCCCCCCCGGGACCCCCCGGGACCCCCCGGGACCCCTCCCCAGAGCACCCAGGGGCACCCACGGGGGTGTTTTTGGGGAGGGGGTCGGGTGGGATCCTTCACCTCGTGGGTGCCAAACACCAAACCCAGCCCTGGGGGGACACCCAGAGCCCGGGACCCCTCCCCAGGGCACCCAGGGGTGTTTTTTGGGGAGGGGTCGGGGTGGGACCCCTCACCTTGTGGGTGCCGCTGTGCCCCGAGCCCAGCCCTGGGGGGACACCCAGAGCCCGGATCCCCCCGGGACCCCTCCCCAGGGCACCCAGGAGTGTTTTTTGGGGGAGGGGGTCGGGTGGGACCCCTCACCTTGTGGGTGCCGCTGTGCCCCGATCCCGGGACCCCTCCCCAGGGGGATATTTTGGGGAGGGGGGTCGGGGTGGGACCCCTCACCTTGTGGGTGCCGCTGTGCCCCGAGCCCGGGACCCCCCCGGGACCCCCCGGGACCCCTCCCCAGGGGGATATTTTGGGGAGGGGTCGGGTGGGACCCCTCACCTTGTGGGTGCCGCTGTGCCCCGAGCCCCTGGGGGGACACCCAGGGGATATTTTGGGGAGGGGGTCGGGGTGGGGACCCCTCACCTTGTGGGTGCCGCTGTGCCCCGAGCCCAGGACCCCTCCCCAGGGCACCCAGGGGGATATTTTGGGGAGGGGTCGGGGTGGGACCCCTCACCTTGTGGGTGCCGCTGTGCCCCGAGCCCGGGACCCCCCGGGACCCCCCGGGACCCCCCCGGGACACCCCCGGGACCCCTCCCCAGGGGGATATTTTGGGGAGGGGGTCGTCAGGGACCCCCTCACCCTGTGGGTGCCGCTGTGCCCCGAGCCCGGGACCCCCCGGGACCCCCCCGGGACCCCCCCGGGACCCCTCCCCAGGGGGATATTTTGGGGAGGGGGTCGTCAGGGACCCCTCACCCTGTGGGTGCCGCTGTGCCCCGAGCCCAGCCCTGGGGGGACACCCAGAGCCCGGGACCCCCCCGGGACCCCCCGGGACCCCCCCGGGACCCCTCCCCAGGGGGATATTTTGGGGAGGGGGTCGTCAGGGACCCCTCACCTTGTGGGTGCCGCTGTGCCCCGATCCCAGCGCCTTCACCAGAACCTTCCCGGGGGGGGCCCCGGCCGAGCTCCCGCAGGTCCCAAAGGTTCACGTTGCGATCGCGACCCCCGGAAACGCACAGAGACCCCCCCTGGAAATGGGGAGGGGGCTCCAATGAGGGGGGGGGACACTCCTGGAGACCCCCCCGGGTCTCCCCACGCCCCCCCCCGGGGGTCGCACCTGCAGCAGGAGGACGGAATCGACGGAGGCGAAGTGTCCCTCGTCCAGGGAGAAATGTTCCATGGGCGCCCCCCCCGGCCCCCCAGCGCTCCAGGTGCTCCTCAAGGTCCTCGCAGGCGGCCGCCCAATCGAACCCGGCCTCTGGGGGGTCCCCGAAATCAGGGGGGGGGTCCCCGAGATCACGGGGGGTCCCCCAAAACCCGGGGGGGCCGCGCTGAGGTCCTGGAGAGGACTTGGAGGAGCGCGGGGAAACTGAGGCACGCGGGTGGGGAGGTTTGGGGGGGACGCAAAATCTGGGGTGACCCCTCGGGGGGTCCCCAAGATCGTGGGGGGGGTCCCCAAAACCGCGGGGGGGGCCGCGCGGAGGGTCCCCGACCCCGTCCTGGAGAGGACTTGGAAGAGCGGGCGGGGAAACTGAGCACGGCCGGTGGGATGGGGAGTTTTGGGGGGGACCAGGGGGGTCCCCAAAATCTGGGGTGACCCCTCGGGGGGTCCCCAAAATCACGGGGGGGCCGCGCTGAGGGTCCCCGACCCTGTCCTGGAGAGCACTTGGAGGAGTGGGAGAAACTGAGGCACGGCAGGGAAACTGAGGCACGCGGGTGGGATGGGGAGTTTTGGGGGGGACCAGGGGGGTCCCCAAAGTCTGGAGTGGCCCCTCAGGGGGGTCCCCGAGATCGTGGGGGGTCCCCCAAAACCGCGGGGGGGGCCGCGCTGAGGGTCCTGGAGAGCACTTGGAGGCGCGCGGGGAAACTGAGGCACGCGGGTGGGGAGGTTTGGGGGGGACCAGGAGGGTCCCCAAAGTGCGGGGTGACCCCTCGGGGGGTCCCCAAAATCACGGGGGGTCCCCAAAACCACGGGGAGGCCGCGCTGAGGGTCCCCGACCCCGTCCTGGAGACCAATTGCAGGAACAGGGGGAAACTGAGGCACGCGGGTGGGAAACTGAGGCACGCGGGGTGGGATGGGGACGTTTGGGGGGGGACCAGGGGGGTCCCCAAAACCCGGGGTGCCCCTCGGGGGGGTCCCCAAAACCCCGGGGTGCCCCTCGGGGGGGTCCCCGATCCCGTCCCGGAGTCACCTTGGGCTCCTTGCGGGGGTCCCGGGGGGGCTCCCCGAGCGGGGCGGGGGTCGCGGGGGGTCCCAATCCCCCCCCATCCCCCACCCCCAGACCCCCCTGGGAGCCCCCAGACCCTCCCGGGAGCCCCCAGACCCAGCCCGAGCCCCCAGACCCACCCGGAGCCCCCAGACCCACCCGGAGCCCCCAGACCCATCCGGAGCCCCCAGACCCAGCCCGGAGCTCCCAGACCCATCCGGAGCCCCCAGACCCAGCCCGGAGCCCCCAGACCCAGCCCGGAGCTCCCAGACCCACCCGGAGCCCCCAGACCCAGCCCGGAGCCCCCAGACCCACCCGGAGCCCCCAGACCCAGCCCGGAGCTCCCAGACCCATCCGGAGCCCCCAGACCCAGCCCGGAGCCCCCAGACCCAGCCCGGAGCTCCCAGACCCATCCGGAGCCCCCAGACCCACCCGGAGCCCCCAGACCCAGCCCGGAGCTCCCAGACCCATCCGGAGCCCCCAGACCCAGCCCGGAGCCCCCAGACCCATCCTGAGCCCCCAGACCCACCTGGGAGCCCCCAGACCCATCCTGAGCCCCCAGACCCACCGGGTATCACGGGCAGGGGGTCCCGGGCGGTTCCAATCCCCTCATCCCGAGCCCCCAGACCCATCCCGAGCCCCCAGACCCCACCTGGCAGCCCCCAGACCCAATCCCGAGCCCCCAGACCCACCCGGTATCACGGGCAGGGGGTCCCAATCCCCCCACCCCGAGCCCCCAGACCCCTCCTCACCGGGTATGGCGGGCAGGGGGTCCCGGGCGGTCCCAATCCCCCCCTGGCTGCCCCCAGACCCCTCCCCTCGCCCCCTCCTCACCGAGTATCACGGGCAGGGTTCCAATCCCCTCATCCCGAGCCCCCAGACCCCACCTGGCAGCCCCCAGACCCCATCCCGAGCCCCCAGACCCCATCCCGAGCCCCCAGACCCCATCCCGAGCCCCCAGACCCCTCCTCACCGGGTATGGCGGGCAGGGGGTCCCGGGTGGTCCCAATGCCCCCATGCCGGGCCCCCAGACCCAATCCCGAGCCCCCAGACCCACCCGGTATCGCGGGCAGGGGATCCCGGGAGTCCCCAATCCCCCCCCCAGACCCCCCCCCAGACCCCTCCTCACCGGGTATGGCGGGCAGGGGGTCCCAATCCCCCCCCAGCCCCCTCCTCACCCGGTAAAGCGGGCAGGGGGTCCCGGGTGGTCCCAATGCCCCCATCCCGAGCCCCCAGACCCACCCCGAGCCCCCTCCTCACCGGGTATGGCGGGCAGGGGGTCCCGGGCGGTCCCAATCCCCCCCTGGCAGCCCCCAGACCCAATCCCGAGCCCCCAGACCCATCCCGAGCCCCCAGACTCATCCTGAGCCCCCAGACCCACCCGGTATCGCGGGCAGAGGGTCCCAATCCCCCCCTCCAGCCCCATCCCGAGCCCCCAGACCCCTCCCCTCGCCCCCCTCCTCACCCGGTATCGCGGGCAGGGGGTCCCGGGCGATCCCAATGCCCCCATCCCGAGCCCCCCGAGCTCCTCGCCCCCTCCTCACCGGGTATGGCGGGCAGGGGGTCCCGGGCGGTCCCAATGTCGCCCCCAGCCCCATCCCGAGCCCCCAGACCCCTCCCCTCGCCCCCTCCTCACCCGGTATCACGGGCAGGGGGTCCCGGGTGGTCCCAATCCCCCCATCCCGAGCCCCCAGACCCACCCCGAGCCCCCAGACCCACCCGGTATCACGGGCAGGGGGTCCCAATCCCCCACCCCGAGCCCCCAGACCCCTCCCCTCGCCCCCTCCTCACCGGGTAAGGCGGGCAGGGGGTCCCGGGAGTTCCCAATCCTCCCCCAGACCCCACCCAGACCCCTCCTCACCCGGTATGGCGGGCAGGGGGTCCCGGGCCCGGCTCTGCAGCCGCAGCCGCCACAGGCCGGGATCCCGGGCGAGCTCCCGCAGGGCCCGGCACACCCGGGGCAGCACCCGCCGCAGCTCCCGGGCCCGCAGGAACCCGCAGATCCGCAGCAGCAGCTCCGGCGGCAGCGCCAGCAGCCCCCCCGCCGGTACCGGTACCGCTCCCGGTGCCGCTCCCGGTGCCGCTCCCGGTGCCGGTACCGCCGGCTCCGCGTCCATGGCTGCGGGGAGGGGGAAGGGGCTCAGCGCCACCCCCCGGATCCCCGCGCTCGCCCCGGTACCGGCACCGGGCCCAGAACCGCCCCCCTCCCCCCCCCTCCCGGTACCGGGAGCGGCCGCGTCCCGTCGCCACGGCCACGGCCCGAGCCACTTCCGGCGCGACGCGCGAACCCACCAATGGCAGCGCGAGCTGCTCGTGACGTCATCGAGCGGCGCCGGAAGCGGAACCACGTGCGGGCCATGGAGGCTCCGGGACCCGCCCGGGACCCCTCCCCCACCCCCGGGACCCCTCCCCCGCCCCCCCGGCGGTGACAAACGACACGGACACAGCGCACGGTGCACAAACGGCCTTTCTTGTGCCGCCCCGCCCCCTCCCCCGGCCGCGCCCCTCCCCCCCCCGATCCCCGCCCTGGAAACGGTAAAAAAAAAACAACAAAAAAAAACCAAAAAAAAACCAAAACACGAACGGAACCGGGAGCGAACGGGACGAGCGGAACCGGGAACGGCCCCTCCCCACCCCCCCCGGGGCTGGGGGAGCACGGGGTGGGGGAGGGGAGCACGGGGGAGACGAACGGGAACGGCCCCTCCCCCACCCGCAGACCCCTCCCCGTTATTCCTTCCCCTCCCCCCCCCCCCCGGGGGGGCTCTGCTGCTCTCGGGGGACCCCCAGGGGGACCGGGAACCCCCCCCCCGGTACCGGGACCCCCACCCAGGACCGGGACCCCTCCCCCCGGTACCGGGACCCTCCCCCCGGTTCACCCCCGGTTCCGGGACCCTCCCCCAGGACCGGGACCCTCCCCCCGGTACCGGGACCCTCCCCCCGGTTCACCCCCGGTTCCGGGACCCCCCCTCTGGACCGGGACCCCTCCCCCAGGACCGGGACCCCTCCCACAGGACCGGGACCCCCCCTCTGGACCGGGACCCCTCCCCCGGTACCGGGACCCCTCCCCCCGGTTCACCCCCGGTTCCGGGACCCCCCCCTCTGGACCGGGACCCCTCCCCCGGTTTTGGGACCCCCCCCCCTGGGACCGGGACCCTCCCCCCGGGTCACCCCCGGTACCGGGACCCCCCCTCTGGACCGGGACCCCTCCCCGGTTTTGGGACCCCTCCCCCCGGGTTCCAGGACCCCCCCTCTGGACCGGGACCCCCCCTCTGGACCGGGACCCCTCCCCCAGGACCGGGACCCTCCCCCCGCAGGTTTTGGGGACCCCCCAGACCCCCCGGGGTTAATTTGGGGAGGGGTCTCCACCCCCAGACCCCCCGGGGTTAATTTGGGGAGGGGTCTCCCAGGTTTTTAACCCCCCCAGACCCCGGGGTTTAATTTGGGGAGGGGTCTCCCAGGTTTTTGTATCCCCCAGACCCCGGGGTTTAATTTGGGGAGGGGTCTCACAGGTTTTTAACCCCCCCAGACCCCGGGGGTTATTCTGGAGACCCCCAGACCCCCGGGGTTATTTTGGGGAGGGGTCTCGCAGGTTTCTGACCCCCCCAGCCCCCGGGGGTGTTAATTTGGGGAGGGGTCTCCCCCCTAGACCCCCGGGGATTATTTGGGGAGGGGTCTCCACTGCTCCCCCCGCAGGTTTTTGTCCCTCCCAGACCCCCAGGGTTATTTTGGGGAGGGGTCTCGCAGGTTTTTGGACTCCCCAGACCCCCCGGGGTTAATTTGGGGAGGGGTCTCGCAGGTTTGTGACCCCCCCAGCCCCTGGGGGTGTTAATTTGGGGAGGGGTCTCCCCCCTAGACCCCAGGGGTTTTATTTTGGAGATTCCCCAGCCCCCGGGGATTTATTTGAGGACCCCCCCAGACCCCCGGGGTTTAATTTGGGGAGGGGTCTCACAGGTTTTTAACCCCCCCAGACCCCCGGGGTTTATTCTGGAGACCCCCCAGACCCCCCGGGGTTAATTTGGGGAGGGGTCTCGCAGGTTTTTAACCCCCCCCAGACCCCCAAGGGGTTTAATTTGGGGAGGGGTCTCGCAGGTTTTTGATCCCCCCAGACCCCCGGGGTTTAATTTGGGGAGGGGTCTCGCAGGTTTTTAACCCCCCCAGACCCCCGGGGTTTATTCTGGAGACCCCCCAGACCCCGGGGATTTATTTGGGGACCCCCCAGACCCCCCGGGGTTGATTTTGGGGAGGGGTCTCGCAGGTTTGTGACCCCCCCAGCCCCCGGGGGTATTAATTTGGGGAGGGGTCTCCACCCCTAGACCCCCGGGGTTATTTTGGGGAGGGGTCTCGCAGGTTTGTGACCCCCCCAGCCCCCGGGGGTGTTAATTTGGGGAGGGGTCTCCCCCTAGACCCCCGGGGATTATTTGGGGAGGGGTCTCCACTGCTCCCCCCACAGGTTTTTGTCCCCCCCAGACCCCCGGGGGTTATTTTGGGGAGGGGTCTCGCAGGTTTTTGACCCCCCCAAGACCCCCAGGGTTAATTTGGGGAGGGGTCTCACAGCTTTTTAACCCCCCCAGACCCCCGGGGTTTATTCTGGAGACCCCCCAGCCCCCGGGGATTTATTTGAGGACCCCCCAGCCCCCCAGGGTTTATTTTGGGGAGGGGTCTCGCCGCTTTTCGACCCCCCCAGCCCCCGGGGGTGTTAATTTGGGGAGGGGTCTCCCCCTAGACCCCGTAGAAGGCCGCCAGGCGCTCTTTGAGCAGGGGTGGGAACTGCTCCGAGAATTGCTGCCAGTTCTCGTCGCCCACCTGAGCCTTGAAGCCGTGCAGGATCTGTGGGGAGGGGGCTCGGTGAGGGGGGGGAGGGGCCTCGGAGACCCCTCCCCACAATTCCCAGGGGGTCCCAGAGACCCCAGACCCCCGGGGGTTGATTTTGAGGAGGGGTCTCACAGGTTTTTGTCCCCCCCAGGGTTTATTTGGGGACCCCCCAGACCACCTGGGGATTGATTTTGGGGAGGGGTCTCCTCCCCCAGACCCCCGGGGGTTTATTTTGGGGAGGGGTCTCACAGGTTTTGGGGATCCACCAGACCCCAGGGTTTTATTCTGGGGACCCCCCAGACCCCCAGGGGTTTATTTGGGGAGGGGTCTCCGCTGCTCCCCCTGCAGGTTTGGGACCCCCCAGACCCCCAGGGGTTTAATTTGGGGAGGGGTCTCGTAGGTTTTTGACCCCCCAGACCCCCAGGGTTTATTTTGAGGAGGGGTCTCACAGGTTTTTAACCCCCCCAGACCCCCAGGGTTTATTTTGGAGACTCCCTAGTTCCCAGGTTTTATTTGGGGAGGGGTCTCAGAGGTTTTGGGGACCCCCCAGACCCCCAGGGTTTAATTTGGGGAGGGGTCTCAGGTATTTGAGCCCCCAGGGATTTAATTTGGGGAGGGGTCTCACAGGTTTTTGTCCCCCCCAGACCCCTGGGGTTTATTTTGGAGACCCCTCCCCACAATTCCCAGGGGGTCCCAGAGACCCCAGACCCCCGGGGGTTGATTTTGAGGAGGGGTCTCCACTCCCAGACCCCCCCAGGGTTTTATTTTGGAGACTCCCCAGACCCCCAGGGTTTATTTTGGGGAGGGGTCTCACAGGTATTTGACCCCCCCAGACCCCCAGGTTTTATTTGGGGAGGGGTCTCAGAGGTTTTGGGGACCCCCCAGATCCCCAGGGTTTAATTTGGGGAGGGGTCTCAGCCATTTGAGCCCCCAGGGTTTAATTTGGGGAGGGGTCTCAGCTATTTGAGCTCCCAGGGTTTAATTTGGGGAGGGGTCTCAGCTATTTGAGCCCCCAGGGTTTAATTTGGGGAGGGGTCTCAGCCATTTGAGCCCCCAGGGATTTAATTTGGGGAGGGGTCTCAGCTATTTGAGCCCCCAGGGTTTAATTTGGGGAGGGGTCTCAGCTATTTGAGCTCCCAGGGATTTAATTTGGGGAGGGGTCTCACAGGTTTTTGTCCCCCCCAGACCCCTGGGGTTTATTTTGGAGACCCCTCCCCACAATTCCCAGGGGGTCCCGGAGCCCCCAGACCCCCGGGGGTTGATTTTGAGGAGGGGTCTCCACTCGCAGACCCCCCCAGGGTTTTATTTTGGGGACCCCCTAAAGCCCAGGGGTTTATTTTGGGGAGGGGTCTCACAGGTTTTTGACCCCCCCAGACCCCAGGGGTTTATTTTGGGGAGGGGTCTCACAGGTTTTTATCCCCCCCAGATCCCCAGGGTTTTATTTTGGGGACCCCCCCAGACCCCAGGGGTTTATTTTGGGGAGGGGTCTCACAGGTTTTTGACCCCCCCAGACCCTCAGGTTTATTTGGGGAGGGGTCTCACAAGTTTTTAACCCCCCAGACTCCCAGGGTTTATTTTGGGGAGGGGTCTCACAGGTTTTTAACCCCCCAGACCCCCAGGGGTTTATTTTGGGGAGGGGTCTCGTAGGTTTTTGACCCCCCAGACCCCCAGGTTTTATTTGGGGAGGGGTCTCATAGGTTTTGGGGACCCCCCAGACCCCGGGGATTTATTTGGGGAGGGGTCTCACAGGTTTTTAACCCCCCCAGACCCCCAGGGTTTAATTTGGGGAGGGGTCTCGCAGGTTTTGGGGACCCCCCAGACCCCAGGTTAATTTGGGGAGGGGTCTCACAGGTTTTGGGGATCCCCCAGCCCCAGGGGTTTATTTGGGGAGGGGTCTCAGGTATTTGAGCCCCCCAGACCCCCAGGGTTTAATTTGGGGAGGGGTCTCTGCAGGTTTTGGGGATCCCCCAGACCCCCGGGGGTTTAATTTGGGGAGGGGTCTCACAGGTTTTTAACCCCCCAGACCCCCAGGGTTTAATTTGGGGAGGGGTCTCACAGGTTTTTAACCCCCCAGACCCCCAGGGTTTAATTTGGGGAGGGGTCTCGCTGGGTTTTGACCCCCCCAGACCCCCAGGGTTTATTTTGGGGAGGGGTCTCACAGGTTTTTAACCCCCCCAGACCCCCAGGGTTTATTTTGGAGACTCCCTAGTCCCCAGGTTTTATTTGGGGAGGGGTCTCACAGGTTTTGGGGACCCCCCAGACCCCCGGGGTTTAATTTGGGGAGGGGTCTCAGGTATTTGAGCCCCCAGGGTTTAATTTGGGGAGGGGGTCTCAGGTATTTGAGCCCCCAGGGTTTAATTTGGGGAGGGGTCTCAGGTATTTGAGCCCCCAGGGTTTAATTTGGGGAGGGGTCTCACAGGTTTTTGTCCCCCCCAGACCCCTGGGGTTTATTTTGGAGACCCCTCCCCACAATTCCCAGGGGGTCCCAGAGACCCCAGACCCCCGGGGGTTGATTTTGAGGAGGGGTCTCCACTCCCAGACCCCCCAGGGTTTTATTTTGGGGACCCCCTAAAGCCCAGGGGTTTAATTTGGGGAGGGGTCTCGTAGGTTTTTGACCCCCCAGACCCCCAGGGTTTAATTTGGGGAGGGGTCTCAGGTATTTGACCCCCCCAGACCCCCAAGGGGTTGAATTTGGGGAGGGGTCTCACAGGTTTTTGTCCCCCCCAGACCCCCAGGGTTTATTTTGGGGAGGGGTCTCGTAGGTTTTTGACCCCCAGACCCCGGGGATTTATTTGGGGAGGGGTCTCACAGGTTTTTATCCCCCCAGACCCCCAGGGTTTATTTGGGGAGGGGTCTCACAGGTTTTTAACCCCCCCAGACCCCCGGGGTTTATTTTGGAGACTCCCTAGTCCCCAGGTTTTATTTGGGGAGGGGTCTCAGAGGTTTTGGGGATCCCCCAGACCCCCGGGGGTGTTATTTGGGGAGGGGTCTCCCCGCCTAGACCCCCCGGGGTTTATTTTGGGGAGGGGTCTTGTAGGTTTTTGACCCCCCCAGACCCCCAAGGTTTAATTTGGGGAGGGGTCTCACAGGTTTTGGGGACTCCCCAGACCCTGGGGGTTTATTTTGGAGACCCCTCCCCACAATTCCAGGGGGTCCCGAAGCCCCCAGACCCCCAGGGTTTAATTTGGGGAGGGGTCTCAGCCATTTGAGCCCCCAGGGTTTAATTTGGGGAGGGGTCTCGCCGGTTTTTGACCCCCAGGGATTTAATTTGGGGAGGGGTCTCTCAGGTTTTTGACCCCCCCAGACCCCCAGGGGTTAATTTGGGGAGGGGTCTCAGGTATTTGAGCCCCCAGGGTTTAATTTGGGGAGGGGTCTCAGGTATTTGAGCCCCCAGGGATTTAATTTGGGGAGGGGTCTCAGCCATTTGAGCCCCCAGGGTTTAATTTGGGGAGGGGTCTCAGCCATTTGAGCCCCCAGGGGTTAATTTGGGGAGGGGTCTCACCTTGTAGAACATTTCCCTCAGGTCGTCCTTGGGGCTCACCCACGAGGCCACGGCGTCGCAGAAGAAAATGAAATCCTGATGGTAATTAATGAAAATTAATTAATTAGAATTAATTCATTAATTAAAATTAATAATAATTAAAAAAAACTCCTCAAAATGAGAAAAATCCCCCTCCCCAAATTAATAAAATCCCCCTCCCCAAATTAATAAAACCCCCTCCTCAAATTAAAATCCCCCTCCTCAAATTAATTAAAACCCCCTCCTCAAATTAATAAAATCCCCCTCCTCAAATTAATTAAATCCCCCTCCTCAAATTAATAAAAACCCCCTCCCCAAATTAATAAAAATTCTCTCCTCAAATTGATAAAATCCCCCTCCTCAAATTAATAAAATCCCCCTCCCCAAATTAATAAAAATTTCCTCCTCATAAATATTCTCTTTTCAAATTAATAAAATCCCCCTCCCCAAATTGATAAAATCCCCCTCCTCAAATTGATAAAATCCCCCTCCTCAAATTAATAAAATCCCCCTCCTCAAATTAATAAAATCCCCCTCCCCAAATTGATAAAATCCCCCTCCCCAAATTAATAAAATCCCCCTCCTCAAATTAATAAAATCCCCCTCCTCAAATTAATAAAAATCCCCCTCCCCAAATTGATAAAATCCCCCTCCCCAAATTAATAAAATGCCCCTCCCCAAATTAATAAAATCCCCCTCCTCAAATTGATAAAATCCCCCTCCTCAAATTAATAAAATCCCCCTCCCCAAATTAATAAAATCCCCCTCCCCAAATTGATAAAATCCCCCTCCCCAAATTAA
The DNA here is from genome assembly GCA_038429875.1 of Poecile montanus. NCBI lineage: Eukaryota > Metazoa > Chordata > Aves > Passeriformes > Paridae > Poecile > Poecile montanus. Next base: position 305,272 of record CM076532.1, read on the forward strand.
TAAAATCCCCCTCCTCAAATTAATAAAACCCCCTCCTCAAATTAAAATCCCCCTCCTCAAATTAATTAAAACCCCCTCCTCAAATTAATAAAATCCCCCTCCTCAAATTAAAATCCCCCTCCCCAAATTAATAAAATCCCCCTCCTCAAATTAATAAAATCCCCCTCCCCAAATTAATAAAATCCCCCTCCCCAAATTGATAAAATCCCCCTCCCCAAATTGATAAAATCCCCCTCCCCAAATTAATAAAATCCCCCTCCTCAAATTAAAATCCCCCTCCCCAAATTGATAAAATCCCCCTCCTCAAATTAATAAAATCCCCCTCCTCAAATTAATAAAAATCCCCCTCCCCAAATTGATAAAATCCCCCTCCCCAAATTAATAAAATCCCCCTCCCCAAATTAATAAAATCCCCCTCCTCAAATTGATAAAATCCCCCTCCTCAAATTAATAAAATCCCCCTCCTCAAATTAATAAAATCCCCCTCCCCAAATTAATAAAATCCCCTCCCCAAATTAATAAAATTTCCCTCCTCAAATTAATAAAATCCCCCTCCTCAAATTAATAAAATCCCCCTCCTCAAATTGATAAAATCCCCCTCCTCAAATTAATAAAATCCCCCTCCCCAAATTGATAAATCCCCCTCCTCAAATTAATAAAATCCCCCTCCCCAAATTAATAAAATCCCCCTCCTCAAATTAATAAAATCCTCCTCCTCAAATTAAAATCCCCCTCCTCAAATTAATTAAAACCCCCTCCTCAAATTAATAAAATCCCCCTCCTCAAATTAATAAAACCCCCTCCTCAAATTAAAATCCCCCTCCTCAAATTAATTAAAACCCCCTCCTCAAATTAATAAAATCCCCCTCCTCAAATTAAAATCCCCCTCCCCAAATTAATAAAATCCCCCTCCTCAAATTAATAAAATCCCCCTCCCCAAATTAATAAAATCCCCCTCCCCAAATTGATAAAATCCCCCTCCCCAAATTGATAAAATCCCCCTCCCCAAATTAATAAAATCCCCCTCCCCAAATTAATAAAAATTTCCTCCTCAAATTAATAAAATCCCCCTCCTCAAATTGATAAAATCCCCCTCCTCAAATTAATAAAATCCCCCTCCTCAAATTGATAAAATCCCCCTCCCCAAATTAATAAAATCCCCCTCCCCAAAATAATAAAATCCCCCTCCCCAAATTAATAAAATCCCCCTCCTCAAATTAATAAAAATTTCCTCCTCATAAATAAAAATTGTCTCCTCAAATTAATAAAATCCCCCTCCCCAAATTAATAAAATCCCCCTCCTCAAATTAATAAAATCCCCCTCCTCAAATTAATAAAATCCCCCTCCCCAAATTGATAAAATCCCCCTCCCCAAAATAATAAAATCCCCCTCCTCAAATTGATAAATCCCCCTCCTCAAATTGATAAAATCCCCCTCCCCAAATTGATAAAATCCCCCTCCTCAAATTAATAAAAATTTCCTCCTCAAATTAATAAAAATTCTCTTTTCAAATTAATAAAATCCCCCTCCCCAAATTAATAAAATCCCCCTCCCCAAATTAATAAAATTTCCCTCCCCAAATTGATAAAATCCCCCTCCCCAAAATGATAACCCATCCCCAAGAAAATAAAAGCCCCCTCCCCAAAATCTTCCCTGACCCTGGGCACTTCCCCAAGTTTGCAGACCCCTCCCCAAAGGCTGCAGACCCCTCCCCAGGATTGAAGACCCCTCCCCAGGATTGCAGACCCCTCCCCAAAGGTTGCAGAACCCTCCCCAGGGTTGAAGACCCCTCTCAGACGGTTGAAGACCCCTCCCCAGGGTTGCAGACCCCTCCCCAAATCCGCCCCCTCCCCACCTGCACGACCCCGCTGGGGTTGCAGACCCCTCCCCAAGGCTGCAGACCTCTCCCCAAAGGCTGCAGACCCCTCCCCAGGATTGAAGACCCCTCCCCAAAGGCTGCAGAGCTCCCCAGAAGTTTGCAGACCCCTCCCCAAGGTTGAAGACCCCTCCCCAGGATTGCAGAACCCTCCCCAGGGTTTCAGACCCCTCCCCAGGGCTGCAGACCCCATCCCAGGGTTGCAGACCCCCCTAGAAGGCTGCAGACCCCTCCCCAAAGGTTTCAGACCCCTCCCCAAGGCTGCAGACCCCTCCCCAGAGTTGAAGACCCCTCCCCAGGGCTGCAGACCCCTCCCCAGAGTTTCAGACCCCTCCCCAGGGCTGCAGACCCCTCCCCAGAGTTGAAGACCCCTCCCCACCTGCATGACCCCTCCCCAAAGGTTTCAGACCCCTCCCCAGGGTTTCAGACCCCTCCCCACCTGCACGACCCCTCCCCAGGGCTGCAGACCCCTCCCCAGGGTTTCAGACCCCTCCCCAGAGTTGAAGACCCCTCCCCAGGGCTGCAGACCCCTCCCCAGAGTTTCAGACCCCTCCCCAGGGCTGCAGACCCCTCCCCAGAGTTGCAGACCCCTCCCCACCTGCACGACCCCTCCCCAGAGTTGCAGACCCCTCCCCAGGGTTGAAGACCCCTCCCCACCTGCACGACCCCTCCCCAGGGCTGCAGACCCCTCCCCAGGGTTTCAGACCCCTCCCCAGAGTTTCAGACCCCTCCCCAGGGCTGCAGACCCCTCCCCAGAGTTGCAGACCCCTCCCCACCTGCACGACCCCTCCCCAGAGTTGCAGACCCCTCCCCAGGGTTGAAGACCCCTCCCCACCTGCACGACCCCTCCCCAGGATTGAAGACCCCTCCCCAGGGTTGAAGACCCCTCCCCAAGGCTGCAGACCCCTCCCCAGAGTTGCAGACCCCTCCCCAAGGTTGAAGACCCCTCCCCAGGATTGAAGACCCCTCCCCAAGGCTGGACACCCCCAGAAGGTTTCAGACCCCTCCCCAAAGGTTGCAGACCCCTCCCCAGGGTTTCAGACCCCTCCCCAGGGTTTCAGACCCCTCCCCAGAGTTGCAGACCCCCCTCAGATGGTTGCAGACCCCTCCCCACCTGCATGACCCCTCCCCAAAGGTTTCAGACCCCTCCCCAGGGTTTCAGACCCCCCTCCCCAGGGTTGCAGACCCCTCCCCAGGGCTGCAGACCCCTCCCCAGAGTTGCAGACCCCTCCCCACCTGCACGACCCCTCCGGGGTTGACCCCGATCATGACGCAGATCCCCCGGAACGCCGAATCCTTCTCCTCGTTATCCCGGATATTCCTCAGCGAGGTGCACCTGGAAAAGGGGGGTCAGGGGAGACAAAACCTGGCTGAGACCCCTCCCCAAATTCCCTGAGGACCCCCAAAATCCCCCCCAAAACTCACCAGGGCCGGATGAACTGCTGCAGCATCGGGGCCACCTCCTGCGGGCACACGAAGCCCAAGCGGCCGATGGTGATGGCTGGGGAGGGGGGAGTGGGGGGCACTCAGGATTTTGGGGGGGTCTTGGGGGGGTCTTGGGGACCCCCCCTCGCACCCAGCCGAGTTTTGGGGACCCCCCCGAGGTCTCACCCGTGTTCTCCAGGAGGGTTTTGGGGGTGTTGGGGCGGTTGATGATCTCCACCAGGTTGTTGAGGACCATGGGGACGTAGGGCTGCATCTCTGCCCCTGGGGGGGACAAAAGAGGGGTCAGGGGGGGGTTTGGGGAGGTTTTGGGGGGCTCAGGGGGGGTCAGGAGAGGTTTTGGGGGGCTCAGGGGGGTCAGGGGAGGTTTTGGGGGGCTCAGGAGGGGTCAGGGGGCGTTTGGGGAGGTTTTGGGGGGCTCAGGGGGGGTCAGGGGGGCTCAGGGGGACTCAGGAGAGGGTTTTGGGGGGCTCAGGGGGGGTTTGGGGGAGGTTTTGGGGGGCTCAGGAGGGGTCAGGGGGGCTCAGGAGAGGGTTTTGGGGGGCTCAGGGGGGGTTTGGGGGAGGTTTTGGGGGGCTCAGGAGGGGTCAGGGGGGCTCAGGGGAGGTTTTGGGGGGCTCAGGGGAGGTTTTGGGGGGCTCAGGGGGGGTTTGGGGAGGGTTTTGGGGGGCTCAGAGGGGGTTTGGGGTGCTCAGGGGGGGTTTGGGGAGGTTTTGGGGGGCTCAGGGGGGGTCAGGGGGGCTCAGGGGAGGTTTTGGGGGTCTCAGGGGGGTTTTTGGGGTTCCCAGACAGATTTTGGGGGTTCCCAGACAGTTATTGGGGTTCCCAGACAGTTATTGGGGTGCCCAGACAGGTTTTTGAGAAGGTTTTTGGGGGTCCCAGACAGTTTTTGGGGAGGTTTTGGGGTCCCAGACAGATTTTGGGGTTCCCAGACAGGTTTTTGAGGAGGTTTTGGGGGTCTCAGGCAGGTTTTTGGGGAGGTTTTGGGGGTCTCAGGCAGGTTTTTGGGGTTCCCAGACAGGTTTTTGGGGTTCCCAGACAGTTTTTGGGGTCCCAGGCAGGTTTTAGGGGAGCTTTTGGGGTGCTCAGACAGGTTTTTGGGGAGGTTTTGGGGGTCTCAGGGGGGTTTTTGGGGGTCCCAGGTAGGTTTTTGGGGGTCCCAGACAGGTTTTTGGGGAGGTTTTGGGGTCTCAGGGAGGTTTTGAGAAGGTTTTTGGGGTCCCAGACAGGTTTTTGGGGAGGTTTTGGGGGTCTCAGGGGGGTTTTTGGGGTTCCCAGACAGGTTTTTGGGGTTCCCAGGTAGGTTTTTGGAGTTCCCAGACAGGTTTTTGGGTGTCTCAGGGGGGTTTTTGGGGTTCCCAGACAGATTTTGGGGGTTCCCAGACAGTTTCTGGGGAGGTTTTGGGGGTCTCAGGGGGGTTTTTGGGGTTCCCAGGTAGGTTTTTGGGGTTCCCAGACAGATTTTAGGGGAGGTTTTTGGGGTCTCAGGGGGTTTTTTGGGGTTCCCAGACAGGTTTTTGGGGTTCCCAGACAGATTTTGGGGTTCCCAGACAGGTTTTTGGGGTTCCCAGACAGATTTTGGGGGTTCCCTGAGAGTTTTTGGGGTTCCCAGACAGATTTTGGGGTTCCCAGACAGGTTTTTGGGGGTTCCCAGACAGATTTTGGGGTTCCCTGACAGTTTTTGGGGTTCCCAGACAGTTTTTGGGGGTCTCAGGGAGGTTCTGAGGAGGTTTTTGGGGTCCCAGACTGGTTTTTGGGGAGGTTTTGGGGGTCTCAGGGGGGTTTTTAGGGTTCCCAGACAGGTTTTTGGGGTTCCCAGACAGATTTTGGGGTTCCCAGACAGGTTTTTGGGGGTCCCAGGTAGGTTTTTGGGGGTCCCAGACAGGTTTTAGGGGAGGTTTTGGGGTCTCAGGGAGGTTTTGAGGAGGTTTTTGGAGTTCCCAGACAGGTTTTTGGGGAGGTTTTGGGGGTCTCAGGGGGGTTTTTGGGGGTCCCAGGTAGGTTTTTGGGGTTCCCAGACAGGTTTTTGGGGAGGTTTTGGGGTTCCCAGGTAGGTTTTTGGGGTGCCCAAACAGGTTTTTTGGGGTTCCCAGACAGTTTTCGGGGTTCCCAGACAGATTTTGGGGGTCCCAGGTAGGTTTTTGGAGTTCCCAGACAGGTTTTTGGGTGTCTCAGGGGGGTTTTTGGGGTTCCCAGACAGATTTTGGGGGTTCCCAGACAGATTTTTGGGGTTCCCAGACAGGTTTTTGGGGTTCCCAGACAGATTTTTGGGGTTCCCAGACAGATTTTGGGGTTCCCAGACAGTCTTTGGGGGTCTCAGGGAGGTTTTGAGGAGGTTTTTGGGGTGCTCAGACAGGTTTTTGGGGAGGTTTTGAGGAGGTTTTTGGGGTCTCAGACAGGTTTTTGGGGAGGTTTTGGGGGTCTCAGGGGGGTTTTTAGGGTTCCCAGACAGGTTTTTGGGGTTCCCAGACAGATTTTTGGGGTTCCCAGGCAGATTTTGGGGGTTCCCAGCCAGTTTTTGGGGTCCCACTCACCCATCTGCATGCAGATCTCCCCGATGGCCCACGTGGCGTTGTTGCAGACCGAGATGAACTCGGGGTTCAGGTTGGTCCCCAGGATGGGCATGAACTCAGCTGGGGAGGGGGGAGCGGGCTCAGCGCAGCCCCCAGACCCATTTTAGGGGTGCCCCCAGCCCCATTTGGGGGTGTCCCCAGCCCGGGGGACCCCAAAACTCACCGATGCAGGGCTTGACGTGCACGAAACAAGCCTTGGTCAGGTCACCCAGGAGAGCGAAGGAGCTCTGCCGCACCTCGGGCATCGTGTCCTGGGGGATTTGGGGGTTCAGGGGGGATTTGGGGGGGATTTGGGGGTTCAGGGGGGGAATTTGGGGGTTCAGGGGGGAATTTGGGGGGATTTTGGGGGGGTTCAGGGAGGATTTTGGGGATTTTGGGGGGAATTTTGGGGGATTTTGGGGGTTCAGGGGGGGATTTTGGGCGATTTTTTTGGCGTTCTGGGGGGGATTTTGGGGGGATTTTGGGGGTTCAGGGGGGATTTGGGGGGATTTTGGGGGTTCAGTGGGGATTTTGGGGGGGTTCAGGGAGGATTTTGGGGATTTTGGGGGGAATTTGGGGGTTCAGGGGGGATTTTGGGGGTTCAGGGAGGATTTTGGGGATTTTGGGGGGAATTTTGGGGGATTTTGGGGGTTCGGGGGGGATTTTGGGGGATTTTTTTGCGTTCCGGGGGGGATTTTGGGGGGATTTTGGGGCTTCAAGGGGGATTTTGAGGGGGAATTTGGGGGTTCAGGGAGGATTTTGGGGGTCCCGGTGTGATTTTGGGGAGGATTTTGGGGGTCCCGGTGTGATTTTGGGGAGGATTTTGGGGGTCCAGGTGTGATTTTGGTGTGTTTTTTGTGGGTCCAGGTGTGATTTTGTGGGTCCAGGGGTGTTTTTTGTGGGTCCAGGTGTGATTTTGGCGGTCCAGGTGTGATTTTGGGGGTCCAGGTGTGATTTCGGGGGTCCAGGTGTGATTTTGGGGTGATTTTGGGGGTCCAGGTGTGTTTTTTGTGGGTCCAGGTGTGATTTTGGTGTGTTTTTTGTGGGTCCAGGTGTGTTTTTTGGGGGTCCAGGTGTGATTTTGGGGTGGATTTTGTGGGTCCAGGTGTGATTTTGGGGGTCCAGGTGTGATTTTGGGGGTCCAGATGTGATTTTGGGGTGTTTTTTGGGGGTCCAGGTGTGATTTTGTGGCTCCAGGTGTGATTTTGGGGCTCCAGGTGTGTTTTTTGTGGGTCCAGGTGTGATTTTGGGGTGTTTTTTGTGGGTCCAGGTGTGATTTTGGGGGTCCAGGTGTGATTTTGGGGTGGATTTTGTGGGTCCAGGTGTGATTTTTGGGGGTCCAGGTGTGATTTTGGGGGGATTTTGTGGGTCCAGGTGTGATTTTGGGGTGTTTTTTGGGGGTCCAGGTGTGATTTTGTGGGTCCAGGTGTGATTTTGTGGGTCCAGGTGTGATTTTGGGGTGTTTTTTGTGGGTCCAGGTGTGATTTTGTGGGTCCAGGTGTTTTTTGGGGGTCCAGGTGTGATTTTGGGGTGATTTTGGGGGTCCAGGTGTGTTTTTTGTGGGTCCAGGTGTGATTTTGGGGGTCCAGGTGTGTTTTTTGGGGGTCCAGGTGTGATTTTGGGGTGGATTTTGGGGGTCCAGGTGTGATTTTGGGGTGGATTTTGTGGGTCCAGGTGTGATTTCAGGGTGTTTTTTGGGGGTCCAGGTGTGATTTTGTGGGTCCAGGTGTGATTTTGGGGTGTTTTTTGGGGGTCCAGGTGTGATTTTGTGGGTCCAGGTGTGATTTTGGGGTGGATTTTGGGGGTCCAGGTGTGATTTTGGGGGGATTTTGTGGGTCCAGGTGTGATTTTGTGGGTCCAGGTGTGATTTTGTGGGTCCAGGTGTGATTTTGGGGTGTTTTTTGTGGGTCCAGGTGTGATTTTGGGGTGTTTTTTGAGGGTCCAGTTGTGTTTTTTGTGGGTCCAGGTGTGATTTTGGGGTGTTTTTTGTGGGTCCAGGTGTGATTTTGTGGGTCCAGGTGTGATTTTGGGGTGTTTTTTGGGGGTCCAGATGTGATTTTGGGGTGTTTTTTGTGGGTCCAGGTGTGATTTTGTGGGTCCAGGTGTGATTTTGGGGTGTTTTTTGGGGGTCCAGGTGTGATTTTGGGGTGTTTTTTGGGGGTGCAGGTGTGATTTTGGGGTGATTTTGGGGGTCCAGGTGTGATTTTGGGGTGTTTTTTGTGGGTCCAGGTGTGATTTTGTGGGTCCAGGTGTGATTTTGGGGTGTTTTTTGTGGGTCCAGGTGTGATTTGGGGTCCCCCTCACCTGCATGCACTGGAAGAGCAGGGTCATGATGTTGGACCTGGCCACCGATTTTGGGGGCTCAGGGTCAGTTTTTGGGGGTCCAGGTGTGATTTTGGGGGTCCAGGTGTGATTTGGGGTGGATTTTGGGGGTCCAGGTGTGTTTTTTGGGGGTCCAGGTGTGATTTTGGGGGTTCAGGGTGGGTTTTTGGGGGTTCTGGGGGGTTTTTGGGGGGTTCAGGGTGGGTTCTCGGGGGGATTTTGGGGGTCCAGGTGTGATTTTGGGGTCCCCCTCACCTGCATGCACTGGAAGAGCAGGGTCATGATGTTGGACCTGGCCACTGATTTTGGGGGTTCAGGGTGGGTTTTTGGGGGGTTCAGGGTGGGTTCTTGGGGGGATTTTGGGGGTCCAGGTGTATTTTTGGGGGTCCCCCTCACCTGCATGCACTGGAAGAGCAGGGTCATGATGTTGGACCTGGCCACCAACTGCTCCACGTGGCCACCGAGCCCCTCGGCCAGGCCGCTCAGCAGGTCCAGGGCCACGATCATGAAATCCTTGTCGGGAGCCTCGTACTGCTCGGGGTGCTGGTTGTACATCTGGGGAGGGGGCTCTGTCACCTGAGACCCCAGACCCACCCCGAGACCCCAGACCCACCTGGAGACCCCAGACCCACCAAGACCCACCTGGGGAGACCCCAGACCCACCCTGGAGACCCCAGACCCACCCAGACCCACCTGGGGAGACCCCAGACCCACCTGGAGACCCCAGACCCACCCAGATCCACCTGGGGAGACCCCAGACCCACCTGGAGACCCCAGACCCACCCAGACCCATGCCAGGGAGACCCCAGACCCACCTGGGGAGAGACCCCAGACCCACCCCAGGGAGACACCAGACCCACCTGGAGACCCCAGACCCACCTTGGAGACCCCAGACCCATCCTGGGGAGACACCAGACCCACCCCAGGAAGACCCCAGACCCATCCTGGACACCCCCAGACCCACCCCGGGGAGACCCCAGACCCACCCTGGGGAGACTAGACCCACCCCGGGGAGACCCCAGACCCACCTGGGGAGACCCCAGACCCACCCCGGGGAGACCCCAGACCCACCCCGGGGAGATCCCAGACCCACCCCGGGGAGACCCCAGACCCACCCAGACCCACCTGGGGAGACCCCAGACCCACCTGGAGACCCCAGACCCACCCTGGGGAGAGACCCCAGACCCACCCTGGGGAGACACCAGACCCACCCAGACCCACCTGGGGAGACCCCAGACCCACCCCAGGGAGACACCAGACCCATCCTGGAGACCCCCAGACCCACCCCGGGGAGACCCCAGACCCACCTGGAGACCCCAGACCCACCCCAGGGAGACCCCAGACCCACCCAGATCCACCCCTGGACACCCCCAGACCCACCTGGAGACCCCAGACCCACCTGGAAACCCCAGACCCACCTGGGGAGAGACCCCAGACCCACCTGGGGAGACCCCAGACCCACCCCAGGGAGACCAGACCCACCCCGGGGAGACCCCAGACCCACCTGGAGACCCCAGACCCACCCAGATCCACCCCTGGACACCCCCAGACTCACCCTGGAGACCCCAGACCCACCCCAGGGAGACCAGACCCACCTGGAGACCCCAGACCCACCCCAGGGAGACCCCAGACCCACCTGGAGACCCCAGACCCACCCAGACCCACCCCAGGGAGACCCCAGACCCACCCTGGAGACCCCAGACCCACCCAGATCCACCCCTGGACACCCCCAGACCCACCCCGGGGAGACCCCAGACCCACCCTGGACACCCCCAGACCCCTCTGGACACCCCCAGACCCCCCCAGACCCCTCCCAGACACCCGCAGACCCACCCCTGACCCACCCTGGGGAGACCCCAGACCCACCCTGGAGACCCCAGACCCACCCCAGGGGGACCCCAGACCCACCATGGACAGCCCTGGACACCCCCAGACCCACCCTGGACACCCCCAGACCCCTCTGGACACCCCCAGACACCCCCAGACCCCTCCCAGACACCCGCAGACCCACCCCTGACCCACTCTGGTCACCCCCAGACCCCTCCCAGACCCCCCCAGACCCACCGTGGACACCCCCAGACCCCCCCAGACCTCCTCTGGACACCCCCAGACCCCTCCCAGACACCCCCAGACCCCTCTGGCCACCCCCAGGCCCCCCCAGACCCCTCTGGACACCCCCCAGACCCACCCAGACTGCTCCCAGAAACCCCCAGACCCCTCTGGACACCCCCAGACCCCTCCCAGACCCACCCCGGGGAGACCCCAGACCCCTCTGGACACCCCCAGACCCTCCCGGGACATGCCCAGACCCACCCAGACCCACCCAGGATAGCCCCAGACCCACCCAGACCCTCTCTGGACACCCCCAGACCCCCTCAGGACACCCCCAGACCCCCCCAGACCCCTCCCAGACACCCCCAGACCCACCCCTGACACTTCCAGACCCCTCTGGACACCCCCAGACCCTCCCGGGACACCCCCAGACCCTCCCAGACCCCTCCTGGATGCCCCCACACCCACCCCAGACACCCCCAGACCCCCCCAGCCCCACTCTGGACACCCCCAGACACCCCCAGACCCCTCCCAGACCCCCCCCAGACCCCCCCCAGCCCCCTGTGGGGGTCTCACCATGGCCTGGGCCAGCGTTTTCTGCACCAGGGTGACGCAGCGCTGGTAGACGGGCTCGCAGTAGGGCAGGAACCCGCTCTGCAGCGCCGTGGCCACCGACGACAGGCACTGGGGACAGCGGGGACACGGCTGGGGGGACACCAGGGGCGTGCAGACCCCTCCCCAAATTACAGCAACCCTCCCCAGGACACACAGACCCCTCCCCAAAATACAGGAACCCTCACGGGGACCCCTCCCCAAAATACAGGAACCCGCTCTGCAGCGCCGTGGCCACCGACGACAGGCACTGGGGACAGCGGGGACACGGCTGGGGGGACACCAGGGGCGTGCAGACCCCTCCCCAAATTACAGCAACCCTCCCCAGGACACACAGACCCCTCCCCAAAATACAGGAACCCTCCTCAGGACACTGAGACCCCTCCCCAAAATACAGGAACCCGCTCTGCAGCGCCGTGGCCACCGACGACAGGCACTGGGGACAGCGGGGACACGGCTGGGGGGACACTAGGGGCGTGCAGACCCCTCCCCAAAATACAGGAACCCTCCCCAAAATACAGGAACCCTCCCCAGGACACACAGACCCCTCCCCAAAATACAGGAACCCTCACGGGGACCCCTCCCCAAAATACAGCAACCCGCTCTGCAGCGCCGTGGCCACCGACGACAGGCACTGGGGACAGCGGGGACACGGCTGGGGGGACACCAGGGGCGTGCAGACCCCTCCCCAAATTACAGCAACCCTCCCCAGGACACACAGACCCCTCCCCAAAATACAGGAACCCTCCTCAGGACACTGAGACCCCTCCCCAAAATACAGGAACCCGCTCTGCAGCGCCGTGGCCACCGACGACAGGCACTGGGGACAGCGGGGACACGGCTGGGGGGACACTAGGGGCGTGCAGACCCCTCCCCAAAATACAGGAACCCTCCCCAAAATACAGGAACCCTCCCCAGGACACACAGACCCCTCCCCAAAATACAGGAACCCTCACGGGGACCCCTCCCCAAAATACAGCAACCCGCTCTGCAGCGCCGTGGCCACCGACGACAGGCACTGGGGACAGCGGGGACACGGCTGGGGGGACACCGGGGGCGTGCAGACCCCTCCCCAAATTACAGGAACCCTCCCCAGGACACGGGGACCCCTCCCCAAATTACAGGAACCCTCCCCAGGACACTGAGACCCCTCCCCAAATTACAGGAACCCTTCCCAGGACACACAGACCCCTCCCCAAAATACAGGAACCCTCATGGGGACCCCTCCTCAAAATACAGGAACCCTCCCCAGGACACTGAGACCCCTCCCCAAATTACAGGAACCCTCACAGGGACCCCTCCCCAAAATACAGCAACCCTCCCCAGGACACTGAGACCCCTCCCCAAAATACAGGAACCCTCCCCAGGACACTGAGACCCCTCCCCAAATTACAGGAACCCTCCCCAGGACACTGAGACCCCTCCCCAAAATACAGGAACCCTCATGGGGACCCCTCCCCAAAATACAGGAACCCTCCCCAAAATACCAGGACCCTCCCCAGGACAGGCACTGGGGACAGCGGGGACACGGCTGGGGGGACACCGGGGGCGTGCAGACCCCTCCCCAAATTACAGGGACCCCTCCCCAAAATACAGGAACCCTCCCCAGGACAGAGACCCCTCCCCAAAATACAGGGACCCTCCCCAGGACATGGGGACCCCTCCCCAAAATACAGGAACCCTCCCCAGGACACTGAGACCCCTCCCCAAAATACTGGGAACGCTCCCCAAAATACTGGGAACCCTCACTGGGACACTGGGACCCAACGTGGGGACCCCTCCTCAAAATACTGGGAACCCTCCTCAGGACACCAAGACCCCTCCCCAAAATACCAGGAACCCTCCTCAGGACACTGAGACCTGACACAAGGACATGGGGACCCCTCCCCAAAATACTGGGACCCCTCCCCAGGACACTGGGACCCGACACAGAGACCCCTCCCCAGGACACTGAGACCCCTCCCCAGGATACAGGGACCCCTCCCCAAAATACTGGGACCCCTCCCCAGGACACTGAGACCTGACACTGGGACCCCTCCCCAAAATACTGGGACCCCTCCCCACACATGGAGACCCCTCCTCAGGACTCTGGGACCCCTCCCCACACACGGAGACCCCTCCCCACACATGGAGACCCCTCCCCACACATTGGGACCCCTCCCCACACACGGAGACCCCCTCCCCAGGACTCTGGGACCCCTCCCCACACATGGAGACCCCTCCCCACACACGGAGACCCCTCCCCACACACGGGGACCCCTCCCCAGGACTCTGGGACCCCTCCCACACATGGAGACCCCTCCCCACACACGGAGACCCCTCCCCACACATGGAGACCCCTCCCCAGGACTCTGGGACCCCTCCCCACACATGGAGACCCCTCCCCAGGACTCTGGGACCCCTCCCCACACACGGAGACCCCTCCCCAGGACTCTGGGACCCCTCCCCACACACGGAGACCCCTCCCCACACACGGAGACCCCTCCCCACACACGGGGACCCCTCCCCAGGACTCTGGGACCCCTCCCCACACACGGAGACCCCTCCCCACACACGGAGACCCCTCCCCAGGCACCTCCAGCAGAGGGAACAGATCCTTGTCCTCGTCCTTGAGCTCGTTCCACTTCTGGATCAGCGGCGGCATCAACTTCTGGATGTACTCCTGGGACAGACAGACGGACAGACAGACGGACAGACAGGGGTCAGCAGGGGGGTGACAGCCTCAGGGGACAGACAGACGGACAGACAGAGGGACAGACGGGTCAGCAGGGGGGTGACAGCCTCAGGGGACAGACAGACGGACGGACAGACGGACAGGGGGGTCACCGGGGTGTCACAGCCTCAGGGGACAGACAGACGGACGGACAGACAGACAGACAGGGGGGTCAGCAGGGGGGTGACAGCCTCAGGGGACAGACAGACGGACAGACGGACAGGGGGGTCAGCAGGGGTGTCACAGCCTCAGGGGACAGACAGACGGACAGACAGACGGACAGACAGGGGTCAGCAGGGGTGTCACAGCCTCAGGGGACAGACAGACAGACAGACAGGGGTCAGCAGGGGGGTGACAGCCTCAGGGGACAGACAGACGGACAGACAGGGGTCAGCAGGGGGGTGACAGCCTCAGGGGACAGACAGACGGACAGACAGACGGACAGACAGGGGGGTGACAGCCTCAGGGGACAGACAGACGGACAGACAGACGGACAGGGGGGTCAGCAGGGGGGTGACAGGGGTGTCACAGCCTCAGGGGACAGACAGAGGGACAGACAGGGGGACAGCCAGGGGATGTGACAGCCACAGGGGACAGACAGAGGGACAGACAGAGGGACAGACAGAGGGACAGACAGGGGTCAGCAGGGGTGTGACAGCCTCAGGGGACAGACAGAGGGACAGACAGGGGGACACTGGGGTCACTGAGGGTGTGACAGACACAGGAGACAGACAGGGGGACAGGGGGGGTCACGGGGGGGGACAGCCACAGGGTTTGGGGACAGGGACAGGGACAGGGACAGGGTTTGGGGACAGGGTTTGGGGACAAGGACAGGGTTTGGGGACAAGGACAGGGTTTGGGGACAGGGACAGGGACAGGGTTTGGGGACAGGGACAGAGTTTGGGGACAAGGACAGGGACAGGGTTTGGGGACAGGGACAGAGTTTGGGGACAAGGACAGGGACAGGGTTTGGGGACAGGGACAGGGTTTGGGGACAGAGTTTGGGGACAGGGACAGGGGACAGGGACAGGGTTTGGGGACAGGGACAGGGGACAGGGTTTGGGGACAGGGGACAGGGACAGGGTTTGGGGACAGGGACAGGGGACAGGGTTTGGGGACAGGGGACAGGGACAGGGGACAGGGACAGGGGACAGGGACAGGGTTTGGGGACAGGGACAGGGTTTGGGGACAGGGGACAGGGACAGGGTTTGGGGACAGGGACAGGGTTTGGGGACAGGGACAGGGACAGGGTTTGGGGACAGGGACAGGGGACAGGGACAGGGACAGGGACAGGGTTTGGGGACAGGGACAGGGCTGGGGACAGGGTTTGGGGACAGGGACAGGGTTTGGGGACAGGGACAGGGGACAGGGTTTGGGGACAGGGACAGAGTTTGGGGACAGGGTTTGGGGACAGGGACAGGGTTTGGGGACAGGGACAAGGACAGGGGACAGGGTTTGGGGACAGGGACAGGGTTTGGGGACAGGGTTTGGGGACAGGGACAGGGTTTGGGGACAGAGTTTGGGGACACGGCCGTGCCCCGATGCCCTCAGAGCACAGAGGATCCACACGGGGAGTTCGGGATTCGAATGTCACTGCTCATCACCGGGCATGGGGACACTGGGGACACTGGGGACACTGGGGACACTGCTGGGGACACTGGGGACACACTGGGGACACTGGGGACACTGGGGACACTGGGGACACTGGGGACACTGCTGGGGACACTGGGGACACACTGGGGACACTGGGGACACTGGGGACACTGGGGACACTGGGGGGACATTGGGGACACTGGGGGACACTGGGGACACTGGGGACACACTGGGGACACTGGGGGGACACTGAGGGGACACTGGGGGGACACTGGGGACACTGGGGACACTGGGGACACTGGGGACACTGGGGATACTGGGGGACACTGGGTGACACTGGGGGGACACTGGGGACACTGGGGACACTGGGGGACATTGGGGACACACTGGGGACACTGGGGACACTGAGGGGACACTGAGGGGACACTGGGGACACTGGGGACACTGGGGGGACACTGGGGACACACCGGGGACACTGGGGACATTGGGGACACTGGGGGACACTGGGGACACACTGGGGGACACTGGGGACACTGGGGACATTGGGGACACTGAGGGGACATTGGGGACACTGGGGATATTGAGGGGACACTGGGGGGACACTGAGGGGACACTGGGGACACTGGGGACACTGAGGGGACATTGGGGACACTGGGGACACTGGGGACATTGGGGACACTGAGGGGACATTGGGGACACTGGGGATATTGAGGGGACACTGGGGGGACACTGAGGGGACACTGGGGACACTGGGGACACTGAGGGGACATTGGGGACACTGGGGACACTGAGGGGACATTGGGGACACTGGGGACACTGGGGGGACATTGGGTGACACCAGGTGACACCAGGTGACCCCAGGTGACCCCAGGTGACCCCAGGTGACAGCAGGTGACACTGAAGGGACACTGGGTGACCCCAGGTGACCCAGGTGACACTGAAGGAACACTGGGTGACCCCAGGTGACCCCAGGTGACAGTGGGTGACCCCAGGTGACCCCAGGTGACCCCGGGTGACCCCAGGTGACCCAGGTGACAGCGGTGACCCCAGGTGACCCCAGGTGACACAGGTGACCCCAGGTGACCCCAGGTGACAGCAGGTGACAGCAGGTGACAGTGGGTGACAGCAGGTGACCCCAGGTGATCCCAGGTGACCCCAGGTGACCCAGGTGACCCCAGGTGACACAGGTGACCCCAGGTGACCCCAGGTGACCCCAGGTGACACAGGTGACCCCAGGTGACCCCAGGTGACACAGGTGACCCCAGGTGACCCCAGGTGACCCCAGGTGACCCCAGGTGACACAGGTGACAGTGGGTGACACCGGGTGACACTGAAGGGACACTGGGTGACCCCAGGTGACCCAGGTGACCCCAGGTGACCCCGGGTGACCCCAGGTGACACAGGTGACCCTGGGTGACCCCAGGTGACCCCAGGTGACACCAGGTGACACCAGGTGACAGTGGGTGACCCCAGGTGACCCCAGGTGACCCCAGGTGACCCCAGGTGACCCCATGTGACAGCAGGTGACCCAGGTGACCCCGGTGACACAGGTGACCCCAGGTGACCCCAGGTGACCCAGGTGACCCCAGGTGACCCCAGGTGACACAGGTGACAGTGGGTGACACCGGGTGACACTGAAGGGACACTGGGTGACCCCAGGTGACCCCGGGTGACCCCAGGTGACCCCGGTGACCGCAGGTGACCCCGGGTGACCCCAGGTGACCCCAGGTGACACAGGTGACACAGGTGACACTGAAGGAACACTGGGTGACCCCAGGTGACCCCAGGTGACCCCAGGTGACCCCGGGTGACCCCAGGTGACACAGGTGACCCCAGGTGACAGTGGGTGACAGTGGGTGACCCCAGGTGACCCAGGTGACCCCAGGTGACCCCGGTGACCGCAGGTGACCCCGGGTGACCCCAGGTGACCCCAGGTGACACAGGTGACACAGGTGACACTGAAGGAACACTGGGTGACCCCAGGTGACCCCAGGTGACCCCAGGTGACCCCGGGTGACCCCAGGTGACACAGGTGACCCCAGGTGACAGTGGGTGACAGTGGGTGACCCCAGGTGACCCAGGTGACCCCAGGTGACCCCAGGGTGACCCCAGGTGACCCCAGGTGACACAGGTGACCCCAGGTGACCCCAGGTGACTCACGGGCTGGTTGAGGTGGTGGCCCACGGAGTCGGCCAGGGTCCCGATGGCGTCGTAGAGGATGAGGAGGTTCTTGTGCTGGTACTTCCCGAAGGCGAACACCAACGTGTCCAGGATGAAACTCAGGTACGGGACCAGCTCCGTGCACGCCTCCTCCTCCAGCGTGGCAAACGCGCTGAGGGAACCCCAAAACTCAGTCAGGGAACCCCAAAATGTCATCAGGGACCCCAAAAACATCATCAGGGACCCCAAAAATGTCATCAGGGACCCCAAAAACATCATGGGACACCCCAAAAACATCATCAGGAACACCAAAAACATCGTCAGGGACCCCAAAAACACCATGGGACACCCCAAAAACACCGTGAGTGACCCCGAAACATTGTCAGGAACACCAAAAACATCATCAGGGACCCCAAAAACATCATCAGGGACACCAAAACAACGTCAGGGACCCCGAAAATGTCATCAGGGAACCCCAAAACATCATCAGGGACCCCGAAAACGTCATCAGGGACCCCGAAAATGTCATCAGGGACCTCAAAAACGTCATCAGGGACCCCAAAAACGTCATCAGGGACCCCAAAAATGTCATCAGGGACCCCGAAAATGTCATCAGGGACCCCAAAAACATCATCAGGGACCCTGAAAATGTCGTCAGGGACACCAAAAACATCATCAGGGACCCCAAAAACGTCATCAGGGACCCCGAAAATGTCATCAGGGACCCCAAAAACGTCATCAGGGACCCCAAAAACATCACAGAACACCCCAAAAACATCATCAGGGACCCCGAAAACGTCATCAGGGAACCCCAAAACAACATCAGGGAACCCAAAAATGTCATCAGGGAACCCAAAAACATCATCAGGGACCCCAAAAACATCATGGGACACCCCAAAAACCTCGTCAGGGACACCGAAAACATCATCAGGGACCCCAAAAACGTCATCAGGGACCCCAAAAACGTCACCAGGGACCCCAAAAACATCGTCAGGGACCAGCTCCGTGCACGCCTCCTCCTCCAGCGTGGCAAACGCACTGAGGGAACCCCAAAACTCAGTCAGGGACCCCGAAAATGTCATCAGGGACCCTGAAAATGTCATCAGGGACCCTGAAAATGTCATCAGGGACCCCGAAAATGTCATCAGGGACCCTGAAAATGTCATCAGGGACCCCAAAAACGTCATCAGGGACCCTGAAAACGTCATCAGGAACACCGAAAACATCACAGAACACCCCAAAAACGTCATCAGGGACCCCAAAAATATCATGGGACACCCCAAAAACACCATCAGGGACACCAAAAACGTCATCAGGGACCCCAAAAACATTATCAGGGACCCCAAAAACACCGTGAGGGACCCCGAAAACATCATCAGGGACCCTGAAAATGTCATCAGACACCCCAAAAATATCATGGGACACCCCAAAAACATCATCAGGGACCCCAAAAACATCATCAGGGACCAGCTCCGTGCACGCCTCCTCCTCCAGCGTGGCAAACGCGCTGAGGGAACCCCAAAACTCAGTCAGGGAACCCCAAAATGTCATCAGGGACCCTGAAAATGTCATCAGGGACCCCGAAAATGTCATCAGGGACACCGAAAACGTCATCAGGGACCCCAAAAACATCATCAGGAACATCAAAAACATCATCAGGGAACCCAAAAATGTCATCAGGGACCCCAAAAACATCGTCAGAGAACCCCAAAACAACGTCAGGGACACCGAAAACATCATCAGGGACACTGAAAACATCATGGGACACCCCAAAAACCTCGTCAGGGACACCGGAAACATCATCAGGGACCCCAAAAACATCATCAGGGACCCCGAAAGCATCATCAGGGAACAGCTCCGTGCACGCCTCCTCCTCCAGCGTGGCAAACGCGCTGAGGGAACCCCAAAACTCAGTCAGGGACCCCGAAACAACGTCAGGGACCCTGAAAATGTCATCAGGGACCCCAAAAACATCATGGGACACCCCAAAAACATCATGGGACACCCCAAAAACATCATCAGGAACACCAAAAACATCATCAGGAGCACCGAAAACATCATCAGGAGCACCGAAAACATCACAGAACACCCCAAAAACGTCATCAGGGACCCCAAAAACGTCACCAGGGACCCCAAAAACGTCACAGAACACCCCAAAAACATCATCAGAGACCCCAAAAATGTCATCAGGGACCCCAAAAACATCATCAGGGAACAGCTCCGTGCACGCCTCCTCCTCCAGCGTGGCAAACGCGCTGAGGGAACCCCAAAACTCAGTCAGGGACCCCCAAAAACCTCTTGGGACCCCCCAAAAACCTCTTGGGACCCCCAAAACCCGCGGTGGGAGCCCCGGTGGGTCAGGCAGTACGAACACAAAACGTCCTCACATCGATCAGAGGATCGGTGTCATCATCCCCAGGGGCTCCCAAAAACATCAGGGGGTCCCCAAAACACCCCAAAAACCCCCCAAAATCTCACAGGAACCCCCAAAAAACCTCCCAGGAACCCCCCAAAATTTCACAGGACCCCCCAAAATCCCCCCAAAAATCTCACAGGAACCCCCCCAAGACCTCTCAAAACCACCCCAAAATTTCACAGGAATCCCCTAAAACCTCACAGGAACCCCCCCAAACCTCTCAAAACGCCCCAAAAACCTCCCAAAAACCTCCCAGGAACCCCCCAAAACTTCACAGGAACCCCCCAAAACTTCACAGGAACCCCCCAAAATTTCACAGGACCCCCAAAACCCCCTCAAAACCCCCCCAAAAGCCCCCAAAACCTCCCAGGAACCCCCCAAAATTTCACAGGAACCCCCCGAAAACTCCCCCAAAACCCCCCCAGAACATCACCAAAAACTCACAGGACCCCCCAAAATTTCACAGGACCCCCCAAAACCTCACAGGAACCCCCCCAAAACCCCCCCAAAACATCACAGGAATCCCAAAACCTCACAGAAAGCCCCCAGAATTTCACAGGAATCCCCTAAAACCTCACAGCAACCCCCCAAAATTTCACAGAAAACCCCCAAAAACCTCCCAGAAACCCCCCAAAAATCTCACAGGAACCCCCCCAAAAACCCCAAAAACCTCCCAGGAACCCCCCAAAATTTCACAGGAACCCCCCAAAAATCTCACAGAAACTCCCCAAAAACCCCTAAAACCTCCCAGGAACCCCCCAAAATTTCACAGGACTCCCCCAAAAACCCCCCAAAAACCCCCAAAACCTCACAGGAACCCCCCCAAAACCCCCCCAAAACATCACAGGAATCCCAAAACCTCACAGGAACCCCCCGAAAACTCCCCCAAAACCCCCCAAGAACATCACCAAAAACTCACAGGACCCCCCAAAATTTCACAGGACCCCCAAAACCCCCCAAAACCTCACAGGAACCCCCCCAAAACCCCCCCAAAACATCACAGGAATCCCAAAACCTCACAGAAAGCCCCCAGAATTTCACAGGAACCCCCAAAAACCTCCCAGGAACCCCCCAAAATTTCACAGAAAACCCCCAAAAACCTCCCAGAAACCCCCCAAAAATCTCACAGGAACCCCCCAAAAACCTCCCAGGAGCCCCCCAAAATTTCACAGAAAACCCCCAAAAACCTCCCAGGAACCCCCCAAAATTTCACAGGACCCCACAAAAATCTCACAGGAACCCCCCAAAACCCCCTCAAAACCCCCCCAAAAGCCCCCAAAACCTCCCAGGAACCCCCCAAAATTTCACAGGACCCCCAAAAATCTCACAGGAACTCTCCAAAAACCCCTAAAACCTCCCAGGAACCCCCCAAAATGTCAAAGAAAACCCCCAAAAACCTCCCAGAAACGCCCCAAAAATCTCACAGAAACTCCCCAAAAACCCCTAAAACCTCCCAGGAACCCCCCAAAAACCCCCCAAAAACTTCACAGGAACCCCCCAAAATTTCACAGGAATCCCCCAAACCTCACAGGAACCCCCCCAAGACCCCTCAAAAATCCCCCAAAATTTCACAGGAACCCCCCAAAAACCCCCCAAAAACCCCCAAAACTTCACAGGAACCCCCCAAAATTTCACAGGAACCCCCCCAAAAACCTCCCAGGAACCCCCCAAAATTTCACAGGACCCCCCAAAATCCCACCAAAAATCTCACAGGAACCCCCCAAAAACCCCTAAAACCTCCCAGAAACCCCCCAAAAATCTCACAGGAACTCCCCAAAAACCCCAAAAACCTCCCAGGAGCCCCCCAAAATTTCACAGAAAACCCCCAAAAACCTCCCAGGAACCCCCCAAAATTTCACAGGACCCCACAAAAATCTCACAGGAACCCCCCAAAACCCCCCCAAAAGCCCCCAAAACCTCACAGGAACCCCCCAAAATTTCACAGGACCCCCAAAACCCCCTCAAAACCCCCCCAAAAGCCCCCAAAACCTCCCAGGAACTCCCCAAAATTTCACAGGAATCCCCCAAAACCTCCCAAAACCTCACAGGAACCCCCCCAAGACCCCTCAAAAATCCCCCAAAATTTCACAGGAACCCCCCAAAAACCTCCCAGGAGCCCCCCAAAATTTCACAGGACCCCCAAACCCCCCCCAAAATCCCCCCAAAATCCCCCCCCATCACCTGCAGGCCGCCTCCTGCACCCGTTTGTTGCCGTCCAGGATCCGCTGCAGCAGCTCCGTCATCAGCGGCTTCAGGTAAAGCTCGGGGGGCTGAGCCACCACCCAGTGAGCGTAACGGCTGAGGGTCCAACACGCGATGGAGCGAACCAGCGCCTTCCGGTCCCCCAGACACCGGATCAGGTGTGGGATCAGCTCCGGGAGATACGGAACCATCCCCTGCATGCAGCCTGCAACCGGAATGAACTGGGATAAACTGGGATGAACTGGGATGAACTGGGAATCAACCAGGATTGAACCGGGAATCAACCCAGAGTGAATGAACCAGCGCCTTCCGGTCCCCCAGACACCGGATCAGGTGTGGGATCAGCTCCGGGAGATACGGAACCATCCCCTGCATGCAGCCTGCAACCGGGAATGAACTGGGATAAACTGGGATTGAACTGGGATTGAACTGGGAATCAACCGGGAATCAACCGGGAATCAATCGGGAATCAACCGGGATTGAACCGGGAATCAACCCAGAGTGAATGAACCAGCGCCTTCCGGTCCCCCAGACACCGGATCAGGTGTGGGATCAGCTCCGGGAGATACGGAACCATCCCCTGCATGCAGCCTGGAACCGGGATAAACTGGGATAAACTGGGATTGAACTGGGAATAAACCGGAATCAACCGGGAATCAACTGGGAATCAACCGGGAACGAACCAAGAATGAACAGGAATGAACCAGGAATGAACCTGGAATGAACTGGGATTGAACTGGGATTGAACTGGGATTGAACTGGGATGAACTGGGATTGAACTGGGATAAACTGGGATGAACTGGGATTGAACTGGGATTGAACTGGGATTGAACTGGGATTGAACTGGGAGTGAATGAAGCACCCAGTGAGCGTAACGGCTGAGGGTCCAACACGCGATGGAGCGAACCAGCGCCTTCCGGTCCCCCAGACACCGGATCAGGTGTGGGATCAGCTCCGGGAGATACGGAACCATCCCCTGCATGCAGCCTGCAACCGGGATAAACTGGGATAAACTGGGATTGAACTGGGATTGAACTGGGATGAACTGGGATTGAACTGGGATTGAACTGGGAGTGAACTGGGAGTGAACTGGGAATCAACCGGGAATGAACTGGGATTGAACTGGGAGTGAATGAACCAGCGCCTTCCGGTCCCCCAGACACCGGATCAGGTGTGGGATCAGCTCTGGGAGATACGGAACCATCCCCTGCATGCAGCCTGCAACCGGGATAAACTGGGATAAACTGGGATAAACTGGGATGAACTGGGATTGAACTGGGAATCAACCGGGAATCAACCGGGAATCAATCGGGAATCAACCGGGATTGAACCGGGAATCAACCCAGAGTGAATGAACCAGCGCCTTCCGGTCCCCCAGACACCGGATCAGGTGTGGGATCAGCTCCGGGAGATACGGAACCATCCCCTGCATGCAGCCTGGAACTGGGATAAACTGGGATAAACTGGGATTGAACTGGGATTGAACTGGGAGTGAACTGGGAATCAACCGGGAATGAACTGGGAATGAACTGGGAGTGAATGAACCAGCGCCTTCCGGTCCCCCAGACACCGGATCAGGTGTGGGATCAGCTCCGGGAGATACGGAACCATCCCCTGCATGCAGCCTGCAACCGGGATAAACTGGGATAAACTGGGATGAACTGGGATTGAACTGGGATTGAACCGGGATTGAACCGGGATTGAACCGGGAACGAACCAAGAATGAACAGGAATGAACCGGGAATGAACCGGGAATGAACTGGGATTGAACTGGGATTAAACTGGGAGTGAACTGGGATTGAACTGGGATTGAACTGAGAATGAACTGGGATTGAACTGGGATTGAACTGGGATTGAACTGGGAGTGAATGAACCAGCGCCTTCCGGTCCCCCAGACACCGGATCAGGTGTGGGATCAGCTCTGGGAGATACGGAACCATCCCCTGCATGCAGCCTGGAACCGGGATAAACTGGGATGAACTGGGATGAACTGGGATTGAACTGGGATTGAACTGGGAGTGAACTGGGATTGAACTGGGAGTGAATGAAGCACCCAGTGAGCGTAACGGCTGAGGGTCCAACACGCGATGGAGCGAACCAGCGCCTTCCGGTCCCCCAGACACCGGATCAGGTGTGGGATCAGCTCTGGGAGATATGGAACCATCCCCTGCATGCAGCCTGCAACCGGGACAAACTGGGATAAACTGGGATTGAACTGGGAATCAACCGGGAATCAACCAGGAATCAACCGGGAATCAACCCAGAGTGAATGAACCAAGAATGAACAGGAATGAACCAGGAATGAACCTGGAATGAACTGGGATTGAACTGGGATTGAACTGGGATTGAACTGGGATTGAACTGGGATTAAACTGGGATAAACTGGGATTGAACTGGGATTGAACTGGGATTGAACTGGGATTGAACTGGGAATGAACTGGGAGTGAATGAAGCACCCAGTGAGCGTAACGGCTGAGGGTCCAACACGCGATGGAGCGAACCAGCGCCTTCCGGTCCCCCAGACACCGGATCAGGTGTGGGATCAGCTCCGGGAGATACGGAACCATCCCCTGCATGCAGCCTGCAACCGGGATAAACTGGGATAAACTGGGATTGAACTGGGATTGAACTGGGATTGAACTGGGAATCAACCAGGATTGAACTGGGAATCAACCCAGAGTGAATGAACCAGCGCCTTCCGGTCCCCCAGACACCGGATCAGGTGTGGGATCAGCTCTGGGAGATACGGAACCATCCCCTGCATGCAGCCTGCAACCGGGATAAACTGGGATAAACTGGGATTGAACTGGGATTGAACTGGGATTGAACTGGGATTGAACTGGGAGTGAATGAACCAGCGCCTTCCGGTCCCCCAGACACCGGATCAGGTGTGGGATCAGCTCCGGGAGATACGGAACCATCCCCCGCATGCAGCCTGCAACCGGGATAAACTGGGATAAACTGGGATTGAACTGGGATTGAACTGGGATTGAACTGGGAATGAACTGGGATTGAACCGGGAATGAACTGGGATTGAACTGGGATTGAACTGGGAATGAACTGGGATTGAACTGGGATTGAACTGGGAATGAACCATTTTTGGTGTCCCTGGGGTGGTTCCTGGGGTCCCCAGGGCCATTTCTGGGATCCCCAGGGCTGGTTTTGGTTCCCCAGGGCCATTTTTGGTGTCCCCGGGGCCATTTCTGGGGTCCCTGGGGTGGTTCCTGGGGTTCCCAGGGCCGTTTTTGGTGTCCCCAGGGCCATTTTTGGGGTCCCCGGTGCCATTTTTGGGGTCCCC
Source organism: Poecile montanus (assembly GCA_038429875.1). NCBI lineage: Eukaryota > Metazoa > Chordata > Aves > Passeriformes > Paridae > Poecile > Poecile montanus. The sequence continues at coordinate 330,512 of CM076532.1, forward strand.
AGGGCCATTTTTGGGGTCCCCGGGGCCATTTCTGGGATCCCCAGGGCTGTTTTTGGCTCCCCAGGGCCATTTTTGGCTCCCCAGGGCCATTTTTGGTGTCCCCGGGGCCATTTCTGGGGTCCCTGGGGTGGTTCTTAGGGTCCCTGGGTCCATTTTTGGTGTCCCCAGGGCCATTTCTGGGGTCCCTGGGGTGGTTCCTGGGGTCCCCAGGGCCATTTTTGGGGTCCCCAGGGCCATTTCTGGGATCCCTGGTGCCATTTCTGGGATCCCCAGGGCTGTTTTTGGCTCCCCAGGGCCATTTTTGGGATCTCCAGGGCTGTTTTTGGCTCCCCAGGGCCATTTTTGGTGTCCCCAGGGCCATTTCTGGAGTCCCTGGGGTGGTTCCTGGGGTCCCCAGGGCCATTTTTGGGGTCCCCGGGGCCATTTTTGGGGTCCCTGGTGCCATTTTTGGGGTTCCTGGTGCCATTTCTGGGATCCCCAGGGCTGTTTTTGGCTCCCCAGGGCCATTTTTGGCTCCCCAGGGCCATTTTTGGTGTCCCCAGGGCCATTTCTGGGGTCCCTGGGGTGGTTCCTGGGGTCCCCAGGGCCATTTTTGGTGTCCCTGGGGCCATTTTTGGGGTCCCCGGTGCCATTTTTGGGGTCCCCAGTGCCGTTTTTGGGGTCCCCAGGGCCATTTCTGGGATCTCCAGGGCTGTTTTTGGCTCCCCAGGGCCATTTTTGGGGTCCCCGGTGCCGTTTTTGGGGTCCCCGGTGCCGTTTTTGGGGTCCCCGGGGCCATTTCTGGGATCCCCAGGACTGGTTTTATTGTCCCTGGGGCCATTTTTGGTGTCCCCAGGGCCATTTCTGGGGTCCCTGGGGTGGTTCCTGGGGTCCCAGGGCCATTTTTGGGGTTCCCAGGGCCATTTTTGGGGTCCCTGGGGTCGTTTTTGGGGTCCCTGGGGTCATTTCTGGGACCCCCGGTGCCATTTCTAGGATCCCCAGGGCTGGTTTTGGCTCCCCAGGGCCATTTTTCGCTCCCCAGGGCCATTTTTATTGTCCCTGGGGCCATTTTTGGGGTCCCTGGGGTGGTTCCTGGGATCCCCAGGGCCATTTTTGGGCTCCCCAGGGCCATTTTTGGGGTCCCCAGGGCCATTTTTTGCTCCCCAGGGCCATTTTTGGGGTCCCCAGGGCCATTTTTGGTGTCCCCGGTGCCGTTTTTGGGGTCCCCGGTGCCGTTTTTGGGGTCCCCGGTGCCGTTTTTGGGGTCCCCCGTGCCCACCTTCGGCGATGGCCCCCAGCACGAGGATCCCCGACTCCTTGACCACCCACTCGAGGTGGAAGAGCAGCTCCTTGAGCAGGGGCAGCAGGTGGGGCAGCAGCTCCTCCCGGAACACGTTGGCCAAAACGTCCAGAGCCGCCGCCGAGCACTTCCCTGCGCCGGCAACGGGGTCAGGACCCCAAATCTGCACCCCAAAACTGCACCCCAAACCCACAGACCCCAAATCCACACTCCAAACCAGGGGGGGACCCCAAACCCACACCCCAAACCCACAGACCCCAAATCTGCACCCCAAAACTGCACCCCGAACCCACAGACCCCAAATCTGCACCCCAAAACTGCACCCCAAACCCACAGACCCCAAATCTGCACCCCAAAACTGCACCCCGAACCCACAGACCCCAAATCTGCACCCCAAAACTGCACCCCGAACCCACAGACCCCAAATCTGCACCCCAAAACTGCACCCCGAACCCACAGACCCCAAATCTGTACCCCAAACCCACACCCCAAACCCACAGACCCCAAATCCACACCCCAAACCCACAGACCCCAAATCCACACCCCAAACCCACACCCCAAACCCACAGACCCCAAATCCACACCCCAAACCCGGGGGGGACCCCGAATCCACACCCCAAACCCACACCCCGAACCCACAGACCCCAAATCTGCACCCCAAACCCGCACCCCGAACCCACAGACCCCAAATCTGCACCCCAAAACTGCACCCCGAACCCACAGACCCCAAATCTGCACCCCAAAACTGCACCCCGAACCCACAGACCCCAAATCCACACCCCAAACCAGGGGGGGACCCCAAATCTGCACCCCAAAACTGCACCCCGAACCCACAGACCCCAAATCTGCACCCCAAAACTGCACCCCAAACCCACAGACCCCAAATCTGTACCCCAAATCTGCACCCCGAACCCACAGACCCCAAATCCCGACCCCAAATCTGCACCCCAAACCCACAGACCCCAAATCCACACCCCAAACCCACAGACCCCAAATCTGCACCCCAAAACTGCACCCCAAACCCACAGACCCCAAATCCACAGACCCCAAATCCACAGATCCCAAATCCGCACCCCAAACCCAGAGGAACCCCAAATCCACACCCCAAACCCGGGGGGACCCCAAATCCCGACCCCAAATCTGCACCCCAAACCCACAGACCCCAAATCCACACCCCAAACCAGGGGGGGACCCCAAATCCAGATCCCAAACCCAGGGGGAACCCAAACCCATGGGGGAACCCCAGACCCACAAAGACCCAAAACCCCCAGGGACCCCACAAAGCCCTGGGGACCCCCCAAACCTCCCCAGGGACCCCCCCCAGACCCCCCCCAAACCCTTGAGGATCCCCCAGACCCCTGAGGACCCCCCTAAACCCTCAGGGACACCCCGCAGACCCCCAGGGGCACCCCCAAACCCAAAGACCCCAAACCCCCAGGGACCCCCCCAAACCCCCTGGGACCCCCCCCAAACCCTCCCCAGGGACCCCCCAAACCCCCCCAGGGACCCCCCAAACCCCCCCAGAGACCCCCAAAACCCCACCCAGACCCCCCAAACCCACCCCAGGGACCCCCCCCCAGCGACCCCCTCAGACCCCCCAGGGACCCCCCAAACCCCCCCAGGGAACCCCCACACCTCCCCCCAAACCCCCTGAGGACCCCCCAGACCCCCCCAGAGACCCCCAAACCCCCCCCAAACCCCCTCAGGGACCCCCCCAGACCCCCTGAGGACCCCCAAACCCCCCCGGGACCCCCCCAGACCCCCCAGGGACCCCCCCAAACCCCCCCCAGGGACCCCCAGGGACCCTCCAGACCCCCCCAGGGACCCCCCAAACCCCCCCAGGACCCCCCCAGACCCCCTCAAACCCCCCCAGGGACCCCCCAAACCCCCTAAACCCCCCCAGGACCCCCTCAAACTCCCCCAGACCCCCTCAAACCCCCCGAGGACCCCCCCAGGGACCCCCCAAACCCCCCCCAGGGACCCCCAGGACCCCCCCAGGGACCCCCCAAACCCCCCTCAAACCCCCCCAGGGACCCCCCAAACCCCCCCCAGTCCCCCCCAGTCCCCCCCGTTGCCGTACGCAGGTTCCAGTCGGACAAGGTGTCGTCGTCATCCTCGTCGTCGCCGTCGCCGTCGCCGCCGCGCTGCTCCTCGTGCGCCAGCGTCACCGTGCGCGATTTGTGGAAGCGCGGTTTGATGTCCTGCTCGCTGTCCGGCACCGCCTCGTCCTCCTCCACGTCACCCTGAGCGCGTGTCGTGACACGGCGGGGTCATATCGCGACATGGCATCGTTATATCGCGACATGGCATCGTTATATCGCGACACGGCATCGTTATATCGCGGCACGGTGGGGTCATGTTGCGATATGCTGGGGTCGTGTTGCGATATGGCAGCGTCGTGTCACGATATGGCAGTGTTATGTCGTGATATGGTGGTGTCGTGTCGCGATATGGTGGAGTTATGTCACAATATGGCGGTGTTATGTCACAATATGGCAGTGTCATGTCATGATATGGCGGTGTCATGTCATGATATGGCAGGGTTATGTCTCGATATGATGGTGTCACGTCGTGATATGGTGCTATCATGTCACGATATGGCGGTGTTATGTCACAATATCGCAGTGTCACGTCACGATATGGCAGGGTTATGTCATGATATGACGGTGTTATCTCATGATATGGCAGCATTATGTCGTGATATGCTGTTCTATCGCGACACGGCGCCGTTCTATCGCGACATGCCGTCATATCGCGACATGGCGCTGTTCTATCGCGACATGGCGCTGTTCTATCACGATACAGCGTTATTATATCGCGACACGGCGCTGTTCTATCGTGACATGGCGTCATATCGCGACATGCCGTGGGGATCAGACAGTACGAACACGAGTGACCATCACGGGGATCAGCTCAGAGCTGTCATCATCTCCAGTAACACCAGTCACACCAGTAACACCAGTACAGACACCAGTACAGACACACCAATAACACCAGTACAGACACCAGTCACACCAGTGACACCAGTGACACCAGTACAGACACACCAGTAACACCAGTACAGACACCAGTACAACCCAGCAGTGACACCAGTACAGACACCAGTACAGACACCAGTAACACCAGTGACACCAGTACAGAAACACCAGTAACACCAATACAGACACCAATAACACCAGTACAGACCCACAGTGACACCAGTGACACCAGTGACACCAGTACAGACACACCAGTGTCACCAGTGACACCAGTAACATCACTAACACCAGTGACACCAGTGACACCAGTACAGACACCAGTACAGACACACCAGTACAGACACACCATTAACACCAGTACAGACACCAGTCACACCAGTAACCCCAGTAACACCAGTACAGACACCAGTGACACCAGTAACACCAGTACAGACACACCAGTAACACCACTACAGACACCAGTACAGTCACCAGTAACACCAGTAACCCCAGTTTGTCCCCCCAGTGCACACCTTGAGGAGGATGATGTCGATCTCCGAGTACCTCAGTACACCCCACCAGTGACACCAGTAACCCCAGTACAGTCACCAGTGACACCAGTAACCCCAGTACAGTCACCAGTAACACCAGTAACCCCAGTACAGACACCAGTAACACCAGTAACCCCAGTTTGTGTCCCCAGTCCCCCCAGTGCGCACCTTGAGGAGGATGATGTCGATCTCCGAGTACCTCATGCCATGGACCAGGATCGGGATCAGCCTGGAACCGGGACCGGGGGATTTGGGCTCAATTTGGGGGATTTGGGGTGAATTTGGGGGATTTTGGGGTGATTTTGGGGTGAATTTGGGGGATTTGGGGTGAATTTGGGGGGATTTGGGGTGAATTTGGGATGATTTTGGGGTGAATTCGGGGTGAATTTGGGGGGATTTCTGTGAATTTGGGGGATTTGGGGTGAATTTTGGGTGATTTTGGGGTGAATTTGGGGTGAATTTGGGGTGAATTTGGGGAATTTGGGGGAGAATTTGGGGAATTTGGGGTGAATCTGAGGGATTTGGGGAATTTGGGGAGATTTTGGGGTGAATTTGGGGTGAATTTGGGGGGGAATTTGGGGGATTTGGGGTGAATTTGGGGGGATTGGGGGGGTTCAGGATGGATTTTGGGGTGAATTTGGGGGATTTTGGGGAATTTGGGGTGAATTTGGGGAATTTGGGGTGAATTTGGGGGGGAATTTGGGTGGTTTTGGGGTGAATCTGGGTGATTTTGGGTCACTCACTGCACCAGGTGTGCTGTCAGCTGGACAGGGGGTTCAGGACAGGTTCAGGATGGGTTTTGGGGTGATTTTGGGGTGAATTTGGGTGATTTTGGGTCACTCACTGCACCAGGTGTGCTGTCAGCTGGACAGGAGGTTCAGGACAGGTTCAGGATGGATTCAGGACAGGTTCAGGATGGATGTTGGGGTGATTTTGGGGTGAATTTGGGGTGTTTTGGGTCACTCACTGCACCAGGTGTGCTGTCAGCTGGGCAGGGTGTTCAGGATGGATTTTGGGGTGAATTTGGGTGATTTTGGGGTCACTCACTGCACCAGGTGTGCTGTCAGTTGTACAGGGTGTTCAGGACAGGTTCAGGATGGATTTTGGGGTGAATTTGGATGATTTTGGGTCACTCACTGCACCAGGTGTGCTGTCAGTTGGGCAGTGTGTTCAGGACAGGTTCAGGATGGATTTTGGGGTGAATTTGGGGTGTTTTGGGTCACTCACTGCACCAGGTGTGCTGTCAGTTGTACAGGGTGTTCAGGACAGGTTCAGGATGGATTTTGGGGTGATTTTGGGGTGAATTTGGGGTGTTTTGGGTCACTCACTGCACCAGGTGTGCTGTCAGTTGTACAGGGGGTTCAGGACAGGTTCAGGATGGATTTTGGGGTGATTTTGGGGTGTTTTGGGTCACTCACTGCACCAGGTGTGCTGTCAGTTGTACAGGGTGTTCAGGACAGGTTCAGGATGGATTTTGGGGTGAATTTGGGGTGAATTTGGGTGATTTTGGGTCACTCACTGCACCAGGTGTGCTGTCAGCTGGACAGGGTGTTCAGGACAGGTTCAGGATGGATTTTGGGGTGAATTTGGGGTGAATTTGGGTGATTTTGGGGTCACTCACTGCACCAGGTGTGCTGTCAGTTGTACAGGGTGTTCAGGACAGGTTCAGGATGGATTTTGGGGTGAATTTGGGTGATTTTGGGTCACTCACTGCACCAGGTGTGCTGTCAGTTGTACAGGGGGTTCAGGACAGGTTCAGGACAGGTTCAGGATGGATTTTGGGGTGAATTTGGGGTGATTTTGGGGTGTTTTGGGTCACTCACTGCACCAGGTGTGCTGTCAGTTGTACAGGGTGTTCAGGACAGGTTCAGGATGGGTTTTGGGGTGAATTTGGGTGGTTTTGGGGTCACTCACTGCACCAGGTGTGCTGTCAGTTGTACAGGGTGTTCAGGACAGGTTCAGGATGGATTTTGGGGTGATTTTGGGTGAATTTGGATGATTTTGGGTCACTCACTGCACCAGGTGTGCTGTCAACACGTCCTTGCAGATGGGCTGCTCCGCCAGCGTCAGCCAGAACTCGCAGGCCTCGAGCGCCACGTTCTCATCGCTGTCCTGCGTCCTCTGCAGCATGTACTGAGGGGAGGGGACAGGTGAGCTCACCTGGGCTCAGGTGACACCTGAACTACACTCAAAGTGCTCACCTGGGCACTGGGGACACCTGAACTACAGCCAGACACCTCACCTGGACACAGGTGACACCCCAGACACCTCACCTGGACACAGGGGACACCCAGACACCTCACCTGGGCTCAGGTGACACCCAAACACCTCACCTGGGCACAGGTGACACCTGAACTACACCCAGACACCTCACCTGGGCACAGGGGACACCTGAACTACACCCAGACACCTCACCTGGGCACAGGGGACACCTGAACTACACCCAAAGTGCTCACCTGGGCACAGGTAACAGCTAAAGTACACCCCAAACTGCTCACCTGGGCACAGGGGACACCTGAACTACACCCAGACACCTCACCTGGGCTCAGGTGACACCCCAGACACCTCACCTGGACACAGGGGACACCCAGACACCTCACCTGGGTACAGGTGGCACCCAAACACCTCACCTGGGTACAGGTGACACCCCAGACACCTCACCTGGGCACAGGTGACACCTGAACTACACCCAAACTGCTCACCTGGACACTGGGGACACCTGAACTACACCCAGACACCTCACCTGGGCACAGGTGACACCCCAGACACCTCACCTGGACACAGGGGACACCTGAACTACACCCAAACACCTCACCTGGACACAGGTGACACCCCAGACACCTCACCTGGGCACAGGTGACACCCCAGACACCTCACCTGGGCACAGGTGACCCCAAGCTGTGCCCCAGACCCCTCAGCTGAGTACAGGTAACCCCCAGACTCACCTGGACAATACAGGTACAGGTACAGGTACAAGTGACCCCAGACTCACCTGGATAATACAGGTACAGGTGACCCCAAACTCACCTGGACAATACAGGTACAGGTACAGGTAACCCCCAGACTCACCTGGACAATACAGGTACAGGTACAGGTAACCCCAGACTCACCTGGACAATACAGGTACAGGTACAGGTAACCCCCAGACTCACCTGGATGATGCTGTACAGGTACAGGTAACCCCCAGACTCACCTGTACAATACAGGTACAGGTACAGGTGACCCCAGACTCACCTGGACAATACAGGTACAGGTACAGGTACAGGTAACCCCCAGACTCACCTGTACAATACAGGTACAGGTACAGGTGACCCCAGACTCACCTGGACAATACAGGTACAGGTACAGGTACAGGTAACCCTCACACTCACCTGGACAATACAGGTACAGGTACAGGTAACCCTCACACTCACCTGGACAATACAGGTACAGGTACAGGTGACCCCAGACTCACCTGGACAATACAGGTACAGGTACAGGTGACCCCAGACTCACCTGGACAATACAGGTACAGGTACAGGTGACCCCAGACTCACCTGGACAATACAGGTACAGGTACAGGTGACCCCCAAACTCACCTGGATTATGTTGTACAGGTACAGGTGACCCCCAGACTCACTCACCTGTATGATGCTGTACAGGTACAGGTAACCCCCAGACTGACTCACCTGGCTGGTACAGGTACAGGTAACCCCCAGACTCACCTGGATGATGCTGTACAGGTACAGGTAACCCCCAGACACACCTGTACAGGTACAGGTAACCCCCAGACACACCTGTACAGGTACAGGTAACCCCCAGACACACCTGTACAGGTAACCCCCAGACACACCTGTACAGGTACAGGTAACCCCCAGACTCACCTGCACAGGTGTCTCACCTGTATGATGCTGTACATGTGCGGTATCAGGCGGTCCATACAGGTACAGGTAACCCCCAGACACACCTGTACAGGTACACACTCACCTGTATGATGCTGTACATGTGCGGTATCAGGCGGTCCATACAGGTACAGGTAACCCCCAGACACACCTGTATGATGCTGTACAGGTACAGTCACAGGTACAGGTAACTCACCTGTATGATGCTGTACATGTGTGGGATCAGGCGGTCGATACAGGTACAGGTAACCATCACACTCACCTGGATGATGCTGTACAGGTACAGGTGACTCCCCTGGCTGGTACAGGTAACCCCCAGACACACCTGTACAGGTACAGGTAACCCCCAGACTCACCTGTACAGGTGTCTCACCTGTATGATGCTGTACACGTGTGGGATCAGGCAGTCGATACAGGTACAGGTAACCCCCAGACTCACCTGGATGATGCTGTACAGGTACAGGTAACCCCCAGACTGACTCCCCTGGCTGGTACAGTCACAGGTACAGGTACAGGTACAGGTACAGGTAACCCCCAGACACACCTGTACAGGTAACCCCCAGACACACCTGTACAGGTACAGGTAACCCCCAGACTCACCTGTATGATGCTGTACAGGTACAGGTACAGGTACAGGTACAGGTACAGGTACAGGTGTCTCACCTGTATGATGCTGTACATGTGTGGGATCAGGCGGTCCATACAGGTACAGGTAACCCCCAGACTCACCTGGATGATGCTGTACAGGTACAGGTAACCCCCAGACACACCTGTACAGGTACAGGTAACCCCCAGACACACCTGTACAGGTAACCCCCAGACACACCTGTACAGGTACAGGTGTCTCACCTGTATGATGCTGTACATGTGTGGGATCAGGCGGTCCATACAGGTACAGGTAACCCCCAGACACACCTGTACAGGTAACCCCCAGACTCACCTGTATGATGCTGTACATGTGGGGTATCAGGCGGTCAATACAGGTACAGGTAACCCCCAGACTCACCTGGATGATGCTGTACATGTGTGGGATCAGGCGGTCGATACAGGTACAGGTACAGTCACAGGTACACACTCACCTGTATGATGCTGTACATGTGTGGTATCAGGCGGTCAATACAGGTACAGGTACAGTCACAGGTACAGTCACAGGTGTCTCACCTGTATGATGCTGTACATGTGTGGGATCAGGCGGTCGATACAGGTACAGGTAACCCCCAGACTCACCTGGATGATGCTGTACAGGTACAGGTAACCCCCAGACTCACCTGGATGATGCTGTACAGGTACAGGTAACCCCCAGACACACCTGTACAGGTAACTCACCTGTATGATGCTGTACATGTGTGGGATCAGGCAGTCGATACAGGTACAGGTAACCCCCAGACTCACCTGGATGATGCTGTACAGGTACAGGTGACTCCCCTGGCTGGTACAGGTACAGGTAACCCCCAGACACACCTGTACAGGTAACCCCCAGACACACCTGTACAGGTACAGGTAACCCCCAGACACACCTGTACAGGTGTCTCACCTGTATGATGCTGTACATGTGGGGTATCAGGCGGTCAATACAGGTACAGGTAACCCCCAGACTCACCTGGATGATGCTGTACAGGTACAGGTAACCCCCAGACACACCTGTACAGGTACAGGTAACCCCCAGACACACCTGTACAGGTACAGGTAACCCCCAGACACACCTGTACAGGTACACACTCACCTGTATGATGCTGTACATGTGCGGGATCAGGCGGTCAATACAGGTACAGGTAACCCCCAGACTCACCTGTATGATGCTGTACAGGTACAGGTGACTCCCCTGGCTGGTACAGGTACAGGTAACCCCCAGACACACCTGTACAGGTGTCTCACCTGTATGATGCTGTACATGTGTGGGATCAGGCGGTCAATACAGGTACAGGTACAGTCACAGGTACAGGTAACTCACCTGTATGATGCTGTACATGTGCGGTATCAGGCGGTCCATACAGGTACAGGTACAGTCACAGGTACAGGTAACTCACCTGTATGATGCTGTACACGTGCAGGATCAGGCGGTCGATACAGGTACAGGTAACCCCCAGACTCACCTGGATGATGCTGTACAGGTACAGGTAACCCCCAGACACACCTGCATGATGCTGTACAGGTACAGTCACAGGTACAGGTGTCTCACCTGTATGATGCTGTACATGTGGGGTATCAGGCGGTCGATACAGGTACAGGTACAGTCACAGGTACAGGTGTCTCACCTGTATGATGCTGTACATGTGGGGGATCAGGCGGTCCATACAGGTACAGGTACAGGTACAGGTACAGACTCACCTGTATGATGCTGTACAGGTACAGGTAACCCCCAGACTGACTCACCTGGCTGATACAGGTACAGGTAACCCCCAGACACACCTGTACAGGTACAGGTAACTCACCTGTATGATGCTGTACATGTGGGGTATCAGGCGGTCAATACAGGTACAGGTACAGGTACAGGTACATTCACAGGTAACTCACCTGTATGATGCTGTACATGTGTGGGATCAGGCGGTCGATACAGGTACAGGTAACCCCCAGACACACCTGTACAGGTACACACTCACCTGTATGATGCTGTACATGTGTGGGATCAGGCGGTCAATACAGGTACAGATACAGTCACAGGTACAGTCACAGGTAACTCACCTGTATGATGCTGTACAGGTACAGGTAACCCCCAGACACACCTGTACAGGTACACACTCACCTGTATGATGCTGTACATGTGGGGTATCAGGCGGTCGATACAGGTACAGGTAACCCCCAGACACACCTGCACAGGTACAGGTAACCCCCAGACACACCTGTACAGGTACAGGTAACCCCCAGACACACCTGTACAGGTACACACTCACCTGTATGATGCTGTACATGTGCGGTATCAGGCGGTCAATACAGGTACAGGTAACCCCCAGACTCACCTGGATGATGCTGTACAGGTACAGGTGACTCCCCTGGCTGGTACAGGTACAGGTAACCCCCAGACACACCTGTACAGGTGTCTCACCTGTATGATGCTGTACATGTGGGGTATCAGGCGGTCAATACAGGTACAGGTAACCCCCAGACACACCTGTACAGGTACAGGTAACCCCCAGACACACCTGTACAGGTAACCCCCAGACACACCTGTACAGGTACAGGTAACTCACCTGTATGATGCTGTACATGTGGGGGATCAGGCGGTCCATACAGGTACAGGTACAGGTACAGGTACACACTCACCTGTATGATGCTGTACAGGTACAGGTAACCCCCAGACTGACTCACCTGGCTGATACAGGTACAGGTGACCCCCAGACACACCTGTACAGGTACACACTCACCTGTATGATGCTGTACATGTGCGGTATCAGGCGGTCAATACAGGTACAGGTACAGTCACAGGTAACTCACCTGTATGATGCTGTACATGTGGGGTATCAGGCGGTCGATACAGGTACAGGTACAGTCACAGGTACAGGTGTCTCACCTGTATGATGCTGTACATGTGGGGTATCAGGCGGTCAATCCGCACCTCCAGCAGCATCACCAGGGCCCTGCAGACGTTCTTGCGAACCTCGGGGTCCTCGTCCACCGCCAGCGCGAACAGGTGCTGGGGAGGGGCTCAGGTGAGACCCCCAGAGACCCCCAGGGACCCCCAGAGACCCCCAGAGACCCCCTGGGATCCCACAGGTGCTGGGGAGGGGCTCAGGTGAGACCCCCAGAGACCCCCTGGGACCCCCAGAGACACCCAGAGACACCCAGAGACCCCACAGGTGCTGGGGAGGGGCTCAGGTGAAACCCAGGGACCCCCAGAGACCCCCAGAGACCCCCAGAGACCCCCTGGGACCCCCAGAGACCCCACAGGTGAACCCCAGGGACCCCCAGAACCCCTCAGGACCCCCAGGGACCCCCCAGGACCCCCAGGTGAGCCCCCAGGTGAGCCCCAGGGACCCCCAGAACCCCTCAGGACCCCCAGAGCCCCCCAGGACCCCCAGGTGAGCCCCAGAGTCCCCCAGGGACCCTCCAGGATCCCCAGGTGAGCCCCAGGTGAGCCCCCAGGTGAGCCCCAGAGCCCCCCAGGACCCCTCAGGACCCCCAGAGCCCCTCAGGGACCCCCAGGTGAGCCCCCAGGTGAGCCCCAGGGACCCCCAGAACCCCTCAGGACCCCCAGGGACCCCCCAGGACCCCCAGGTGAGCCCCAGAGCCCCCCAGGACCCCTCAGGACCCCCAGAGCCCCCCAGGACCCCCAGGTGAGCCCCCAGGTGAGGGCTGACCTCGATGAAGGTGTCGATGTTCTCCATCAGCGCCTGCGCCCGGTCCATGATGAACTGATTGACACAGGCGATGGCGTGGGACCTGTGGGGAGGGGGGCGTCACCTGGGGACCCCCAGAGTCACCTGGGGACCCCCAGAGTACCCCAAAACACACCTGGGGACCCCAAAACACACCTGGGGACCCCCAGAGACACCCCAAAACACACCTGGGCACCCCAAAACACACCTGGGGACCCTAAACACACCTGGGGACCCCCAGAGTCACCCCAAAACACACCTGGGGACCCCAAAACACACCTGGGGACCCTAAAACACACCTGGGGACCCTTAAACACACCTGGGGACCCCAAAACACACCTGGGGACCCCCAGAGACACCCCAAAACACACCTGGGGACCCCCAAACACACCTGGGGACCCCCAGAGACACCCCAAAACACACCTGGGGACCCTGAAACACACCTGGGGACCCCCAGAGACACCCCAAAACACACCTGGGGACCCCCAGAGTCACCCCAAAACACACCTGGGGACCCCCAGAGACACCCCAAAACACACCTGGGGACCCCCAGAGTCACCCCAAAACACACCTGGGGACCCCCAGAGACACCCCAAAACACACCTGGGGACCCCAAAACACACCTGGGGACCCTAAACACACCTGGGGACCCCCAGAGTCACCCCAAAACACACCTGGGAACCCTAAACACACCTGGGGACCCCCAGAGACACCCCAAAACACACCTGGGGACCCTAAACACACCTGGGGACCCCAAAACACACCTGGGGACCCCCAGAGACACCCCAAAACACACCTGGGGACCCTAAAACACACCTGGGGACCCCCAGAGATACCCCAAAACACACCTGGGGACCCCAAAACATACCTGGGGACCCCCAAACACACCTGGGGACCCCCAGAGTCACCCCAAAACACACCTGGGGACCCCAAAACATACCTGGGGACCCCCAAACACACCTGGGGACCCCCAGAGTCACCCCAAAACACACCTGGGGACCCCCAAAACACACCTGGGGACCCCCAGAGTCACCTGGAGACACCTGAGACCCACCTGCCCCACCCCCACCCCTGTGTTCACCTGGATCCTGGCCCAGGTGTGACCTCACCTGTCCCACACCTGTCCCACACCTGGATTTATCTGATCCTGGCCCAGGTGTGACCTCACCTGTTCCCTCACCTGTCCTCACCTGATTTTGGGGCTGCAGTGTTTGAAGAACTGCAGGAATTTGGGGATCAGGATGTCACACACCTGTCCCCACCTGTCCCTCACCTGTCCCTCACCTGTTTTTACCTGTCCTCACCTGATTTTGGGGCTGCAGTGCTTGAAGAACTGCAGGAATTTGGGGATCCTGGCCCAGGTGTGTCCCACACACCTGTCCCACACCTGGATTTACCTGATTTTGGGGCTGCAGTGTTTGAAGAACTGCAGGAATTTGGGGATCCTGGCCCAGGTGTGTCCCACACACCTGTTTTTACCTGGATTTACCTGATTTTGGGGCTGCAGTGCTTGAAGAACTGCAGGAATTTGGGGATCATGATGTCACACACCTGTTTTTACCTGTCCTCACCTGATTTTGGGGCTGCAGTGCTTGAAGAACTGCAGGAATTTGGGGATCAGGACATCCCTCACCTGTCCCTCACCTGTTTTTACCTGTCCTCACCTGATTTTGGGGCTGCAGTGTTTGAAGAACTGCAGGAATTTGGGGATCATGGTGTCCCTCACCTGTCCCACACCTGTCCTCACCTGTCCCTCACCTGTCCTCACCTGATTTTGGGGCTGCAGTGCTTGAAGAACTGCAGGAATTTGGGGATCCTGGCCCAGGTGTGTCCCACACACCTGGATTTACCTGGATTTACCTGATTTTGGGGCTGCAGTGCTTGAAGAACTGCAGGAATTTGGGGATCATGGTGTCCCTCACCTGTCCCACACCTGTTTTTACCTGTCCTCACCTGATTTTGGGACTGCAGTGTTTGAAGAACTGCAGGAACTTGGGGATCCTGGCCCAGGTGTGTCCCACACACCTGGATTTACCTGGATTTACCTGATTTTGGGGCTGCAGTGCTTGAAGAACTGCAGGAATTTGGGGATCCTGGCCCAGGTGTGTCCCACACACCTGTCCCACACCTGGATTTACCTGATTTTGGGGCTGCAGTGTTTGAAGAACTGCAGGAATTTGGGGATCATGATGTCACACACCTGTTTTTACCTGTCCTCACCTGATTTTGGGGCTGCAGTGCTTGAAGAACTGCAGGAATTTGGGGATCAGGACATCCCTCACCTGTCTTTACCTGTCCTCACCTGATTTTGGGGCTGCAGTGTTTGAAGAACTGCAGGAATTTGGGGATCATGGTGTCCCTCACCTGTCCCTCACCTGTCCTCACCTGATTTTGGGGCTGCAGTGCTTGAAGAACTGCAGGAATTTGGGGATCCTGGCCCAGGTGTGTCCCACACACCTGGATTTACCTGGATTTACCTGATTTTGGGGCTGCAGTGCTTGAAGAACTGCAGGAATTTGGGGATCAGGATGTCCCTCACCTGTCCCACACCTGTTTTTACCTGGATTTACCTGATTTTGGGGCTGCAGTGCTTGAAGAACTGCAGGAATTTGGGGATCCTGGTGTCCCTCACCTGTCCCACACCTGGATTTACCTGATTTTGGGGCTGCAGTGTTTGAAGAACTGCAGGAATTTGGGGATCCTGGCCCAGGTGTGTCCCACACACCTGGATTTACCTGGATTTACCTGATTTTGGGGCTGCAGTGCTTGAAGAACTGCAGGAATTTGGGGATCAGGACATCCCTCACCTGTCCCACACCTGTTTTTACCTGTCCTCACCTGATTTTGGGGCTGCAGTGCTTGAAGAACTGCAGGAATTTGGGGATCAGGACATCCCACACCTGTCCCACACCTGTTCCCTCACCTGTCCCTCACCTGATTTTGGGGCTGCAGTGCTTGAAGAACTGCAGGAATTTGGGGATCATGGTGTCCCTCACCTGTCCCACACCTGTTTTTACCTGGATTTACCTGATTTTGGGGCTGCAGTGCTTGAAGAACTGCAGGAATTTGGGGATCCTGGCCCAGGTGTGTCCCACACACCTGTTTTTACCTGGATTTACCTGATTTTGGGGCTGCAGTGCTTGAAGAACTGCAGGAATTTGGGGATCATCACGTTGAGGGGTCGGTTCAGGGCGTCGCTGTCCAGCAGCTCCGAGGAATCCTCGCAGATCTTCTGCAGCGCCCCGAAAGCGCCCTGGGGGGGACAGGTGTGACCAGGTGTGTCCCAGGTGTGCCCAGGTGTGTCCAGGTGTGCCCAGGTGTGCTCAGGTGTGTCCTCAGGTGTCCCCCAGGTGTGACCAGGTGTGCTCAGGTGTGTCCCAGGTGTGCTCAGGTGTGCCCCAGGTGTGCCCCAAGTGTGCCCAGGTGTGCTCAGGTGTGCTCAGGTGTGTCCTCAGGTGTGCTCAGGTGTGCCCCAGGTGTGTCCCAGGTGTGTCCAGGTGTGCCCAGGTGTGCTCAGGTGTGACCAGGTGTGCTCAGGTGTGCCCAGGTGTGCTCAGGTGTGCTCAGGTGTGACCAGGTGTGCTCAGGTGTGCTCAGGTGTGACCAGGTGTGTCCAGGTGTGCTCAGGTGTCCCCCAGGTGTGCCCCAGGTGTGCTCAGGTGTGCTCAGGTGTCCCCCAGGTGTGCCCCAGGTGTGCTCAGGTGTGCTCAGGTGTGACCAGGTGTCCCCCAGGTGTGTCCCAGGTGTGCCCCAGGTGTGCCCAGGTGTGCTCAGGTGTGACCCAGGTGTGCTCAGGTGTGCTCAGGTGTGACCAGGTGTGCTCAGGTGTGTCCCAGGTGTGCCCAGGTGTGCTCAGGTGTGACCAGGTGTGCTCAGGTGTGTTCAGGTGTCCCCCAGGTGTGCCCCAGGTGTGACCCAGGTGTATCCAGGTGTGCCCAGGGGTGTCCAGGTGTGCTCAGGTGTGTCCCAGGTGTGCCCCAGGTGTGCCCAGGTGTGCTCAGGTGTGCTCAGGTGTGCTCAGGTGTGTCCAGGTGTTCCCAGGTGTGCCCCAGGTGTGCTCAGGTGTGACCAGGTGTGTCCAGGTGTGACCAGGGGTGTCCAGGTGTGCTCAGGTGTGACCCATGTGTCCCCCAGGTGTGTCCCAGGTGTTCCCAGGTGTGTCCAGATGTGTTCAGGTGTGTCCAGGTGTCCCCAGGTGTGTCCCCAGCTGTCCCCAGGTGTCCCCAGCTGTGTCCCCAGGTGTCCCCAGCTGTCCCCAGGTATCCCCAGGTGTCCCCAGCTGTGTCCCCAGCTGTCCCCAGGTATCCCCAGGTGTGTTCCCAGGTGTCCCCAGGTATCCCCAGGTGTCCCCAGGTGTCCCCAGGTATCCCCAGGTGTTCCCCAGCTGCCCCCAGATGTTCCCCAGCTGTCCCCAGGTATCCCCAGATGTCCCCCAGGTGTCCCCAGGTGTGTCCCCAGCTGTCCCCAGGTGTCCCCAGCTGTCCCCAGGTGTGTCCCCAGGTATCCCCAGGTGTATCCCCAGGTGTCCCCAGGTGTCCCCAGGTGTGTCCCCAGATGTCCCCAGGTGTCCCCAGGTGTCCCCAGGTGTCCCCAGCCCCCCCCACCTCGCAGGTGTTGTAATCCTCGGAGTTGAGGAGGTTGCACAGCTGGGGCAGCAGCTCCGGCCACATCTGGAGCTCCCCCTTGGAGGCGATGGTGGTGATCAGGATACCTGGGGAGGGGCACAGGTGAGATGGGGGGCTCTGGGGGGGTCTGGGGGGGCTTTGAGGAGGGTTTGGGGGGGGTTTGGGGGGGTTTTGGGGGGTCTGGGGTCACATCTGGAGCTCCCCCTTAGAGGCGATGGTGGTGATCAGGATACCTGGGGAGGGGGCACAGGTGAGCTGGGGGGCTCTGGGGGGGTCTGGGGGGGTTTGGGTGGCTCTGGGGGGTCTATGGGGGGTTTGGGGGGGTCTGGGGAGGCTTTGGGGGGGTTTTGGGGGGTCTGGGGTCACATCTGGAGCTCCCCCTTGGAGGCGATGGTGGTGATCAGGATACCTGGGGAGGGGCACAGGTGAGCTGGGGGGCTCTGGGGGGGCTTTGAGGAGGGTTTGGGGGGGGTTTGGGGGGTCTGGGGGGTTCTGGGGGGTCTGGGGAGGCTTTGGGGGGGTTTTGGGGGGTCTGGGGTCAGATCTGGAGCTCCCCCTTGGAGGCCATGGTGGTGATCAGGATACCTGGGGAGGGGGACAGGTGAGATGGGGGGGTCTGGGGGGGTTTGGGGGGCTCTGGGGGGGTCTATGGGGGTTTTGGGTAGTCTAGGAGGGGTCTGGGGGGGTTTTTGGGGGTCTGGGGTCACATCTGGAGCTCCCCCTTGGAGGCGATGGTGGTGATCAGGATACCTGGGGAGGGGCACAGGTGAGCTGGGGGGCTCTGGGGGGGTCTGGGGGGGCTTTGGGGAGGGTTTGGGGGGATTTTGGGGGGTCTGGAGGGGTTTTGGGGGGTCTGGGGTCACATCTGGAGCTCCCCCTTGGAGGCCATGGTGGTGATCAGGATACCTGGGGAGGGGCACAGGTGAGATGGGGGGGTCTGGGGGGGTTTTGGGGGGTCTGGGGGGGTCTAGGAGGGGCTTTGGGGGATTTGGGGAGGGTTTGGGGGGTCTAGGAGGGTCTATGAGGGTGTTTTTTGGGGGCTTGGGGGGCTTTAGGGGGGTCTATGAGGCGTTTTTTGGGGGCTTGGGGGTCTATGGGGGGTTTTGGGGGTCTGGGGGGGTCTATGGGGGGTTTTGGGGGTCTGGGGGGGTCTATGGGGGGTTTTGGGGAGGTTTTTTGGGGGTCTGGGGGGTGTAGGGGGTCTATGGGGGGGTTTTGGGGGGTCTGGGGGGTCTATGGGGGTTTTTGGGGGTCTCGGGGGGGCCTATGGGGGGGTTTTTGGAGGTCTGGGAGGGTCTATGGGGGGTTTTGGGGGTCTAGGGGGGGGTCTATGGGGGGGTTTTTTTGGGGGTCTGGGGTCACACCTGCAGCTCCATTTTGGAATCCATGCTGGGGATGGAGCAAGGGGAGAGACGGGACAAAAGAGTGGGGGGTCCCGGGGGGGGTCTCAGGTGAGTGGGGGTCCCAGGGAGGGTCCCACAGGTCCCCAGAGGTCCCAGGGAGGTCCCGGGGGGGTCTCAGACAGGTGAGTGGGGGTCCCAGACAGGTGAGTGGGGGTCCCACAGGTCCCCGGGGGTCCCAGGGGGTTCCCACAGGTGCCTGGGGGGGTCTCAGACAGGTGAGTGGGGGTCCCAGGGGGTCCCAGGGGGGGTCCCACAGGTCCCAGTGGGGTCTCAGACAGGTGAGTGGGGGTCCCAAGGGCTCCCACGGGGTCCCAGGGGGGTCCCAGAGATCCCTGGGGGTCCCAGGGGGATCCCAGGGGGGTCCCACAGGTCCCAGGGGGGTCCCAGGGGCTCCCATGGGGTCCCAGGGGGGTCCCACAGGTCCCAGTGGGGTCTCAGGCGAGTGGGGGTCCCAGGGGCTCCCATGGGGTCCCAGGGGGGTCCCACAGGTCCCTGGGGGTCCCAGGGGCTCCCACGGGGTCCCAGGGGGGTCCCAGAGGTCCCTGGGGGGTCCCAGGGGGGTCCCAGGGCGTCCCAGGGGGGTCCCACAGGTCCCAGGGGGGTCCCACAGGTCCCCGGGGGTCCCCAGGTCTCTCAGGCCGGTTTTGGGGGGTCCCCTCACCGATGGTGGCTCGGATGAGCGAGGAGGCGTCGCCCAGGTGGTTCAGACACTCCTGCTTGATGAACTCGGCCACGGGCGGCGGAAAGCTCTGGAAATGCGCCTTGACGTTGTTCTTGAGGATCAGCCCGCTCAGGGAGCGCGTGGGCTCGTCTGGGGGGGACAGCGGCGCCTTGGGGGGGCTGCACCGACCCCCCCATGGCTCTGGTGCTCACTGAGAGACCCTGACGGCACCGAGAGCCTCGGAACGGCACCGGAACGGCCCAAAATGACCCCGGAACGGTCCCAAACAGCCCCAAAATGGCCCAAAAGAGCCCCAAAATGGCCCCAAAACGCCTCAAAATGGCCCCAGAACGGCCCAAAACGGCCCCAAAATGGCCCCAGAATGGCCCAAAAGAGCCCCAAAATGGCCCCAAAAGGCACCGAAATGGCCCCGGAATGGCCCAAAACGGCCCCAAACGGCCCTAAAATGGCCCCAGAACGGCCCAAAAGAGCCCCAAAATGGCCCCAAAACGGCCCAAAATGGCACCGGAACGGCCCCAGAACGGCCCCAGAATGGCCCCAAACAGCCCCAAAATGGCCCCAGAACGGCCCAAAAGAGCCCCAAAATGGCCCCAAAACGCCCCAAAATGGCCCCGGAACGGCCCAAAATGACCCCAGAACGACCCAAAAGAGCCCCAAACAGCCCCAAAACGGCACCGAAATGGCCCCAGAATGGCCCAAAACGGCCCCAAACAGCCCCAAAATGGCCCCAGAACAGCCCAAAAGAGCCCCAAAATGGCCCCAAAATGGCCCAAAACGGCACCGGAACGGCCCCAGAACGGCCCAAAAGAGCCCCAAAATGGCCCCAAAACGGCCCAAAACGGCACCGGAACGGCCCCAGAACGGCCCAAAACGGCCCCAAAATGGCCCCAGAACGGCCCAAAACGGCCCCAAACGGCCCCAAAATGGCCCCAGAACAGCCCAAAAGAGCCCCAAAATGGCCCCAAAAGGCACCGAAATGGCCCCGGAACGGCCCCAGAACGGCCCAAAACGGCCCCAAACGGCCCCAAAATGGCCCCAGAACGGCCCAAAAGAGCCCCAAAATGGCCCAAAATGGCCCCGGAACGGCCCCAGAACGGCCCAAAACGGCCCCAAACAGCCCCAAAATGGCCCCAGAACAGCCCAAAAGAGCCCCAAACAGCCCCAAAACGGCCCAAAACGGCACCGGAACGGCCCCAAACAGCCCCAAAATGGCCCAAAAGAGCCCCAGAATGACCCCAGAACGGCCCAAAAGAGCCCCAAAATGGCCCCAAAACGGCCCAAAATGGCCCCGGAACGGCCCAAAACGGCCCCAGAATGGCCCAAAATGACCTGGAATGGCCCCAAAATGGCCCCAAAATGACCTGGAACGGCCCAAAACGGCCCCAAATGGCCTCGGAATGGCCCCAAAATGACACAGAACGGCCCCAAATCACCCCGGAACGGCTCAGAACACCCCAGAACATCCCAGAACATTCCAGAACACCCTGGAACACCCCTGGAACACTCCACAACACCCCAGAACAGCCCAGAACAGCCCTGGAACAGCCTAGAGCACCCCAGAACATTCCAGAACACCCCTGGAACAGCCCAGAACAGCCCTGCAACATTCCAGAACATCCCAGAATAACCCTGGAACACCCCACAACACTCCTGGAACACCCCAGAATATTCCACAACAGCCCAGAACAGCCCTGGAACACCTCAGAACAGCCCAGAACATTCCAGAATGCCCTGGAACAGCCCAGAACGTTCCAGAAGAGCTCCCACCTTCGGATTTGAGGCGGGTGAGGACGAAGATCAGGTAATTGTTGAAATCCGGGAACTGATTCAGCTGCTTCAGCTTCTGGAGACGGCGTCAAGGAGGGGACAGGGACAGCGGGGGACACCGGGGGGGACACGAGGGGACACCGGGGGACACCGGGGGACACTGGAGGGACAATGGGGGACACCGGGGGACACCGGGGGACACCGGGGGACACTGGGGGGACACCGGGGGACAGCGGGGGACAGCGGGGGACAGCGGGGGACACCAGGGGACACCGGGGGACACCAGGGGGACACCGGGAGACACGGGGGGACACAAGGGGGACATGGGGGACACAAAGGGACACCAGGGGACACCGGGGGGGACACCAGGGGACACCGGGGGACACCGGGGGACACCGGGGGACACCAGGGGACACCGGGGGACACTGAAGGGACAATGGGGGGACAGCGGGGGACAGCGGGGGACAGCGGGGGACACCGGGGGGACAGCGGGGAACACCAGGGGACACCAGGAGGACACAAGAGCGACATGGGGGGGACAATGGGGGGACATGGAGGACACGAGGGGAACACAAGGGGACAAGAGGGGACATGGGGGGGACACGGGGGGACACAAGGGGGACATGGGGGACACGAAGAGACACGAGGGGACACCGGGGGGGACAGCGGGGGACACCGAGGGACACCGGGGGACACTGGGGGGACAATGGGGGGACACCGGGGGACACCGAGGGACACCGAGGGGGGACACTGGGGGACACTGAGGGACACCAGGGGACACCGGGGGGACAATGGGGGACACCAGGGGAAACTGGGGGGACACGGGGGGACACTGGGGGGACAAAGGGGGGACACAAGTGGGACACCGGGGGACACTGGGGGGGGACACAGAGGCACACAGGGGGACACCAGGGGACACGAGAGGACACCGGGGGAAACCGGGGGCTCCCAGCCCCTCTCCCAGTTCTCCCAGCCCCTCTCCCGGTGCTCCCACCCCTCTCCCGGTGCTCCCAGCCCCTCTCCCGGTGATCCCACCCCTCTCCCGGTTATCCCACCCCTCTCCCGGTTATCCCACCCCTCTCCCGGTGCTCCCAGCCCCTCTCCCGGTGATCCCACCCCTCTCCCGGTTATCCCACCCCTCTCCCAGTTCTCCCACCCCTCTCCCGGTTCTCCCACCCCTCTCCCGGTTCTCCCACCCCTCTCCCGGTTCTCCCACCCCTCTCCCGGTGCTCCCAGCCCCTCTCCCGGTGCTCCCAGCCCTCTCCCGGTTCTCCCACCCCTCTCCCGGTTATCCCAGCCCCTCTCCCGGTGCTCCCACCCCTCTCCCGGTGCCGCAGTTCCCAGGATACATCCTGCACCACTCTCTGCGTGGCGGTGTTGGGTGACTGCGAGTCCTTGAGGAGCTGCAGCACCTGCTGCAGGCCCTGCTCGTCCGGCTGCCAGTCCATGGCCCGCCCGGGGGTCCGGGGGGGCCCGGGGGGGCTCCCGGAGGCGGCGGCCGGGGGGGTGCAGACCCCGGATGGCTGCGGGGAGAGCGAGATTGGGGAGGGGGGTCCTGCTGGGATGGGCTTGGGGGGGTCCCCCGGCTCCTTTGGGGTCCCCCGGCTCCTTTGGGGTTCCCTCGGGTCCTTAGGAGTTCCCTCGGGTCCTCTGGGATCCCCCCCCGGGTCCTTTGGGGTCCCCCCTGGGGTCCTTTGGGGTTCCCCCGGCTCCTTTGGGGTCCCCTTGGCTCCTTTGGGGTTCCCTCGGGTCCTTTGGGGTCCCCCCCCCTGGGGTCCTTTGGGGTCCCCTCGGGTCCTTTGGGGTTCCCCTGGGTCCTTTGGGGTTCCCCTGGGTCCTTTGGGGTTCCCTCGGGTCCTTTGGGGTTCCCCCGGGTCCTCTGGGATCCCCCCCCTGGGTCCTTTGGGGTCCCCTCGGCTCCTTTGGGGTTCCCCGGGTCCTTTGGGGTCCCCCTTGGGTCCTTTGGGGTTCCCCCGGGTCCTTTGGGGTTACCCGGGCCCTTTGGGGTCCCCCTCGGGTCCTTTGGGGTCCCCCTCGGGTCCTCTGGGATCCCCCCCCGGGTCCTTTGGGGTCCCCTCGGGTCCTTTGGGGTTCCCCGGGGTCCTTTGGGGTCCCCCCCTGGGGTCCTTTGTGGTCCCCTTGGGTCCTTTGGGGTCCCCTCGGGTCCTTTGGGGTTCCCTCGGGTCCTTTGGGGTTCCCCCAGGTCCTCTGGGATCCCCCCCCTGGGGTCCTTTGGGGTCCCCCCCGGGTCCTTTGGGGTTCCCTCGGGTCCTTTGGGATCCCTCCCTGGGTCCCCTGGGGTCCTTTGGGGTCCCCTCGGGTCCTTTGGGGTTCCCCGGGGTCCTTTGGGGTTCCCTCAGGTCCTTTAGGGTTACCCGGGCCCTTTGGGGTTCCCTCGGGTCCTTTGGGATCCCCCCCCCTGGGTCCTTTGGGGTCCCCCCTGGGGTCCTTTGGGGTTTCCCCGGGTCCTCTGGGATCCCTCCCTTGGGTCATTTGGGGGTCCCCCGGGCTCTTTGGGATCCCTCCCTGGGTCCTTTGGGGTCCCCTGGGATCTCCCCCTGGGGTCCTTTGGGGTTCCCCCGGGTCCTCTGGGATCCCTCCCTGGGTCCCCGTGGGTCCTTTGGGGTCCCCCCTGGGTCCTTTGGGGTCCCCTGGGATCCCCCCCCGGATCCTTTGGGGTCCCCCCGGGCTCTTTGGGGTCCCCTCATGTCCTCTGGGATCCCCCCCTGGGCTCCTCTGGGGTTCCCCCGCATCCTTTGGGATCCCCCTCGAGCTCTCTGGGGTCCCCCCCGGGCTCTTTGGGGTCCCCCCCGGGCTCTGTGGGATCCCTCCCTGGGTCCCCCCGGGTTCTCTGGGGTCCCCCCCGGGCTCTTTGGGGTCCCCCCGGGCTCTCTGGGATCCCCCCCGGATCCTTTGGGGTCCCCCCCCGGGCTCTCTGGGATCCCCCCCCGGGCTCTGTGGGGTCCCCCCCGGGCTCTTTGGGGTCCCCCTCGAGCTCTCTGGGCTCCCCCTCAGGATCTTTGGGGTCCCCCCGGGTCCTTTGGGATCCCCCCTCGAACTTTCTGGGATCCCCCTCAAGATCTTTGGGGTCCCCCCGGGTCCTTTTGGGTCCCCCCGGGCTCTTTGGGCACCCCCTCAGAATCTTTGGGGTCCCCCCGGGCTCTCTGGGATCCCCCCAGGCTCTCTGGGGTTCCCCCCGGGCTCTTTGGGCTCCCACTCAGAATCTTTGGGGTCCCCCCGGATCCTTTGGGGTCCCCCTGGGCTCTCTGGGGTCCCCCCGGATCCTTTGGGGCCCCCCCCCAGGTCCTTTGGAATCCCCCCCCGGATCCTTTGGGGTCCCCCCGGGCTCTCTGGGACCGCCCCCCCTGGGCTCTGTGGGGTCCCCCCGGATCCTTTGGGGTCCCCCCGGGCTCTCTGGGATCCCCCCCGGATCCTCTGGGGTCCCCCTGGGCTCTCTGGGGTCCCCCTGGGCTCTCTGGGGTCCCCCCCGGGCTCTGTGGGATCCCCCCGGGCTCTGTGGGATCCCTCCCTGGGGTCCCCCCGGGCTCTTTGGGGTCCCCCCCGGATCCTTTGGGGTCCCCCTGGGCTCTCTGGGATCCCCCCCCGGATCCTTTGGGGTCCCCCCGGGCTGGGTTCGGTGCCGGTTTTGGGGTTCGGGGGTTTCGGGGCGGGGCCCGCGCTCCGCGCACGTGGGGCCGGGACCGGGAATGGCGGGAGAACCGGGACTGGGGGAGGGGATGGAACCATCCGGTGCTCCCCCCCTCCCCTCCCCCCACCCCCGCGACCCCTCCCCAGAATAAACCCCCCCCAAAACCCCCCCCAAAAAACCCCCGGTCTGAGCAACCCCAGCCCCCCGCGACCCCTCCCCAGAATAAACCCCCCCCCCAAAACCCCCGGTCTGAGCAACCCCAGCCCCCGTGCGACCCCTCCCCAGAATAAACCCCCCAAAACCCCCCCCCCGGTCTGAGTAACCCCCACCCCCGCGACCCCTCCCCAGAATAAACCCCCCAAAAACCCCCCCCGGTCTGAGTAACCCCCACCCCCGCGACCCCTCCCCAGAATAAACCCCCCAAAAAACCCCCCCCGGTCTGAGTAACCCCCACCCCCGCGACCCCTCCCCAGAATAAACCCCCCAAAAACCCCCCCCGGTCTGAGTAACCCCAGCCCCCCGCGACCCCTCCCCAGAATAAACCCCCCCACAAATCCCCCCAAAATCCCCCCGGTCTGAGCAACCCCAGCCCCCGTGCGACCCCTCCCCAGAATAAACCCCCCCCCCCAAAAACCCCCCCGGTCTGAACAACCCCAGCCCCCGCGACCCCTCCCCAGAATAAACCCCCCCAAAAAACCCCCAATCTGAGCAACCCCGACCCCGAACACCCCGCGACCCCCCCAAAACCCCCCCACAACCCCTCAACAACCCCCCAAAACCCCCCAACCCACCCCCGGTCTGAGCCCCTCGCCCCCCACCCACCCCCACAGCCCCCCCAGGCCCCAAACACCCCCAGACCCCCCAACAACCCCCCCAAAACCCCTCAACAACCCCCCCAAACCCCCCCCGTGCCTCGATTCTCCCCCGAGCCCCCATCCCGGCCCCTCAGGACCCCCCGACCCCTCCCCGGGACCCCTCCCCCCCATTTTCCCCTCAGAGCCCCCTCAGCGACCCCTCCCCCCCCCCCCCCCAGGCCCCGCGCGCTGCCGGTACCTGCCCGGTGTGTTGGGGGAGGGGCGTTCCGGTGCGGTTTTGGGGAGGGGGGAGGGGGGGGATCCCGGTGTTTTTGGGGAGGGGGCGGGGGGGGGGCTCGTCCCCGGTGTTTTGGGGAGGGGGCGGGGGGGGGTCGGAGCGCGGCCGGGGGGGGTTTCGCCGCTGCCCCCCCGTGACCCCCGCCGGCCACCGTCCGCCCCGCGCGGCCGCGTCACGTGCGCAGGGGGCGGGGCCTCGCGGGGGAAGAGGAGGAGCCGCGCTGGGGGAAGAGGCGGGGCCGCAGCGCGCATGCGCCGAGTACCCGGAAGTGAAGTGAGGACTGCAAATCCCAGCGTGCACCGCGCGCAGGCGGAACCATTGCAGTGAAGGGGGGGGGGGGGGGGGACGACACCAACAAACCCCCCCCGGCGGGAGCGCCAAGTGGAGCGGGGGAACTGGGAGGAAACTGGGATGAACTGGGAGGAAACTGGGATGAACTGGGAGGGTTCTATGGGAACTGGGATGAACTGGGAGAGCTTCTGTAAGAACTGGGATGAACTGGGAGGGTTCTATGGGAACTGGGATGAACTGGGAGGGTTCTATGGGAACTGGGATGAACTGGGACGGGTTCTATGGGAACTGGGATGAACTGGGATGGGGTTCTGGGGGAACTGGGATGAACTGGGAAGAGTTCCGTGAGAACTGGGATGAACTGGGGGGGATTTTGTGGGAACTGGAATGAACTGGGGGGGGTTCTGGGGGAACTGGGGGGGTTCTATGGGAACTGGGATGAACTGGGATGGGTTCTGTGGGAACTGGGATGAACTGGGAGGGAGTTTTGTTAGAACTGGGATGAACTGGGGGGGTTCAGTGGGAACTGGGATGAACTGGGGGGGTTCTGGGGGAACTGGGATGAACTGGCATGAACTGGGACGGGGTTCAGTGGGAATTGAGATGAACTGGGAGGGATTCTGAGGGAACTGGGATGAACTGGGGTGAACTGGGATGGGGTTCTGGGGGAACTGGGATGGGTTCAGTGGGAACTGGGATGAACTGGGGGGGGTTCTGGGGGAACTGGGATGAACTGGGAAGAGTTCCATGAGAACTGGGATGAACTGGGATGGGTTTTGTGGAAACTGGGATGAACTGGGATGAACTGGGAGGGTTCTATGGGAACTGGGATGAACTGGGATGGGTTTTGTGGAAACTGGGATGAACTGGGATGAACTGGGAGGGTTCTATGGGAACTGGGATGAACTGGGAGGAAACTGGGAGAACTGGAAGGAAACTGGGAGGGTTCTATGGGAACTGGGATGGATTCTGTGGGAACTGGGATGAACTGGGATGGGGTTCTGGGGGAACTGCGATGAACTGGGATGGGTTCTATGGGAACTGGGATGAACTGGGAGAGCTTCTGTAAGAACTGGGATGAACTGGGAGGGTTCTATGGGAACTGGGATGAACTGGGAGGAAACTGGGAGAACTGGGAGGAAACTGGGAGGATTCTATGGGAACTGGGATGGATTCTGTGGGAACTGGGATGAACTGGGATGGGGTTCAGTGGGAACTGGGATGAACTGGGAGGGTTCTATGGGAACTGGGATGAACTGGGAGAGCTTCTGTAAGAACTGGGATGAACTGGGAGGGATTCTGAAGGAACTGGGATGAACTGGGAGGAATTTTGTGGGAACTGGGATGAACTGGGGGGGGTTCTGGGGGAACTGGGGGGGTTCTGGGGGAACTGGGATGAACTGGGAGGGTTCTATGGGAACTGGGATGAACTGGGATGGGGTTCTGGGGGAACTGGGAGGGTTCTATGGGAACTGGGATGAACTGGGGGGAGGTTCTGGGGGAACTGGGATGAACTGGGAAGAGTTCCGTGAGAACTGGGATGAACTGGGGGGGGATTTTGTGGGAACTGGGATGAACTGGGATGGGTTCTGTGGGAACTGGGATGAACTGGGATGAACTGGGAGGGTTCTATGGGAACTGGGATGAACTGGGATGGGGTTCAGTGGGAACTGGGATGAACTGGGATGGGTTCTGTGGGAACTGGGATGAACTGGGATGAACTGGGAGGGTTCTATGGGAACTGGGATGAACTGGGATGGGGTTCAGTGGGAACTGGGATGAACTGGGATGGGTTCTGTGGGAACTGGGATGAACTGGGATGAACTGGGAGGGTTCTATGGGAACTGGGATGAACTGGGATGGGGTTCAGTGGGAACTGGGATGAACTGGGATGGGTTCTGTGGGAACTGGGATGAACTGGGATGAACTGGGAGGGTTCTATGGGAACTGGGATGAACTGGGATGGGGTTCAGTGGGAACTGGGATGAACTGGGATGGGTTCTGTGGGAACTGGGATGAACTGGGGGGGGGGTTCTGTGGGAACTGGGATGAACTGGGATGGGTTCTGTGGGAACTGGGATGAACTGGGAGGGGTTCAGTGGGAACTGGGATGAACTGGGATGGGTTTTGTGGAAACTGGGGTGAACTGGGATGAACTGGGACGGGTTCTATGGGAACTGGGATGAACTGGGATGGGTTCTATGGGAACTGGGATGAACTGGGACGGGTTCTATGGGAACTGGGATGAACTGGGGGGGATTTTGTGGAAACTGGGATGAACTGGGATGAACTTGGAGGGTTCAGTGGGAACTGGGATGAACTGGGGGGGTTCTGGGGGAACTGGGATGAACTGGAGGGATTTTGTGGGAACTGGGAATAACTGGGAGTGGCTCAGTGGGAACTGGGGGGGTTCCATGGGGAACTGGGATGAACTGGGAGGGATTCTGAGGGAACTGGGATGAACTGGGATGAACTGGGATGGGGTTCTGGGGGAACTGGGACGGGTTCAGTGGGAACTGGGATGAACTGGGAGTGGCTGAGTGGGAACTGGGATGAACTGGGATGAACTGGGATGAACTGGGATGAACTGGGATGAACTGGGAGTGGCTCAGTGAGAACTGGGGGGGGTTCCATGGGGAACTGGGATGAACTGGGAGGGATTCTGAGGGAACTGGGATGAACTGGGAGTGGCTGAGTGGGAACTGGGATGAACTGGGATGAACTGGGATGAACTGGGAGTGTCTCAGTGAGAACTGGGGGGGGTGTTCAGGCCGCCCCTCCCCCAACCCCACCCACACCGGGTGGGGGAGGGGCCAATCCAACCTTTTTGGGTCTGGGGTCTCACCTGGGGCTCCCCCCCTTCCCAACCCCCATGAGACCCCCCCAGACCCCCCAAAACCCCCCGAGACCCCCCAGAGACCCCCCAAAACCCCCCCGAGACCCCCAAAACCCCCCCGAGACCCCCCAGAGACCCCCCAAAACCCCCCCGAGACCCCCCCAGATCCCCCAAAACCCCCCAGACCCCCCGAGACCCCCCCAAAACCCCCCCGAGACCCCCAAAACCCCCCCAAAACCCCCCGAGACCCCTCCAGACCCCCTGAGACCCCCCAAAAACCCCCCCAGACCCCCCCAGAGCCCCCCGAGACCCCCCCAGAGCCCCCCAAAACCCCCCCAGACCCCCCCAGAGAAGCCCCAAAACCCCCCCGAGAACCCCCAAACCCCCCGAGACCCCCCCAGAGCCCCCAAAACCCCCCCAGAGCCCCCCAAAACCCCCCCGAGACCCCCCCAAAGTCCCCCAAAAACCCCCCCAGACCCCCCCAGAGACCCCCCAAAACCCCCCCAGACCCCCCCAGAGCCCCCAAAACCCCCCCAGACCCCCCAAAACCCCCCCGAGACCCCCAAAACCCCCCTAAAACCCACCCGAGATCCCCCCAGACCCCCCAAAACCCCCCCGAGACCCCCCAATACCCCCCAGAGCCCCCAAAACCCCACCGAGACCCCCCAAAACCCCCCCAGAGCCCCCCGAGAC